>OZ005655.1:300502384-301102384 GCA_963930645.1 Salticus scenicus
CAGAATGCTAAAACTTTTATAGATATTTAAGAAAAGACTTCATATTTTCATGGATGTTTAATAGAACTTACTTAAAAGAATTAGGGATGGATTTTTCAATATGTTTTATTGTTTTAAAGTAAAGATGTAAAAAATAAAAATTTAACAAAAAACATGTTTTTTTTTTTTTTTCATATTTTTACCTACACATGCGCTTTTTATTTATTTTTATTTATTTATTTATTTATTTTTCAAAGTAATTAATGAATTTCAAAACCAGTGTCCCATAATTCTGTAGGCAATTTAAAAATTCATATAACTATTGAATGAATTGATAGAATTGAACGTGGAAAATCATTCTCGTTAAAGGGGATTTCTCTCTTTTTTGGAGGGTGGGGGGTGGGGTGGGGGGGGGGTGTAAAGAAAAAAATATAGTTAAATTTTTTGACGACGATAATTAGACAAACAGTTAAATTTTTCGCACGGATGCGAAAGAAAAATATGCAAATGAAAGTCCTATAAATTGCACAATTTTACGATTAGAACAGTTTATTTGTTATTTTGCCTCCTACTTGTGCATGCATGAAGCTTTAATTACGATGCTGACTGGGTGGATAAAGCGTTATGGGTGAAGATGTGTTCGCTCAGGTAAGAACCGCCGACTGTAGCTGCAGTCATCAGTGTTATAACTCGTTTGCAAACTGTAACTTGTGGTGACGACGAACACATAGGATAGGATTTACATGCCTGTAAACATTTGCATGCGAATAAGTACAGTTTCTCATGAAAATGCGCGATCTGGTCACGCACAGCACCCTCTATCGACAAACAGCTTAATTATTATTTTTTCTTTACCAAAAAAAAAAAATCCCCCTTCACAAGAATGATTTTTTCGCGAACCGCATTTAATTCTGTCAATTCATTCAATATAGTTATGAATCTTTAAAATGCCGACAAACTTATGGGATAAACTGTATATATATATATATATATATATATATATTCCTTAAATATCTGTAGAAGTTTTAGCCTTTTGAAGATTATGAATTCATGATAAAATGCAAACTGAGAAAACGCAATTTAAAAATTTCAAATCTGTTAAAAATATATGAAAAAAACATAAAAATTGATGCTTGAATATACAGTTTGTTGAACAAACATAATGTAGTTCAATTTATAAATATTAAATTGAATTATAAGTTTTATATGAAAGCTATTTAAGTGGCGCCACCAAAGATATCAAGTCCCCTTAAACTGTTAAATCCATTCGAAATTTTTTGACAAAGATATTAAAATTCGTTTGTTTTCCGAAAAATTGCGTTTTGCAGTGACGAAACTTTTCTACTCATGTTGCAATTCGTGCTTTTACAAACTTTTACTGACAGCACGCTGGCGTTAGACAAACCACGCCAGCGATTCAATCGCAACTGCAGTGGGGTAAAGGAGCTGTCCCTAAGTTTCTTATGTATATAAATCATTTTAAATCGCACAAAATAATACTTGCGTCAAAGAGTCTTTGAGCATCCAGTTCGGCCCTTTCGAAATCAATTTCGACAGTTTCTTCTCTCTCCGCGGTCAAGAGTGACCGCACTAACGTCCGAAAGTGACCACTCGTATCGGAACATAACCATTCTTCTAGATCTTTATTATACTCTGTTGAAAAGTAAAAATACCTTGTAAATATTGAAGGAGTGATTGCATTTAAAATATATGATACATTTATTATTATTATTATTATTATTAAAAATAATTTATATTTTACCTCGCATCTCAGCTTCAAATTTCGAATTTTGAAACAATTTTAAATCATCAAGTAAATGTACAAAATTTGTTTGGGGTTTTCATATAAGTTGCTCAATCTATTTGGCTATTTAATTATGCGAATGAAATTTTTTAAAAGCTAGCACATGCGTAGATAAAAGTTATTTAGTAAAAATGCTCATATTTCGTGAGATAGTTAACATTTTTGTCTTCTGATTGCAGTTATGCTGTGTCTAATGAAGTATCCCAAATTTTCTGAAAATGTCTTTGCTCTGGGTCTAATACCCTACGTGTTATAATTAAAAAAGTGGAATTTTTTTTCTGTCAATGTAAAAAAAAAAAAGTTATATCTCCATAAATATATGTGGTAGCCTCTTAAAAATATATACGGATAGTGACAAAATTCCTCTTAATCACATGCTACAGCCAAAATGCATCTCAAACATTACATTTTACAGGGTAATCGAAAAAATTTTGATTTTTTTTCTTTAATTTTCTACTGGTCCCCTTTTCCTTTTCAGGATATACCTTTTGCTGAAATATATGCGGTATAATATGATCTTTACGCTACCAAAGTTACAAGAGGATTCCAAAAGAACTTTTCGAGATACTTGACAAAATATCTCAATTCGAAAGTGTTCAAATACTTATTGGTAGGTAGTGTATTAATTTAAAAGAACTGTCGTTAGCTATTTCATAATTTTAGAAAAATATATTCAACTTTAAAAATTCGAAAATTTTTCATGTTTAAAAAAAAAAGTGTATGTTACAAATTTAAGATTTTTAACATTTAAGAGAGGCTTTTTTCATTGTTTGTTCCTTGATTTATAATCCATGATGATGAACGAATGCAAAAATTTTTATTTAATGTTATTTGAAACTGAAACGCTAAGTAAAAACATTAATATATAAAAGACAGAGCTAATTAAACTAAACTAAAATGCAATGCTAATAATAGTGGAAAACTATACGGTGCATTTAAATGAATTGAAATTTTCTAAAGAATGGATTACAGAATATTCTTAAATGAAGGGAAAAGAAAAATAACCTTACAAAGCACTTGAAAAATAAAGCTTGCTTTGCTTTTTTAAGATTAGATTAATCAATATTAAAGGCAAAGATTAAAAAAAATAATAATAAACTTACTTTGTTTGAAAGCACTTTTAATATCATCGATTTCCTGTGAATTAAAAATTGTAAAAAAAATCAGCGAATGCATTGAGTTGGAAAAAAAAAAAAGTTTCAAATCATAAATTACATATTTGTGCTTTTGCACTTAAAATTACTTAATATGGCTTTATAAGAACAGAGAAGAGATTAAAATTATTAACATACACATACTTAAATTTTTTCGCAGAAATTTTTATTTTTAAAATGGTACTTTCTGCTAATGACACAAAATTATTGATTTACTGAGTACAATTGTGATACTTATATATTCTGCAATTGTTTAACAAAAATCAGTTTTTTTAATAATATTAAAGAATTGATCCTAAAATTCAGGTTGACCTCTCTTAATGAAAAAATAACTATTTAGTCAACTACCAAAAATAACTATATAGTCAAAATAACTATTTAGTAACAACTACCATACAACCAATTGATTAAAATGTTGTTTAAACAAAGTTGTAAACAAGAAATTATTTTTAGAAATATAAAAGAACCCTTCCATCGTTTCATCCGTTGTTTTATTTTTCAAGTAAAAATTTCCAATGTTATTCCTTTGCTAGAAGTTCTGTTTGCTCTCGAAGATGGTAGATGGGAAGCGCCAGGTTTGTACCCAAGTCACTCTCGTTGGCTTATAGTCGTTTGAAGTTTTCCGTGATTTTATTCGAAAATCGCCTGAATAAGTGTTAAGATTCCTTAACATCCCGTAAAAACCTCTTACGAGGGCATCCCACCCAGACTTAAGGCCTCGAGAGCAGTCAATTGACGTTAAGCTAATCGACCTAAATAATTATCTAAGCAGTTAAATAAATTAAAAGTCTTTAATAATCTCATAAGTTAAATAACACTTACCCACTAGCCCTAAGATATCTATTCTTTCCTCATGTGTTAGTGTTTGTAAACGTCGTAATACAACCAACTTCGCCCTATGTCGCATGGGAACCTTGTTCTGGCGAACTGATTTGTTTGTAAATAATTCTCCCTCCTTCCAGTTCAATTCTAGCTCATTGTGCTTTTGAGTTTTCAAGATTTATTTTATTTCGCCCGCCTGTCGCGTGAGTACTCTGTACTGGCGAATTTTACCTTTGTATATTATTATTTTTTTTAAGTTTGTTAATAATTATTATCTATTTGTAATACTTCGCCCTATGTCGCGCGGGAATATTGTTCTGGCAAATTTTACCCTCTGTTAAAATCCCTCCCTCTCTCTCTGTACTTATTCAAATATGTTGAAATTAGAGTGACTGTAAACATTCAAATTACTATGCTTTTCTTCGCCATATGTCGCGAGAGAATGTTGTTTTGGCGGCTTATATGTCGCCCCTTGTCGCGTATTAACTTCATTCTGGCGAACCTTGTAATTTTCTTTCTTTCTTTCTTTTTTTTTTTTTTTTTTTATAAACACTCCGGAGGAGGGGCCTAGCATAGCTAGAAGCGCTCGACACCACTCATGGAGTGGTGAGCGGCACCTCCTCCCTATTAAATACCTGTTAAATCGACCTTATGCCCAATACCAGTACAAACACCGTTTTTATTTCATATTTGAACTTCACATTTTAAAAATACTGATGTACCGTATAAAGAAAGTTATCAACGAACATCGCAGGTAGTTTTTTTCTATGATTGCAGGACCAAAAGCGAAATAGTATAAATAGGTTATTGTCATAATCAAACTATTCTAATGTCAAGGTTGCTGTCAAACTATTATCTTAATTAACAAGAAATATTTTCACCATGTAGCAAAAGCTTTTTTTTTTTTTTTCATAATTACATACAGTTTACAAAAAGAATATTAAAAAAAAAAAAAAAAAAAACTGTAACAATTCGACGAAAGCAAAGTGTTATAAGTGTTAGTCAAACTTATAATGGCCAAAGTGGCCAGAACTTTTTATAGGGTGACCATTTAAATTTTTTATAGGTCTTTATATAAAATTTTAATCACATTAAAAACTGAGACAGATAATATACATTAAAAATATACATTTTAAAATATTAAAAACACAAAAACATAAATTTAAACGTTTCGATCCTTTTACAGGCTCCTCATCAGTAAAAAACATCAAGTGCAAATGATGAGATGAACAACAGACTTTCATTATGTGAGTACAACGTATTCATCAGGAACTGCGCATGCCTCATTAAGTGGCGAAAAATGTTGATTTGTGTACCAGCCCTCCAGGAAAATTCTTGAATGATAATTTAAACAATTAGATACGATTATTTTAGTACTGTTAAAATCAGGTAAATGGTCAGTTTCTATGGCATGTTGTACTATATTTGAACGTATATCACGGTTTTTGAAATTTGTTTTATGTTCCTTAATTCGAGTATGAAGAGAACGGCCAGTTTGACCAATATAAACTGAACTACAAGATTTACAAGGGATATTATAAATAACATCTGTACGGGAAAAAGGGGGGATAACAGTTTTAAAATTAGAAATTACGAATTAGAAATTGAGGTTTATAGGAAACAGATAAATTAACAGTGCGTAAAACTTTGGCAATAGATTCAGAAAAATTTTTATAGTAAGGAATTTTAATATGTGTTTTTAATATTTTAAAATGTAAATTTTTAATGTATATTATCTGTCTCAGTTTTTAATGTGATTAAAATTTAATTTTACTACGAGACGTAATGATTTTTAAATATTTTAAAGGTCTTTATATGTTTACAAAAGGACTAGACAAATTAATAACTACGATTAGAAATCACAGTTACAAGTAGGATTTTTCTATTACTTAGACATTTGTTAGTTGTAAATATATATTTTAAATGTAAAAAAAAAAAAAAAAAACATTTACTTACTCTGTTTTCTTGCGAAGAAAGTATTTCGATTATACATTTTTCATCAGTACCAATGCCCTAGGTAATGGTGAAAGTTAGCAAATATCAATCAAATCTCATAAGATTTAAAATAAACAAATTTATAAATATGTTGTTTGAATTTGAAAGATCAAATAACGATAAATTCTAGATTTTTAATAGAATTTTTTAATTAATAAAAATACATATTTTTTAACACGGTACTTACGTATATACAGTCGGTAACAAAAGTGTCCGAACACTAGCAAAAATTCCTATGTAAAAAAAGTACACTTCATACTGTTTTGTTAAATAAATCCTAGTCGAATCCTGTTCTTAGTCTGTCTAAGAACATGATTCGATAAGGATTTGCATTTAAATATAGACCTGACTGTATGTACTGATCCTCATCCTATTTTCGATGTGATTGATCTAATTGTAATTAAAAAGTGATGATTGAGATCCACATATACGTTATGTATTTTGTTTAAATTATAAAGATTCTTATTTTAGCAAATATCCAAACATGAAAATTTAATAAAGAAATTAATTAAAATTATATGAATTTGAAATTATTTGTTAAAAGTAAATTTTATTTATTAATCCTCATATTCAAGTTCATATACTTGACTAGGTTAATGTTTGGCCATTTCACAGCGCATGCTCGAATACCAATTTGATATTCAAAATGTACTGCTATATAGAAGTCACATTAAGGTCATGGATGGAAGGGTAGATAACTTGTGCTTCTATCCATCCAACAGTATTATATATTTTTCTCTCTCTCCTTTTTTTTTTTTTTTAATGTATAAACATCTTCATTAAGTTTTACATACCTCCATTCATGTCCATTCACAATCACCAAATTTAATTTCACTGGCCATTTATTTCATTTGTATATTATATTTGGGAAAACATTTTATCAATTATCGGTTATTGTAATACATTTTTATAAAATTTTTCGTAAAAAAAAATAAGAAAAAACTTGAGTTGTATCACATATAGCTAAAGATTTTGTACACCAGAATTTGGAAATCCACCGTAGTTTTGCCAAATTCTATTAGTTGTCTGTTATTCTATTATTTTTCTCGTAGATTTTAATATCAGATACCATTTGGCGTTTTTTTTTTTTATTTATTTATTTATCTACTTATTGCA
Organism: Salticus scenicus; assembly: GCA_963930645.1. Lineage (NCBI taxonomy): Eukaryota > Metazoa > Arthropoda > Arachnida > Araneae > Salticidae > Salticus > Salticus scenicus. Next base: position 300,509,255 of record OZ005655.1, read on the forward strand.
ACACCTGTAAGCGCGATTTACTTCAACCAACAAAATTTCGCTTAAACTTGCCTAGTGAGGACTATTTTCATTGTAAAAGAGTTGGAATAAATTTTACATATGTGTAATGATACCGGCATAAACATTAATGAAATAAATATCAACATTCTAGATCAAAACTTTGTAAGTTATACGATTTTTTTTTTTTTTTTCAAGAATAGGAGGCATAATTCTTTTATAGAAAAGAGATCAAATGGAAACACGTTTCTTTTTTTTTTCTGATTAAGTTGTATATCATCATCTAATGGCTAAAATTGCACAAACTGTATACATGAGAAATCTGTGTTGTGAGGGGTTTGGTTAAATTTTTGTGCATGTTAACCGTTAGATAGCGCCGTTTTATACAATGATGTAGAAAAAAAAGTTTTGTAACGGCCACAACATGCTTGTCTTTAATTTGGAAAGAAGAATAATTAAAAATAATCTGCTATGTCACTCATACGACTTTCTCTTACCCTGAGATTTAATACTATAAGTACGGATTGGAGATTAAGGGGTAAGATAACGAGTACTGTTATGCAAACCTATGTTAAAGCAATGCAAATTAGGCTTCGGAACAGCTTTATTTGACAAGTAATTCTGTGTGAGGGGGTTATTAAATTCAAAAGTTCATTTAAAATTATTGAGACAGCTTTCACAACAACATTCCTTGAAACTTATCAATCTTGATCAAATTTTTTCTAGTAAAAAACACATTAACTTCAAAATACAACATTTGGATCGCCTGAAATTATTTGTTTTTAATTTATCCTAACCGACACAAAGGTCAAGTGTTAAAAACTTGACTTTGGTATTCAGGAAGCCTGAAAACGTCTAAATATACAAAAAACCAAGCGATGAACATTTAGCTTGAAAAAATACATTATTTATCATATGGCTACGAGGAATTAATTTCAATTCCTGAGCAGCTTTCCGGAACATGGTAAAATATTGCAGTAAAGCACTTCCATTAACAATGAAAAATAATGTTATGGCTTAAATATTGGCCGCCCTGTATATCTTCTAAAAATTATGTACACTTCACGTGGAGGACATAAATATAATCCTATATTAATAACACACGGCACAACCTGAAGTACACTTCCACCAATTTTCATGTATTGTCGTACTATAATCTAGTTCTTTTGTGTAGTTCTGTAAATGAATAGTGAAAGGTTTCTATACCATATTCTACACGAAACGTGTTTTAACGTATATAATATATACATATATATATTCTTTTAATTTGGTTTAGTGCAGTCTTTTGATGTTAAACTTTATTTACCTGCAATTTCCCCATAGACGTAATGTATTTGAATTCTCTTGGGTGTCCCTGTATACGAACCATTTTCTTGATCTCAACGAAAAGTTTAGTGTAGCATCCCTCTATCATACATATTTAGAATACCAAAGTTAGACTTTCTGCTATAATTTGTTTTTGAGATATGCTGATAACAGACAGACACACGCACAGACCAACCGCTAGAAATATGATTTTTAGATTCAGGGGACCTCAGAACGTGTAAATAAAACAAGAATTCAATTTTGAAAATTTGATCTAAAAACAATACTTTAACTACCTTATGAGTAAATGAAAGTAAAAATTTCTTTTTCATTAATGTAAAAGGGTAAATATTGTAAAATATTCTTTATCTAAGTCAATAATTTGATAACAAAATCGAAAGCAAATTATCTCTAAGACATATTTAATGAATTGCTTCTCCATCCATATTTATGGTGCTTTTATGAGATTTATTAAACATAAAAGTAATGACCCATCGCTGTATAATCTCCGTACTCCACCCATGTATATTTACTTTGACGGCTTCGTAGAGACAATCCGCTAGAAACACAATCTGTGGCGTCAGCAGGGCTACACAGAGATCTTCGAAGTTTCCGCCCAGTTCTGCCTTGATATCCTCCACCAAATCCTGTAAAAAAATTAAAAATTTATCTAAGTATTTGATGAAAATGCAATCAAAGCTGTGTTTCATGAACTATACGGCATATTAAATAACACGTCCAAGCGATTTAAAATAAGTACACAATATTTTCACGTGAAGATAAATTAATATTACTAGGTTGTTGTTAAAAATATGTGCGTTGTCATTTTTTTAGGACGGTAATTGCTATAAATGAAGGTTTTGAGCTCCAGAAATGAACTAAAACATTAAAAAGAAAAAAACTTTAGAGTGAAAACCTAACTACTAATATGCAATATATAAGATGTACGTGTATATGTAATATATGCTATACGTGTGATATACACTGTTAAAAATTTCAACAGAAAACTCTGTGTAAACTATTATCTTAAGTCTTATGTAAAATGACAGAGAAAAATAAACGGAGATGTTAAAAAATTTATTTTATACATTCATTTTAATAACTAATATTAATTTAATAAATTATTGGTGAGAATACATTTCGGACTTGGAATGCTTTTTCTGAAGTAGAAACAGTCATTTTTAATTAATTATATTTAATGACTTACTAAACCAGTATTTAATTTACATAATCTATTTCAATTTAGTTTATTTTATCACCATTGTAAAAAAAAGTTCATTTATGTTAATATATTTTTTGTTCGTATATATATATATTGATCTACTGAACTCCGTGGAATGCTGGGAATATCACAATTCTTTACGTGTTTCCAATGTCGTTTTAACCTGTGACACGTCAGTTATAATTATTTGTAATTATTTTCCTTTGGATATTTATTTATTTATTTGTTTGTTTTTGTTTATTTCTTTCAATTTTAAAATTTATCACAAGATAGGACGTACATTAGAGAATATAGCTATTATAATTTTCTAAATCTGGAACTTTTTTGGCACTGTAAAAGATTTATACTCCCTGACGATAAATGCTTCTATTTTTGAGCATTTTCCAGGTCATATATATACACTCCTTCTCATAATTATAAGGACACCCGTTTTTCTATATTAACTAAACACTGAACACTATTATTTAAACAAATATATTTTTAATTAATTTGAATTTCATTAATAGACTATATTTAAAAAGTTTTATCGTTTTTCTATCTTAAAAAACTTTAAATATGGTAAAAAGATGATTTTTCAGGTGTTCACAATTATAAGGACAGCTCGAATTTTTGTAATTCTTTTCAGTTATTCTTTAAATTAATATTTTATGGGGTCTCTTTTTAGGGTTAAACAGTCAGACATTCTCTCTGGTATATATATATATATATATATATATATATATATATATATATACATTTTTTTTTTTTAATATTCAGTTTCAATACCATTTCATATAGCATATATGATATTCTTAATACATTTAAACTATTTAAAATTGCTTTCCACTTGTATGCACTTTTCTAATATGATAAGTTAAGGTTTTTTTCAACTTTTAGGCCACGTGAAAGGCAATAATACAGTTGTTTCTTTTTTCAAACTATTTCCTATTGCTCTAGAAGTAGAGAAAAAAATGTAACTCTTGCTGAAAAAAAATATTATTACACCCCAAAATCTAACAAAAATCTGAGAATTCTATCTCAGAATTATTTCTTTCAATTCTTCTTCAGAATTATTTCTTTCAATTTTAAAATTTATCACAAGATAGGACGTACATTAGAGAATATAGCTATTATAATTTTCTAAATCTGGAACTTTTTTGGCTCTATAAAAGATTTATACTCCCTGACGATAAATGCTTCTCTTTTTAAGCATTTTCCAGGTCATATATATACACTCCTTCTCATAATTATAAGGACACCCGTTTTTCTATATTAACTAAACACTGAACACTATTATTTAAAGAAATATATTTTTAATTAATTTGAATTTCATTAATAGACTATATTTAAAAAGTTTTATCGTTTTTCTATCATAAAAAACTTTAAATATTGTAAAAAGATGATTTTTCAGGTGTTCACAATTATAAGGACAGCTCGAATTTTTGTAATTCTTTTCAGTTATTCTTTAAATTAATATTTTATGGGGTCTCTTTTTAGAGTTAAACAGTCAGACATTCTCTCTGGTATATGTATATATATATATATATACATTTTTTTTTTTTATTCAGTTTCAATACCATTTCATATAGCATATATGATATTCTTAATACATTTAAACTATTTAAAATTGCTTTCCACTTGTATGCACTTTTCTAATATGATAAGTTAAGGTTTTTTTCAACTTTTAGGCCACGTGAAAGGCAATAATACAGTTGTTTCTTTTTTCAAACCATTTTCTATTGCTCTAGAAGTAGAGCAAAAATGTAAGTCTTGCTGAAAAAAAAAATTATTACACCCCGAAATCTAACAAAAATCTGAGAATTCCACGTTTAAAATTTGCCGATATGCTCTTGATGTTCATAATAATAGAAAAAATTACTAAATTCATTCTGACTTCAGTAGAAACAGCTCCCCAGAGCACCACAGATCCACCTTTAAAATGCCCGATTCATATCTGCCTTTAAAAAATCTGCTCTGTCTTTCGCTATCTTCAGATCGTGCCAGTAACTGTTAAAACCATTTGGTTAATCAAGAATAAAATGTTTTTCATCCGAAAATGCAACATTTTGCCATTTAATATTGTCTTTATTCAACTTTAACACAGACGTTCTTTCCCCCATTAAATGCTGATTGATTATTACAGGTTTTTTATTCATTTTAACATATTATTAATTATTTTAAACATGCATAAATGTAGACCCTAACCTTCCGTTAAAAATTACGAGCAAATTCGGCAGCAGTAATTATGAGTCTTCGATCTCTGTAAAACAATTTTGATTTTGCATCAGATCTCTCTCCTATCGAACCAGCAGTTCAATGTTTGATCACATTTCCTTCAGCAATTTTAGACCTTCGAATTTCATTAAAAATTGGGCGGATTGAAATTATCCTTCCACTTAAAAAACACATTTATCATACTTCACTACTTGAACGTTTTTTTTTTTTTTTTCGAGGAATTATCAGTAATGTCCGTCCAAGAAAAATTGAAGGCTTATATATGAAATAATCTAGCCCAGTAGTTAACAAATTCGCATGTCAACTGTAATTTATCTGCTAGTAAGTTAAATAAAACGAAAAACACTGGACTGTCCCTATAATTATGAACATCTAAAAACGTGGAGAAAAACACATTTTGCATTACTTTATATTAATTTTGTTTTATACTAAAAAATTATAACAGTTTTGATATTTGGAATACTAGATATATTAAGTGCACTTAGTATAATCTTGTTTACAATTATTTTTACGTTAGTTATTTCAAAATATAAAGTGTCCTTATAAATATGAGAAGGAGTGTATATAAATATATGCTATGATTTAGCTGATTAAAAATGAAATAAATGAAAATGAATGAAAGAATGCCGATTTCCTAATTTTATCAGGGTCATATAGTAGGCAACAGGGCATACCATGATAATGTTTTTTTGTGTCAAAGAATGCCAAAGCTAAATTTTCTCATTTGACATATACCCACATACATTATCCGAACCAAAAATCATAAAAGAAAATGAACCCAAAGTAACTAAAAAATAATAAAATAAAAATAATTGAATCAGGAAATAAAACTTTACTCACAGTCATAATTTCACACATGTAGGAAGAAATGAAAGACTCTGGTTAACAGTGTAATGTAAAATCGAAGAAAAAAACAGGAGTTAGCGCATTTAAAAATTTTTAAAAAGATTTAAATTTAGATTCTTTCAACTATATTTAAACAGTGTTCTGAAAACTTTAATATGTCTAATATTATTATGTTTCATTGCACATGTGTGCAAATTTTCATAACTCTAAGACACTAATTTATAAAAAAAATTTTACAAACATGTCTAAAATTCGAATTTTAAACGGTTTTTAGATCTGGGTGAAAATAATCATAAAATAAACATTTTAAATTAAATTCAATAAAATAACATTATTATTGTAGAATTTATGCAGCACATTTTATGTGTATTTTAATGCGTGGGACTTTTATTATTTATTAATTTACTTTTATTTATTAAGTTGCTAGCGATTCAGTGAAATGTTTATAAATTTGTATGAGCTTAATTTTGAGACAAGATTACTTTAGAAATTTTTTTTTTTTTTTTTTTTTTTTATTTATTTATTATATTTTTTTAAGTACCAAAGCTGATTTTATTAAGCACAAATTTTATAATAATTTTACAATAATTTTAAAATGCTTTCCTTAAATTTATTTCCAACTTAGTTAACAGTGACTTAGTTAATGTTGATTCCACATCAGACTTAAAATATATAATATTAAAAGTTATTATCATCAAATCCACTGAGTTTTAGTTAATAGTAAGAAAAAAATTTTTTTTATATAGTTGGTAGTATGTGATAACGTTTCCTTAATTTTCAAATTCTTGTAGTGTATTTTGAATAAATAGATGTATCCATAATCGACTCGATTAACATTTATATTGATTATATTTTCCGATAACAGATATCTATCGTCTAGATATATGTAATAAGCTTAGACTGTAACAGAAGTTTCCGTAATTAACATAAAAGTAATAGATAATCATATAAATATGTATGTCTCACTAAATATATGAAATTAGCGGACGTTCTAATTAAATTAACAATAATCTATATAATATTTCTCTAACGTGGACCAGTTACGATTATATTTTGTAGAACCGATACGATAGTGACAATAAAATACGCGAGGATAAAAAGTAATACATAAGCAATATTTAAGCACGCGGATTCAGTTCAGTGATCTTAAAAAAAAAAAAAAAAAAAAAAAAAAAAAAAAAAAAAAAGACGACATTTGTCTAATGAGATCATTTTATAGAAAAAATTATTTTTAAAAGTTGTATCTTTACAACCTTTGCAATCGTCATTTTAAACCTAGCAATATTTAAAGATATAAACAAAATATGAAGTTTTGTCATAAATTGACTTAAAAAGCACAATAATAAAATGTATTTAAAAGAAGAAAAAAACTGTACTGTTTTGAACAAAAAATTATGCCAAAATGAATAATTTAAAAAAATATATTAAAAGGCATCGCCAGAATGGCGTCAAAAATTTAAAAGTCGCCATAGGGGGTCCTATACTAAAGCTGTCCTGCCTGGGGAAGTATGAAAACTGGTTCGTCAAACATGAACTTTATTTTGAAACTTTTCTCCGAGTGATTTTGGTTTAACTATCATTAGCATTTCATCCCACAAAAACTAATAATAATTTGGTTTCTGATGGATTAAAATTTATATTGTATAATGAAATCTGTATAAGACTTACAAGTTTCAATTTTTTAGTAAATAAATAAATTAATTAATTAAAAAAAAAAAAAAACTGCGAAAATTTCGCACGGGTTTGTTAGTAATAAATAAACACGTGAACAATCGGACAAAAAAGAATAACATTTAAACTTTTAATTTTTACTTTATATCTTCCGCTTTTTGATTGACAGCCAGTTACATTTTTTAACACTTTCTAACAATCTTCAAAAGTGTTTGTGACTTAGATTTCTCTGTTTGTCTCTCCATGCTCTATCAATCAAATCTCTTTCGAAAATATTTTTAGAATGCTGTAAAATTTATGTGTGTTATTTGGGTTCACTCTAACAAGTTTTCTATTGAAAATGGCAGATCTAACGATTTGTCTGCGAGGTTACACAAATGAAATACAATGCATTGTATTCCATGGACAAAAATTTTAAAAGTGCATATTGAGATCCTGCCCTAAACATAATGAAATCACATTCATTTTTCATATGCATAAAAGCATGTTTTCGATAGGAAATGGTACGACCAGCATTAATATTTTGCGTGCAGGGTCACACAAAGCAATTCAGATACATTTTAGGCTATCAGTGAAAGCATTTCAGTTGTGTTATGTGATTTATTTTTAATTTATCAAATTTTAATGCACTGCATGGTGCGTATACAATTTATAGATTATATACAAGGCTATTTAAAAAAAGTCGAATATATTATTTTCTGTTTAATATAATTCTCAGGAAGGCTTTTTAAATTATGGTATACGTATCAGCATAGAAATTTTCCTTTTCTCGTTCGGTCTCAAACACAAACACTTCTTTTTTTTTCGTCATTTTTGTCCTTGATACTCCAGTAATTTTACCGCCGTACCAAGGTATAACGTGAGATGTCTTTGAAAAAAAGATATAACTTAATAGTTATTTAAAATCTAGATTTCTTTTGTATTCCAGGACTGATTATTTTAATTTTGAATTTCATTATTTTTTGTTATTTTACAATATTATTAAGAGTTCATATAAGTACAATAAAATGTTTAAATCTTACCCTCCCGTACAAACTTTTGTATTTCCGCTTGATTTCCTGTCTCTGGGAATTTGAGTGGGTCACCAAAACGTCGATTATCGCTCTTTCATCTGTTCCTGTAAGAGAAAGAACATTAGCTGTCACGAGAATTAATAATTCACTCTAATGACAATAAGGGAAGTCTAATGATACATACTTCATTCAGAGAGATTAACACTGTTCTGTCGCAATTTCTCTAATTTGATTAAGTACTCAAGTGATATTAGCTTTTGTTAGTTTTCGATAGTTTAACTTAAATAAATTAGTGTTAGGTTGTAACTAATCATTCGACTTACAGACTATTTATACAAATCGTGTATATTATTATATTTCCTTTATTCAGTTTTCAAAGAAAGTAGCGTAGTTTAAAGAATTGTTGTTATATTTGGTATTAATATATATGATAGAAATACATTTTGCATTTTTGACAGATTTCAAATGTATGCTCTCCACAAATAACCTTATTCCAGCAGCTGCATGCGTATTTTGCCATTCTCCGCCTTTCAGATGAATAGAAATATGCAAATTTTGTTTCACAAATTTTTTACATAATTACTCATTATTAGTTAATTAGTTATTTATCATCAATAAATATATATATATATAGGATAAAATATCCGTCACAGCTTCTGGAATTGCAGTCAAGCTCAAGAAATACCAGTAGGCTTGCGTTACACAACTTTATTTAAATACAATCCCAGCTGAAGGTGGTATAAGGTAATGGATAGTTCATATTTTTCAAACTGATTCCAGCGGTCCAAAGTTGACCGAACTCGCTGTTCCATAATTTTCAGATCCGGTGGTCTGCGAGATTTTATCAGACTATTACTAACAGAGGATAGGTATCGAAGATCCTTAATTTTTGGCGTGTTTCATCTTTTATAATCATACTTTTGGCATTTTTCTGGCGTAATCTTATTCTCCTCCCTATTTCTTTATTGGTTATATTATTTAATGACGCAATGCTTCTTTGTGTCCTATTGGTCAATGATTTCGCGCGGCTAGACAAGATTGCGCTTACACTCGCCAAGTCATAAACAACAATATTTATAGCTATTGCATCTGACATAAGTAACCAGACTCTAATTTTCATCAATTATTACCCAATTATCGTCATAAATCTTAACCCTCCTCTATAAACATCATTTAACTTATTTATGGAATATTTCAGGTATTAAAATGCTCCTTCAATTTAAATTATTAACTTGTTTATTTATTTTCGAATGATTGCGATTACGAATTCCGTTTTTATTACTTCCTTATATAAAGCATAAGGAAGTATTGTAATCCCAATTTGCAAAATGGATTTTATTTCTTACATAGCTCAAAAACGAATGATCGTAGAATGTTGTGCAAATTTATATGAGTGACTGTCATGATGTCTAGTTGTACACCTGCAAGTTTCGTCTTAAAACGAGTTCTCGTTTTAGAGATATCAGCGGCTTTACGCGATTTTTCGTGACGTCTGTGTGTGTGTGTGTGTGTGTATGTATCTCGCATAACTCAAAAACGGTTGGAAGAAGAACGCTACAAATTGGTACATAAGTTTGTTATAACACCTAGTTGTGCTCCTCCCTTTTTGGACTGTATATAATTTTCCGTTTTGGAGATATTTAGGAGAATTATATTCATATTGACCAAGAGTACAAAGGTTTTGGCCATTATATATGACCTACCATCATAGAGATTTCAAAATAAGCTAATGGTAGAGCCCGTAATGATATTATTATGAAAGTTGTCGATATTTTTGCGTGTAGAAAGTAATGCTTAAATTTTTATATAGTTCACAGTTCCTTATAATTAAATTTATTTCAAAAAGATTTTCATGCTCACAGTAATAGGGAAAAATGTGTCCTTTTAGGCTAAAATTACCGAGTTAATTTAAAAATGTGCGATCTTTATCAATGCTTTCTGTTTTCAATAACAGGGATAGTTGAAAAATATTTTTCTTTCGGTTATTTTTGTGTTTAGTTTCAATATTTCATTCTCTGCTTTGTATACGATCCCGAAAAATGAGTTCAAATTTTAAAACGAAATAACTCGATCAGTTTTTATGGTAAAGGGATATTTTTCTTTTCTTTTCTTTCTGTCTTTCTTTTGTTTGTTTTTCCATGTAAGAGAAGAAAGTTTTTTTCTTTTTTTTTTTTTTTTTTTTTTTTAACTAAATATAACTCTAAGGATCTGGGGATTATACAAGTATTTAGATTTTGTAATTTTTACTATATTGATCATGTGGATGCATTCCGTGACATGAAATCGTCACTTTTTCCATTGAAAAGATTTTTGCGTTTGGAAGTATGTCCTTCTGACGAATGGATGCGAAAATACGTGACGTAATCATAGTATTTCTCATCCCGGTATGTGTCATTGTAAAAGAAAGCCTTATTCTATTAAAATATTTAAGAAATCACTTACCTATACCTTTCATTGCTTTCCTTAGCTTAGCTGCTGCTCTCTCAGCATTGAAATTTTCAGCGGGCAAAATAGTTCCCTAAAAAGATCAACTTGTTAGTACAATGATTTAATTAACAAAGATCTTTTATCAATTACATTATATATATATATAATATATATATGCAATCATTTTTTGTGTGTGTGTGTGTGTGTGTGGAAGAAAAATGTTTAAAAACCAAGAAATTGGTAGTACGCATGCGCAAATATGTTATTAACGAGTGAGAATGCATATAATACCATTATGCTTCTATCACGCACAAAACTTTTTCACGCAATTTTCATTTGAGCGAATTTTTGCTCCAATTTCTGGAGGCCGAAATTTGAAAGAGGGTTGCAAAAGTTGAGTCAAAAATTGTCTAAAAAACAGGTTTTCACGGTGTTCAGTGCATGTCAAGATTTATCACTCTTTTCCGGGAGTACGTGAAGTCTTCATGTAGAATGAAGAGAATTATGAATGACTTCACGCCGCCGCGCCAGCCGGGCCCGTCTTATCTCGGCGCGTGTAAGGAGCTGTCACCACAGTGGTTTACCATCGGAGAAGAAACTGCTCGTACGAATAGCTTTTTATGACTAGCCAGAAAATATTGTTCGTACTCCCAATTCCTAATACACTAGGGGTTGAGAAGATCTAAGCCAACAAAATTGTCTCAAATTAACAATTGGCCCAAAAGTTGTGCGAAAAATCGTTGTGTGTAATAGAGGCATTAATTTTGTGTCTTGTTTGTGTGCGCACCACGTATGGTCGAATCTTAGCAATTAACTCGTTGCGTTCTTTTTTTTCCTTTCTCCCCCTATCCCCCCCCCCCCTGTCAGATTGTCGTTTTTTGTTCTCCTTCGTACTATAGGTAGGAGGAACTCTATAATCTGTACAAATTTTCGACATCGATATTTTTAAATATTTTCAAGTTTTCATGTATTCAAGTTATCATGTAATCTGAAAATAATAAAACTGATCTCACACAGCCACTTACATTTATAAGACATCTATAAACCCGTATAAAAAGTTTAAAAATGATCCATTGAACTTCTATGAATATCCTGCAGGTATCTATTAGCACGACCCATGTCACTATTTTTTTTTACATCCATTCGATGTCTGTTACATATCCAGTAAATCTCCAAATATCCAATAGTTGAACTTGTTAGACCTAATTAAAGATAGGTGAAGATGCACATGCATCCATGTGTCAGATTAAAACCGGATCTTTTTACCTGTATTCCCTTTTCTAATTCTTCTTTTTTCGCATGTGAATAACTTTTTTAAAAATATACATACAAACATGAAAATTGGACAAGATGTTCATTATAAAACTATTTATCGACATTTTTATTATTCTGGTGATGGTCTTAGTTTACAAATTATTAATCATCATCATCATGTCCAACACGGTTGAAGGCCATAAGCCTGTTCCGGCCTCAATCCATCTTTTACGGGGTCTTCCTCTATCTCTTCTCCCCCTTGGCCTGTATTTTAGAGCTGCCCTTGGTATACGGTCATTTGGCATTCGTTCTAAATGTTCTCTCCACTTATTTCTATAGTTTATTATAGTATGTATTATTGGCTGAGTTTTTAGTTCCTTCCTGATGTCATCATTTCTTATTTTATCCATTATAGAACAACCTTTCACACTCCTTAGAAATTTCATCTCTGAAGATTGTATTTTTCTTTCATCACTCTTTTTGAGCGTCCATGTCTCGCTTCCATATAGAAGAGTTGGTATCGCCATTGTCTTGAAAAATTTTATTCTGGTATCTTTTCTTGTATTTCTTAATGTTCTTCTTATAGTCCCGCAGATGTATTGGAACTTATTTAGCTTATTTTGTATATCATTGTTGTAGTTATAAGATATGTCACATCCTAGATAATTAAAACGTGAAATTTGTTCAATTGGTTTATTTTCTAAGATAATCTTTGTTCTAATAGGTTCTTTACCTTCGAAACCCATCACCTTCGTTTTACTCCTTGAAATCTTTAAGTTATATTCACTTCCAATTTTGTCTAGAGTAAAAATTGCACGTTGCAAATTATCTTCATTGTCTTGAAACAGACATAAGTCGTCTGCAAATAATATATTGTTAAACAAAATTTTTACGAGACCTATTCCTGTTTTGATTTTTTTTTTTTTTTTCCAGATACTGATGACATAGTCAATATAGATGTTAAATAGGTGTGGCGATAAACTGCATCCCTGTCGCACACCTTGATTTATTATTATTTTATCCGAAATTTTAAAACCTAGGTCTAAAACAATAGAAGTGTCTTTATATAGGCTCTTAATACTTTTGATGAGATGAGGAGGGTATCCCATATATTAAATGATCTTCCACAATTTTTCTCGATCTACTCGGTCAAAGGTTTTTTCAAAATCTATGAAAGCAACGTGAGTTTCTAAATTAAAATTAACATTTTTTAAAGTCTATTATAAAAGTAAAAGAAAAGATAATACAGAAAGAAAAATTGAGATTTAGAGTAACATTTCAAGGCATGTGCGTCTTTATCTATCTGTAATGCATCCTTAACAACACTTTTCATTAAGTTTTCTGTTTTTAAATTGTTGAATTTTTTTTCTTTTTTCTAAAGCATACTTTTGAAAAAAAAAAAAAAAAAAAGAATAATTATTTAAAAATTATTACTCATGCCAAAATTATATAAAATTCGATTAATGGTGGGCTAACGAATATGCCATTTAAATTTTATGTTTATGTGTTTGTATAAAAATTATGCGCAAAAGAAGAAAACGAGAAAACAGGTTGTTGCTTAAATTTTGAACACCAGTGTACCTTCATAACATGAACAGTAAGGGGAATCTTCCGCATAAACTTACTTTATGGGTATTATTGCATGGAAAATATTATGGAATTGCAGGAAAGCTAAAAGACGAAACTGACACTGGTAGAATCATGCAGCAAATCAGGATAACGTAAATTTATGAAAACAGGGGAAAGTGTAACCTGCATAGCATTTAAATTCACTGACGAGGACTGGCCATCAGCCGAGTTCATTGCTCTTAATATATATAGAACTTAAAGTAAAAATTTATGTGCACAAATGCATGATGGTAAACTTTGAGAAAACTGACCAAACACATTTTTTTTTCCCTTTCAAATACACTGTTAAAAATTTGAACAGAAAACTCTGTATAATCTATTATCTTAAGTGTTACGTAAAATTACAGAGAAAAATAAACGGAGATGTTAAAAAACGTATTTTATACATTCATTTTAATAACTAATTATTAATTGAATAAATTATTGGTGAGAATATATTTTGGTCTTGGAATGCTTTTTCTAAAGTAGAAACAGTCATTTTTAATTTTAATTAAATTAAATAATAAAGTTAGGTAAAAGTACAGAATAAAGATTGAAAATCTCGATTATTCACTTTTAACTAAGAATGACTGTAAATTTACAGAGACTCTGGATAAATATTTACATTAAATTTACAGAAATTTTTAACAGTGTAAAGATACTTTAGTGATTTTCTTTTTGTATGTGTTTTTATTCCAAATACGAAAAGACAAAAGTTCTCCCGGTGTATCTGATAACATTGTGACGAATCGAACACTTCAATAACGAATTTCTATTTTCTGTTTAAACCGAATGAGTCATTTTTGAAAAGAAATGGATAAAATGGTACATACTTGAAAAGAGGTTGGGAAATTATCTATTTTTTAGGGAGAATTTTTGTTCTAACTGAAAAATTTTAAGATAAATTTTGCTTTAGAATCTTATCATCTCATCTTCATGAGCACTATGGTCAAATCTACAGCACACAACGTTTTTCTTTTTCCTTCCTTTTTTTTTTTTTTTTTTTTTTTTGCTTTATTATTTTTTATCATTAGCAGAGGTCTCTGGATTTTTAATTCTCTCTTATACTAGGTATGGGAATTTCTAGAATGCCTGAATATTTACCACTTCGTTTTTTTTTTTTTTTTTTTTTTTTTTTTTCCCACGCTTTGAGGTTTGAGGAATTCGAAAGTAGTAAAGCCGATGTAGCGTCCGTCTACAGGTTAGTTTATTTGTTAGTTTGATTCCTTCAACTAATGCTATTTCAATTCTTCATAATATATCAAAATATTTATCCTCTCAAATTAATCAACTTTCAATCAAGTAAACAAGTTTTAAACACAAATGATTTATTCTATATATCAGACAGACTTGGCAAAAAACCAGGTTAAAAAAACAAAAACAAAAAACGGTTTTTTTGGTTTAAACCAGGTTTTTATTAGTATAATTTCCCAGTCACATTAAACATATTTATAAATAAAATTACCACTTTCAAAAATAATTAATACTCTAATATTAATTATTACTTCCTCTGAAAATAATTTAAATTAATAATAATAAACGGAGATGAGATTTTTCAGCCTTTTTTGTAGGTTGTGATTTCTTTTCTGTAACAATGTACAAGAAACAAAGCTTGTACTTTGTAAATCAAAATTTGTACTTTCAGATAGGAAATTCTGTTCTTATCTAATTAAATAAGTTTTCACATATGCCATGTTAATAAAACATCTATTTATTTTTAAGTTTAAAAATAAAGACAATCATATCATTTGTTTCTGTAATACAGACTTTTGCCGCCTGAATTCTTTTATTTTAATGTTTATCTTTTCCATAAGGTTTTATTTATTTATTTTTCTTTTTTTTTACACTTTTGTCGATCCCATCATTGGATAAAGAATTGTTATATCAAAGTGCATTAAATTTTATTCTAGATAAAATATTTTATATTCAAAACTTCTGCAAATATTCCATAATTGTAGCAATGAGTTTTCATTAAAATAATGCAAATGTTAATAATAGGATTACTGTAAGTGTGTCAATTGACTAAAAAATTGTTTTTTTAGAATGAATATTAAATCTAACATGCCTTTTTTCCTACAATTTAATGATAACAAATGAATTTAATAACAATAAAATTCTTAATTTAATGAACTAGGGTAAAAAAAAGGGGGGGGGGTAAAAAACTCCAATGCAATAAATTAATTATAATAAGAGATTTAAGAAAAATTATACTTTTTAATTGTGTAATGGAATATTGCCTAGATTGTAATGGAATATTGAACTTTTTGCATGAAATTTTAAAATCAAAGGTATTGTTACTGGAATGGAGAACTTTTTGCATGAAATTTTAAAATCAAAGGTAAAGTTATTTATTAAATAGAATTCGCATTTAATATTTTAAATAAAATAACAAGTTTTATAGCTTTTTTCAAACTAGATTTTCTATTTTAATTGCACAACCCCAAAAGAAGAAAACACTCTACATTGAATGTAGAATCTTTTGCGATTAGATTTATTTCAACATTTTTTCAAAACCTAGATTTTAAAACTTTTAATGTCCTTTTCTTAATTTTACCAGCATTCTAGTGCTGATACATTTTAATAAAATAATTCACAAAAATGTCCATGAATGGAGAACTTTTTGCATGAAATTTTAAAATCAAAGGTAATATATATATATATATATATATATATATATATATTAATTAATTAACGACTTAATTATAGAGACTGAATTACGGATTTTTCTTTTAAATGTGTATGAATATTTAATTAAATTAAATTCTCTATTTTCACTTTCCATGAGTTTTAACTATAGCTATATCCAATAATATGAAAAAATATTTCATCCTGTTTCATTCCATGTTCGCCACGACAAATGGCGATACTCTCTTTCATAGCACATTGAAAACAAAAGGTTTTATGGGCTAGAAAGATGTGGGCTTGTTTTGTCCATAATTTGCAATATGCAAACTGTATTTCAAGTTATAATGTAAAAATTGAATATTTTTATTTCAAATTGTCTTGTATGTAGTTATGTCAGTTTGCAGCTACGCGGCTCTTGATATGATTGATTTACCCCTGTTCGCGGAAAAGAAAAACATTTTTGAAAACACGGTATCGTTGAACATTAACTTTTACTCCGCCGCGTGATTTAATGGCTATTTTCACAAACTGAACTTCGGACAAAACAAAAAATGTTGTCATGACGACAGAACAGGTATCACAGTGGCGACGGAACAAATCATCTGTTTCCTTTTATAAAAATATTGCAAATATTGCACCTATTCGGAAATGTAAAGCGCGTAAACTTTTTTTAAAGTGCTAAAACATTATTTATACCGGTTTACGTGATCAAATAAAGCAAATTTTGGTGATTATTAGCGCAAACGTATTATTTTGTCGTGGTGAAAAATTTCTCTCTCTCTCTTTTTTTTTTTTTTTTTTTAATAAAAATAATTGTTAACTACTTAATAAGATTACAAATCAGCATTATCTCGAGTTTTTCTTTCTTTCTTTCTTTCTTTCTTTTTTTTTTTTTCCCATTACCCGACTACAGCAGGAAATGAGACTATTACATTCAATCGAAAATTTCGATTTCGTGCTTTTACCTGATTTACACGTTTTAAGGTCTTCTGAGCCCAACGAAATTTCTTTTGGCAATTAGTCTGCGTGAGTGTGTTACGCGTGTGCGTGTGCGTGGGGAATGGGGGGGGGGATGAATTTTCTGATTATCATATCTCAAAACAAAAAAAAGAAAAAAAGAAAAAAAACGCTAAAAAGTCGAAACTTTACAGTTAAGGCTTTTTATTTTTCATTTTTTATTAATTCATTATTATTATTATTATTAGTTTGTTTGCATGTTATAATTTTCACATTTTCCTGTTGGACTACTTTTTCTTCCTTCCTATCGGTTGTCTTTCCAAACCTTCTTTTAGCTATGTCTATCTTCTGTTTTCTCTTATTTTCCTTTTTCTTTCACACGAGATGCTTTCTTACAGATCTGACGAAGAAAGGTGCACTCTTTCGAAACATGTAGTGTCTGAATTTTCTATAGTGTTCTTAAGGTATCTGTCTGGGTTAAAATGACAATTTTTGACAAAAAAATCAATTTTCTGTTTTTTTATTTGGTTTTAAAGAATAGACTTTTAGCATTCAAAAACATCTTTACTTTTATTTGTACGCTAATTAGAACTGAAGTTATAGCCAATTAAGTAAACCGGAAGTGAGATTCTTTAAGACAGGAAGTGCTCGATCTCGCCAGTTTAAAGAGCTGGCAATAGGTAAACATTTGATTTCACATTTATCTTTAATTTAAATCATTCAGGGTTTTTTTTTTTTTAATTATACCCCATGTATTTATTTATTTTTTCCAACAAATAATTACACATCAAGTAAAATCTTTAAATGCGTTTTCTGAAAAACTATGTTTTTCGATTTTTGTGTATGAAAATAAACCTGATTTCTCCAAAAGTTTTCAAGTTATTTCTATGAAATTTCTTTACAGTATATAACAGATTTCCAGTCACGCAATGAACTAAAAGATATGTTCTATGTACTATTTTAAAGATTTTACATGTGTTTATTTTCTAAAAAACAGATTTTTTTTTCGGAAAATTCTGTTTTTTTCTCTGTTAGTTACCATATTTCAGTCAATTTTAAGAATATCTCTTAACTTTTAGTTCAATGCACATATAAGGGTCATATCATTATGTATTTCAATGGATATTGAATTATATTAATTTTTATCGAGTATATGAGGTTTGGCGTAAACGTGAAATTTTGCTCATTTTTTACACAAAATCACCTATTTTTCTGCAAAATAAAGAAATATTTGCTTAAAATGTACTATTTTTCATAATTCTATGTCCGTTTATAACTGAAAATATAATTACTTAATGCATAGTGTGCTTTTTTAGAAAAAAGTGCTCCGTACCCAGACAGATACCTTAAGAAAATTCCAATGTTCCTTAGTACTGCCTTCTGCACCAGCTGTTGAAACTTTTACTGTATTTATATCATTAATGTATATGTACACAGTTCAGATCAATACGACACGATTCTGTTTTGTACTTAGAAAATTGCTCATTCAAATACTAATTCAACAAATGTCTTTAAAGGAAACTAACAACACCATTCAATCAATATATGCCAAGTAAGTTATCTAAATGTAGAATTAAAATTATGGTTTTTTATGTAATAGCAAAACTTCATTATTTCTACAGGCACAAAATTATACCGAAAAAGAATTAAGATTAAAAACGTAAAAAAGAGAAAAGTTTGAAGATCCAATAATTTCAACCACGTTGCAAAACTTCATTTTTTGTGAAAAACCCCTTATAGGTTTGTAACTCTAATATACTTTTAGTTATTTACTAAGATTTGTGAGTTTCTTAGGATTGTTTTACAAAAAAGAACTTTTGCAACGCAGTTGAAATAATTAGATCTTCAAATTAAATACGTGACATGTGAAAAATTCCTCTGCGGAAAATATCTAAAATCTAGCTCGTTCTTTTGCTGACAATTTGCTTAATTTTCACTCTATTCAAATGAACTTTTGACATAAGTTGTCCAACATATCTAGCTTTCGACCTATGTAATGATTTTTTTTCCTATTTTCCGCGAATGCGCAGTAAAAAAATATTTTATTATAAATGCCCATATCTCAGCGAATATTACACGTGTGAATTTTATGCTTCAGAATAATGTTATTCGAATGCTTTGTCATATTTTCTGCAAGTTTTGTAAAATCTTATAGAAACCCATTCTTGTTATACGCAAAAAACTTGCCAAAAAAGTTAATTCTTCAAAAAAAAATATATATATATGCCTAAATGATTGTGCAATTTCGCATAAAGACATACAAATTAGAGGTCTGCACAGGCCGAAATTTTCAGGCCCGGGCCCGGCCCGACCCGATTCAAAAATATGTAAAATTACAAAAAAATGCCTTTCTACGAAAAATATTTTTAGCATGTGTTTTGCAGAGGTTTTATATAGCTAAGCAATAGAAAGGTCTTTAACAAAACTGCTGAATGTTTACAAGATATTTATATATAAACGGTATTGCATTATTACAGACGTACAGAAGGCACAAAGACAGACAGACAGTCAAATAGAAAATATTAGCATTCTCAAACAATATAGGAAGATATTTAAAATGGTTAATAGTACTAAAAATACACTTTCAACCACTTCCTGTTATATACCATAATGTATCCAAATCTTTCATGTGATCCGATAAAAAGAAAACTTTAATGCTAATCCAACCATATTCAATAGAAAAGATGCTTTTGCACATGCTAAAAATGATGCTACTTTCATCCAGTGCCCCGGAGAATAGAAAAAGAAGCCTTAGAGGAAAAGTTACAGCGGAAGGATTTTTATAGCCTTCTTACCACCTAAACACTACAGACCATAGAAAACAAAGCCTTATATACAGTAACGTATCTAATTGCTTTTCTTTATTACATGTACGCGCGCAAACTGGTAATAACATGCATATTATTTTGAAATGGAAATTATCTAATATTACTTTAAATAAAGTAAATTAATTTCGAGACATACTTAAAATATTTGGGGAAAATCAGATCGCGAACAGACAAGCTGATGGACAATTAAATTGAAGTTACAGACATCTTTTAACAAAATAAAATTTTATGTGACATACCAGACTGTAAAATTATGTAAAATAAATGACTGAAAAAATATTTTATCATTTTCCTTTTTCGTTGATTAACGAGGAATCTAGAAAAAGATTCGGGCCGGGCTCGGGCTTAAAATTTTCTCCAGGCCTGCCCCGGCCCGAGTACACACAAAAATATTGAGCCCGAGCCTACAAAAAAAAAAAAAAAAAAAAAAAAATTAAGCCCGAGCCCGGCCCGAGAGCAAATTGAAAATTTCGGCCCGAACCCGGCCTGAGGGCCGGGCCGGGCCGGGCTCGGGCTCGGGCCGAAAGGCCGGCCCGTGCAGACCTCTAATATAAATATTGTATATAGTACGTACAACAGGGGTTAAAGTTATAAGGAATTTGTAATTTTTTATGATACAGGGTAATCCAAAGTATTTGTTCATTTCTACAATTTGTAGTCGGTCCCCTAACTGCATTCTGGACTAAATCGATAGTGGAAAATGTGAATTTTTAAATGTTCTTTGCATAGGTGAAGTTGAAGACCATTTCAGCCAGTATTTGTTTTAGAAAATCGAAAAAAATGTCAAAAAAAAAAAAAAAGAAAAAAAAAAAAAAAAAAAAAAACTAATAATTTCATCACTCACTGTATGTTACATGGGATGACAATTTTTTTTAAAAAATCTACTTCTATTAGCGATTGAAAATCAGGGCACTTAAATAAATAAAATATTTAAATGCATTTATTCCAAATATTGCTCACTGAGATAAAAGGCGACATGTTCATTTTTGAATGAGATATCTTATACTATTAAGTGAGCAATATTTGCATATATATTTCACTGTTCTCGAAAACGGTAGCTCGGACAGTCACGAGATTTAACACAAAGATGCCCCTCGAAGGGTCATTGTGCACATCGAAGTCAGATTTTCGAATTTTTGATTAGTTTTTTCTTAATTAATTAAAATGTGAAAATAATAACCTTCTAATTTCTGATAAATAAGCCATTTAAATTTTATCCATAATTTAATTGTTGCCAATTTTTTTTTTCAACAGAATAATAATAATTTAAAAAAAAAAAAAAAAAAAAAAAAAAAACGTACATTTATTTAAAATGAGGAAAATAAATCAGAAAGATTAGAAAATAAATTAGAAATATCAGTCGTATCGTTACAAATAAGATACCAAATGAAAGGGAAAATTTTTGTGAATCCGGTGCATTAAACAGCTTATCAATCGGATAATTAGATTTTTTAAAATTAACTAAAGTATGAATTTTAGGTGGCAACAGCAGAAGATTGTATGGAAACCGTTATGAAAAAAAAAATATTTTTTTTTTTCACATTAAGTCACATGTTTTTGAAGTGGGATTAAAAATTGCAGTTTTCAAATTCTTTTAAATTTTCTCTCACGAACGCAAAAATATAATATACAGCCTGTACCCCACAAGACCAACTTGCATTTCAAATTTCATCAATTTTTTTGGTTAATAAACAAAAAGTTACATCTTTTTTTTTTTTTTTTTTTTTCAAATTAAGTTTTATTCTAACTTCGAAAAGATTTATGTGATCATAGATATAATAATATATATAGATCTAACATCCCCATATTATCGTGCAAAGATTTTTGATGCCAAAAAAAAAAAAGCTTTGGAATCAGCCATAAGTGGTATTGAAAAAAACGAAAAGAAAAAACATGAATTTGAAACTATATCTGGAGTTTTTCATTCACCTTTAGTAAATAAATTATTCATGAATTTTATTTGCTAAAATATTCGTGGGCACTCCCGTGTGTATTCACTCGGGGAAAGACTGCCATATTTTGATAAAATCACCGTCTTTTCCCGAGTGAAAAGGAATCCCTTTTTTCTCCCCAATGATCAATCTATATATCTATGTGTGTGATACGATACATTAAGAATTTGGGTTTTAAAAGTTTTTTTAAATAGATTATTTAAACTCTATGAACCATATTTTTATTTTATGAGTTTCATTAATAGATCCTGCAGGCGATTTTTTAAATTTTGGTGTTGAAGTACACCGAACGTTTTTCGACAAGAAGTTTAATATAGCAACAGCCATTTTAATCTAAGTAGCGCATCAAATATATAAAAACATAAATGATTTATTTTTACACAAAATTTACAGGAAAAATGCAGTTTTAAGCATAGGAAATTTATTTCAACAAGCACTATTTTAAACCTAAAAACCATTAAAAATATAAGCAGAATATGAAGGATTCTTATGTATAAACAAAAAAGAGTCTGATAAAATTATTAGCAAAACAGTCTTCCCCTTTTCATACAAAAAAAAAAAAAAAAAAAAAAAAAAATCCATCGCTAATATGGCGACAAAAATTCAAAAGCCGCCAATAGAGCGACATAATAAAGTTGTGTAGCACGATAATGTTTACCTATTTTTTTATTTTTTTATATAATAATCACTATGCTAATTTATCATAGAAACAAATGAGCCTCTGTGTGTGACTGCACTTGCACGCTGTCGAACAGAAATATTTGAATAATTCAAATTAATATTTAAATAAATAAATAAATATAAAAATATGTTTAATGAGAAATAAATATAAAAATAAAAAGATGAGTTGTCTAAAATACGGCAGAAATATCGCTCATAGCACATTGTTACAAGGATTAAAAGTCTGAAATGGTGACAAAAATTCAAAAGTCGCCAAAGAGAACTATATTAAGGCTGTACTATCAGGTTTACAATCCATGAATTATATATAAACACAAAAAATTAATTGTCTCATGCGACAGACGTAGCCGGTCACAGCATATTGTAAAATTTGGCGTGAAATTACTGTCATTTTATGGTTGATTGGATAAACAAAATAAACATAGGAAATAACGTAAAAGCAAATATTATGTGCACCACGTATAGTGTTGTTCACATGTAACTGGGATTCAAATTTAAAAGGGAAACTCCAATTTTTTCGATACTATCTATTTCGAAACTGTTATACAGTAAGCACCTAAATGGAAGCTCATTGGTAAACCATTGTCGCAGGTAATAGGGACAAGCGCCCGAGTTGCAGTGGATGACCAAATTGCTGCCGAAGGCAGTAAGGACCTGAAGCGAGCTTTTGAACAATTTCAGTAATTTATTTTATTTTATTTTTATAAAGCTATATAGAAAAGAGTTTCCTTCAAATTTAGTGACCAGCGAAGCGGGCAAAGCCTGCTAGTTCTTATTAAACGAAGCAACAAATATCCCACGGAGAAGGAAGAGAGGGGGAATTTAACTGATGTAACAGCCTTAGGCAATAATATCGTAAATCTCTCATAAGGAGCACATTTTTTTAATTTCAAGTATTTATGATTTTTATATTAATATACATGCACTGCCCTTATTTGTGTTATTTTAAGGTTTTGATACAGATAGGATGCATAGAGACTGTTTTATATGGAACTAAACTAACAAAAGTGTTATCGATATATTGTTTATGTTTTATCAAACATGGAGTAACTTTTCACTTTTTTTTCCCCCTCTAAAACGTTCAAAAATACTCTTTTTCTGCAAAAAAGCGATAAAAGTTCAATGATATATAGATCTAAAAATAATTCTCTTTTTCAAATGGGTGTGGCATGTCTTTCCAAACTGCTTACAAAGCATTACTGTTTTAATTGATTGACTCATTTTAGTTGAAAGGTATTTAAAGTACAAATATATTAAACATCTCATTTTTAAAGAAATTCTCAAAGATTAATTATTTCTCGTTGGTTGTATGTACAGGGTGATTATAATTAAAGTTTTACGATTTCAAAACGCTATAATTTTAAAGCTACCCATCAGGGCGAATCGATATTTTACCAGAGCCATCATGAGGCAATGAAATTTTGTTTGACAAAAGAAAAATAATCGTTCCAAAATGTGCCGTTAATTATCCGTAAAATATTTGTTTCATGAAGCTCCTCTTTTTCTCTTTTCACTATGACTGTTTTCGCTGTAAACACGCATTCTTGTCTTTTTGCTAAAAAAATATTGTAGTAAACCCTTGAAGTCTATTGCTTCCTGTTAATGACAATGAGTCCATGACCCTGATAGCGCCACCTATTGGAATATGTTGGAACTACTTTATTTCCTCCCACAAACAAAATATCATTGCCTCACGATGGCTCTGGTAAAATATCAAATCGCTCTGATGGGTAGTTTTAGAATTATAGCGTTTTGAAATCGTAACATTAATTATAATCACCCTGTATATACAGTTTGACACGGTTCAATGGCCCTTTAAATTCAAATAGAATCAGACCGGGGGCAAAATGCAAGAGAATGCAAAATAGGATGCTTTCTTTCATAATACTTAATAATTATATTTAATCATAGATCTATGTACAAATAAATTTTCTAAGGAACACAGTTATAAATCAAAAACATATTCTCGCATTCCGTGGGTTCAGACTTCGTTGCAATCAACGGACGAATGGATCAAAAAGAATTTTTTTAGAATGTCAAAATTTCGAAAATGTGAATATTGTGAATAATAATGATAAGGATGAAATTTTTAACTAGCGTAAAATAAATAGAAATTAAAATAGCTAGCCTGTCCTTCTAATATTTTTTCTTAATTATAATTTTTATTCTTTTCCATCATTTCTCATGGCTTATAATCCGAACGGCTAAGTCGATGAGCGTGACCTGGAATCGAACCCGGTACTTCCCATCTTCCAGCTTTGAGCGTAGAACCGCTCGGCCGCTGGTGTTTGTTTGTTTGTTTTTTGAGAGGGGGGGGGATATACATATACGAACCCAGCGTTTGTTATAATATTATTTATTAAATTTTTAGTTCCACATTATACTATAGTATGAGGAACTTAGGTAATCATGAAAGTTTTCGACCTCGGTTTTTCGAGTTTTTTTACACGTTTCGAGGTGTGAGGAATCCGAAAACACAAAATCGGTGTGGTGTCTGTCAGTAAGGCTGTCAGTGTGATAGTCTGTTAGTCTGTGCACACGATATCGCAAGAATAAATGATCGCAAAAGGCTTGAACCAGTTTTAAGATATTACTCACGACACTGGCAAGAACCCTAATGATTTGCAACACTCTAATTTAAAAACTTCGTAAGTTATTTGAAATTTACGATTTTCTTAACATGAGAGAAGAGGACAAAATTTCGTTTAAATGTGCATTAAAAGGAATAATGTTACTGTAAAGATGTAAGACCAGCTTTAAAATATCAGTTGTGATACTCGCATGAACATAAATTAACTATGAAAATTCTACTTTGAAAACGTCATAAGTTATTTGAAATTTACGAATTTCTAACACTGCAGAATACAGCAAATTTTTGCATAAACGTCCATTTTGAGAGGTATTTTCATCGTAAAGATGTCAGACCTTTTTTAAAATGTTGTTTTAGATATTAGCATGAACATGATTGACTATGAATTTTCCAATTTTAAAAATTCGTAAATTAATCGAAATTTACATTTTTTTTCTACATGGCTTAACAGGGCAAAATTTAGCATTTTGAGTGATATTTTCAAAGTAAAGATTTCAGATCACTTTTAAAATATCATTTATGATACTGCCCTGAACATAACTGACTACGAATATTCTAATTTAAAAAATTCGTAAATCATTAAAAATTAATTTTTTTTTAAACATAGCAGAATAGAGCAATGTTTGATATAAAATTTCATTATAGTGATCATTGTATTGGAAATAGTACGGAGTTGCATGAAAAATGAAATATGAAACTAACCCCAATAAAATTAATTAACAAATTAGGCTAAGGAAATGTATCGAACCAAACGGTGGGTAGCATATTTAATGGGGTATTTCTGTCTTCACCGTGTCAAGCGATCGATCAAACTGATTTTTCCTAACATGAATATAGTATGCCTTGCAGTAGAAACTTATGTGAAAAAATATATGATTAAATATATGATATAATTTATGAGAAAAAATATATGATGGGGAATTGATCAGAGTCCACCTACGCCAACTAATTTTTAATTAGTCTCGCAAAACTCATTATTTATCAATAAATAACTTTAAAAAAAAAAAAGCTCATTGTGAAAACAAATAAAAATTGAATAAAGAAATAATAATAATAATAATAGTAGGGTAGTGCACCAGTGATTGACACTTTTAGAGTAATCGCTGATATTTTTAATGTTCTAGTCACCAGAAAATACTTTTAGAAATCTTAAGTTAGTACATATGACATAAAAGACATTCAGAACCACATATATGTTAAAATATGTACATTTGATAACAATTATTTTTTTTTTCATGAATTTTTATTTGGCACCCACTCGATATTCCAGTCATTGACACTGCCAGTTTTTCATTTTATCAGCAATTTGCACTCTATGTTCCAGTGTTTGACACTGATAGTTATTCATTTTTCCAGTTATTTAGCACCCTATGCTCCAGTGATTGACATAAAATGTTAAAATTCTTATACGTAAAATATATGATTTTATTATTTTTCTTATTTATTAATTATTTCGGGATGGATGTCAATTACTGGAGCATGCTAATCACTGGAGCACCCATCCTATTAGTAGTTCATCATTTATTGTCACGTGCATATTTGCCTATTATATTGCATTTTCAATATCATCTTTCGTGTTTATTTCCTTTTCTAAAACAACTCATTTTTTTTTTTCTTTATTCAATTATTGACTTTTAAAATATAGACCTAGACATAATAAAATGGCAGTTTTAACAAAGTAAATGACTCATACCGAGATTAAAAACTAATTTATATATATATACAAATTGTTTGTCTATTCCATATTAGTCATTTTCTTGGTTACATTTTCAGTTTTTCTGTTCAGATCACCCCCCAGTGGGCATTTTATTTTAATTCTTTGATCGCCCCTCATGAATCGGCCCGTCGGCCCTATGCAAATTTTATTGGCAATGCTCACTCGTTTTAACTTCAGAATACTATTTACAGCGATCGTTTAATTGCAACTATCCTGTATTGATTGTTTTTCTTATGTGCAATTTCGGTAACCATTTTAAAGTTAAAACGTTGGATTTTAAAGTTAAATATCTAAGAATATTTTTAGTGCAATATATTTCAAATTAGTCATCCGTGCAATTGTTTATAGAGCAATTTTTTAACTCTATTGAAACAACTTCGTCATAGAAACGGACTGCATAGCGTGAAACAAAAATGTTCTATTCTAATTTTTATACAAAATATTTGTATGCTCTTAGCTTATTGAAATGATTCATAGCAATGTTCCCATTTATTTTTTCCTGTAATAGGTTTATGTTTCTATTTGTGAAAGAATTAAAGTTTTATTTCAGCTAAACAATTTATATTTATTATATTTTGGGATGTATAATGCTAAATAATACTAATTGTTAAAGATGAAATTTTAAAATTACTTAATATCCTTTGATATTCACAAAATCGTGTAATGTTCAAACTTTCAAAAGCTGCAAAGACTGCAGTCGATTAAAAAAATGTAATTTTCTTTTATAAATTCTCAGTAATATAGGGTATTTTTATGCTTGAACAGGGGAACAGCCCCGGCTCACCGCTCGCAGAGCAGTGTTGAGCTATACGAGGACCGAAGTCCCCGTAGGGCTGTCCCGGGTATTTTTATGCTTAAGTACATTTACTATTATTGTTTTATTTCTACCTAATTATTAGAAACTGAACAAACTATTGTGTCTTTCACTTAGGAAAAAAAACTGCATGCAATATTTTATTTAGTTATATAAATACAAACTCACTTTTTTTTTTCCTGTTTGCGAGAAAATAAATTGGGTTTATACAGATTTTTTTTTTTTTTTTTTTTTTTTTTAAATACATATATGTACATAAACATATATAATATGTAATTCTTTTCCATTTAGAGAAAGTAAAACGTGCTATTCTTCAAAATCGTAGATAGGCCGCGATAGCCCAGTCAGTAGAGCGCCGCGCTCGTAATTGGAAGATTGCGAGTTCGGAACTCGAGCCGGCCAAAGACCGTCGTATACACTAATGGTGGCTGGTACACGTAAAATCTGTCGTGGCCGCAATGTCCTCTATGTTCTCATCAAAAATTATACCTATAGGTGTCACTGAAACGGGAGAGCCATTCCTTCCGTGGAGGATCAAATATGTGATGGCATGTCTCCGGACCACCTCCAGGGGTCCCAGTCCGTCGTCAATTGCCCATTGCACAGCATTAGTGCGACGTAAAATCCATCCAACCAACCAATCAAAATAGTAGATAACTTTTAATTTTATTTTATTCCTTAATTATTCTATTAACTCTTAATTTTTTAGCAATTTTTTGTCAATTTCAAAGTTAGCTGTCTACTGAAGCGTTTCTTTACCATACTTAAACTATGAATAACACAAGAGAGCAATTATATATACATACCGGGTGATCCAAAAATCACATTTAAAAAAAAACATATTATTCAAAAAGTACTGACTGTAGCTGTATGTGGTTTTCACTAAAATGAACAGAAAAACATACGATTATATATGTATATATATTGTATATATATATGTATAATAATAATTACATTTTTCACTAACATATCGCGCTATATTCATATTATCCTCTCACATTTTAAACAGATAATGTCTGACCAAATGGCGCCATATTGTGAAATCTGGAACTTTTTATCAGAATTTCCAGTGACGCAACGTCCGACGATCATTCTAATTAGAGCCTCTATAATACAGGCCGACTTATCGTCCTCCATATTTGCCCCCATTTGGAACCGCGCTTCCCGACTGGCGCGCTTATTGCTTTATTGGCGAGTTTGAATGAAGGTTTCTC
Source organism: Salticus scenicus (assembly GCA_963930645.1). Taxonomy (NCBI): domain Eukaryota; kingdom Metazoa; phylum Arthropoda; class Arachnida; order Araneae; family Salticidae; genus Salticus; species Salticus scenicus. Next base: position 300,538,190 of record OZ005655.1, read on the forward strand.
TTTTCTCAGAGTTCAGCGCGATATTTAACACGGCATATATAATAGTTCTTTTCTTAATTCGAGGCTGCACTTAATCGGTAGTGATTTCTGCAGTAGTGAATAACATTTCTTGTTCAATGATATGAGAAATGTTAAATTTTGCTTTGGTTCGTTTAATTGTTAGATATAAAAATAATTTCATTTTCATCAAGATTTTATAACTTAATTTAATTGCAAAATAATTTTTAAAGTTTTCAACAATTTATTTTAAAATTATATAGATGTTTATTGTTATTGTGCAAATACTGTGTAATTTAATATATATATATATATATATACATATATATATATATTAACAACACTTTCATTAGTATAGATGCAGAAAATAAACTAGTATGTTGTGGCCACCACATGAATTTCTTCTATATTTTCCTATACTAATTCACTCAGTAAAAATAATTTATTAAAATTTTTATTTAAAAAAATTATCTTCCATGATAATGCAGACGATTTCCATACATTTATTTAAAAATGTATCATAAATGTATTCAAAAGAAGTAAATTGCTAATAGTAAATTGATACTTTTATATAATATTTACAATTTACATATGGAACATTTCAAGAGTTGACCAATATTTTTTTATTTATTTATCTTTTTTTTTTTTTTTTTTTGGGGGGGGGGCAGTGGCATTTTGGCAGAATATATAAGTGCAAAAAGAAAATTTTGTAAAAAAAATTCTACTTTTGTAAACAAATAAAAATTAGCACTAATTTTTTTTATATATATGTATATATATATCAAGTTTATAACGTGGCAGAGAATCAAGTGCAAGTAGTCATTTGAAATAATATTGAAAACATGGGAAATTTTTTAAAAAATTTAATTTTTATAAAACAAAAATTTTGTGAAATGACTTTATGAACTGAAATTTAGTGAATGGGCTCATACTTCGTTTACCAAATTTAAATTTTCTGAAAGGGTCTATTTTATGAACTTTAATTTTTTGAAAGGCCCCATTTTATAATATTCAGTTTGGAGAAGGAAGGGGGGGAGGGGGTTAAAAGGATTTTTTTTATTTTGATCAACCCCTGAAATTAAAAAATGAATTCCCCCCCCCCCCCCCCCCGAAAATCCTACTTAAAAAAAAAAAAAAAAAAACAGAAAAATATTGATTTAACAATTTATAGAATGCATAAACATTCCCATAAAGTAAATCTTCATCTGAACCTTAACAATCTATCATTCAAGTGTGCAGTTAAACTAAATATTAAGATAGAAATTAAAACAGATTGGATACTTTGTATAAATATCAAATAATTAGTTCATGTTCTAAAAGCATTTTTATTTTTATTATCTCATGTAAATTAAACTTTAAAAAACAAATAAGATTATTTAAAATTAAAAATAATGGGGTTTTGCTGAAAGTTAACCGTGAAAACAGAAATAAAAGCACCAACTTGTTTCAGAGAAATTTCCTCAATAAAGGTTTAATGCATATATACTACATTAAACTTTATTATAAATAAATTTCTTAGATATATAATAATATGACTGCATATTTTGACTCACATAATGTCAATTAATATACCATGTTCTAAGATATAAATTTTTAAACATAAAAAGGTTTTGTTTCTTATATTGATCAAAATATTTAGCATTATTTCACAAAAATCTTAAATCTCTTTAAATTTTGCAAGAATTTATTTATAAGCAAGATCTTTTATTAATAATAACTAAATTCTTTCTTATCAAAATAAATAATTATTATGTAATAGTAAATCAGTTTATTTTAAATAAAATATTTAACATTAAAAACTATTGTAGTTTAAAACGAAATTTAAGGAGCATATATTTCTTAATCTAGAAAAAAAATTCTTAATCTAGATTTTTTGAACGAGGATTGTACAAGTTTCTATTGAAAGATTTTAGCATAGTAAACTTAAATTTTCAAAATTCATACTTTATTATTATTATAATTATTATTAATTTAAATTTACCTCTTTTAAGACAATAGAAAACACCAATAGATATTACAGAAAAGTACAAGTCTATCAAGTAAATAAATGCTTTTTACTGTAGTAAGTTAAACTATAATACATATGAATATATTGTTTAGCACAAAAAGTTTATTATCTGATTTTAATGATTATATAAAAATAACCCTAAAAATGCGTACATTTCTTCAATAATAATTCACCTATGATTTAAAATTAAAACAAACTAAATTTTATTTGCATTAAATTATGAAAACAAAACTTTATTTGGCGAAATTTGACGTCGCCAATATTTACAAACTCAGAATATCACATTAAGCTCATAGTTAACTTTTTTACGTCTTTAAAACATATAAGCAGTTAAATATTAATAAGTAGCAGCATGCATTATCATATTTTCACATAAAGAGGAGGTATTTATCAAGAGATATATTAATTAAACAAAATATAACTTACATTCCATACTTCAGCGCCGGATCTCTGAATGCATTTGTCTCGACGAAAATTAACAGTCCAAATTTTCTTTCTGATCACCTCTAAAAGAAATCCAAACATCCGAGGATTCTTTCTTGAATAAATACTGCAATTAATGTCTTAACATCCATCTATATTTATTACTTTATACACAGAAAACAATAAATATCCTCTGACAGCGTAACGATAACAAGGGATCTAAACAAGCAAGCAGACGACAATGAAAGAAGTGTGCTTCCGCGGAAGTAAATAGTTCCACAATTAGAAAAAGCTATTCAGCTATTGATAACCTAATATTATATTTTCTTTTAAATTCGAAGCTAAATTTGTTTACTTATCTTTTATGAATGAATATATTTTATTTATGCGTTTGAAAATTACCATTTAAAAAGCATGCAATTTGGCGAACTTTGAAACGAAACGCGTAAAACGGCTCAGGGTTGCTTTTCTCTCCCACGCTCCCCACTTGAAGGATTTGGGGGAAAAGATGCCGGACGAGTCTGCTCGTATTATAGGTGCCTTAATTCTAATGAATGGCGGCCGTCACATTGAGCATTTATAGCCCTAAATATGTGGTTGAAGGTACTGCACCACTGTAAAAAGGTAATTTTATAATAAAAGCGCCACCCGATGAAGGATATTTCAACTGAATTTTTAACAAATCTTTGGTTACCTAAAACAAATTCCATGTTTTTGTGTGCATTTCAGTGAAAACTGCCTAATGCTACAACCTATACTTTTTGAATAATATATTTTTTATTTTTTCTGGGACTTTTGGATCCTCTGTATATATGTATGTGTGTGTGTGTGTGTATCAAGGCGCAGAAGCGAGCGGAAATTTTATTGTGGCGAGTAAAATTTCGGTCTAAATGTAGACAGAATTTTTACAGTATACGATGCTACAATATATATATATATATATATATATATATATATATTGATTTAAAAATATAAAATCATGTTAATCTTAGGTAAGGTGACCAGACATCCTCTTTTTAAGGGTACAGTCTACTTTTTCAAAGTTCTGCCCTCTTGCACGAAAAAACATTACAGGACTAAAAAGTCCACTTTTTTATATTTTTCGTCGTCTGTCCTCTTTTTCAAATGAAAATATTTAATAATGGTTCAGTACGAAAAGTAGCTATAGCAAAAATGAGCTACATTCATTGTGTAACTATGTCAATGCGACCTTCAATGATGAAATATAAAAGGGGCTTTTATTTTCAAGTGCACATTACTGTTGTCTGTATCGAACGGTGAACACTAACTTTTTTCTGCGTTAGGTTCGCAAAAGAACAACTTTCTAATAAACTTACCTTAACATATTATAGTTTATATCTATACAGGTACTTCGAATCACAAAGAAATAAAAGTATTCCCTATATTTGCACGGTTCTTTGATCCAGAACATGGAATCACTATTGAAATTGTCATGAAATCATTAAGAAGGTGGTGCTCTGGTCCATACGTGGTGGGTTGAAGTGTGTTCTCACTTTTGCATGAATTCCTTATAAAAATAGGCCCACCAGTGACCAAGAGGTTCTGTCCTCGAAGGTGGTCTACGTGAGGCGCTGGGTTCGATACCCGGTCGCACTCGTTGGCTTAGCCGTTAGGAGTTTTCCTTGGTTTTCTCCGAAAGTAACGTAAATATGGGCTAGGACCTCTTAGAAAGACCCCACGGAGGACTCTCCTACTCAGGCCTAGAGCCCTAGTGCAGACAATTGGCCATAATGATAACACTACCATTACCTCACAAAAACATGCAAAAGTTAGTTAAATTCATTATATGTCCTCCTGGCAAAAACGCTCCCACAAAGCGACTGTTTTCTTCAATGAACAAAATGTAGACATGTGAAAAAAATCCCCTTTATATACTTACCTTATTAACTACTAAGACTAATTTAGGTTATACTTGTGCGTACTTTTATAAAATGTTGATAGAGAATGACTGTTCGTTAAAAAAAATCATTTCATCTGCCGAATATTAATTTTATTTTTTCCCTTGCAATTTTATTTTTTATTATTCTTATGATTTAAAAAAAAAAAAAAAAAAAAAAAAAAAAAAAAAGTCTACCAAATTTTTTATGTAACTGCATGAAAGTAACACACACACGAAAAAAAGTTTTTGTCTATAGTAAAAATTAATAATAAAAATAATAAAAATCTATATTGTCCAATGACACCCATAAAAATTGAGGATTTTTCCTTTCGTATCCGTATATTATTAATTTAAATTAAGGTGTACTGATCCAAATTCATCATTTGAGATAAAAATGTTTCCACCACTTGTGTAAAGTAGCTTTTGAATCGGATTTATATTCATTTTCATTCAATTTTGTGTCCTCTAAATGACCATTTTTTCAAAATAGAATGTCTTCTATTTTCTTATAAAATGAAAGACATTGCGTAATTTCTCCTCTTTTTCCAATAAAATATTCTGGTCATCTTATACGTAAAAAATAAAGTAAGTTAATCATATTTTGTGGCAATTTTTTTTTTTTTCAGCGAGTGTAATCTAAGTTGAAATTTCGGGCCCTGATATATGTTTTATTATTATTATTATCATTATTACTATAGATTTCTTAGATGCGATTCTTTGGCTACTTTTTGATATAGATATTTTCAATTTAACTAAGCGATTCTTTTAGTTCTGCAGCAAGTATTTCTACCACTATGAAAATATCATTACAAAAGATGAAAGGATGTCTCCCTAATGTGTGAGACTGAAAATAAATACTCAAAAGGGTCAAAAGGTCAAATTCATTTTATGACTTTCTACACAATACCATTTTATGGCGTCGTTCCCAAAATATCAGCACTTACATAATAATTCTGACACAAATTCGAAATAGCATTGTAAGGAATGTCTCGGGTATGCTATTAAATTTTCTTCATATAACACAAGGATGGTTTTAAAGTTATGGTTTATATACATAAACATAACTTTGAACCAATAAGTTAGATTATGAACATCATTTTATTCACTTTTATATTTAATAATGGTTCAGTACGAAAAGTAGCTATAGCAAAAATGAGCTACATTCATTGTGTAACTATGTCAATGCGACCTTCAATGATGAAATATAAAAGGGGCTTTTATTTTCAAGTGCATATTACTACAATTAAGCATTAAAGAAACATTTGTAAAAATCTATACAAAGCAATATGAAAGTAATTTTTTTGCAGCGTTTAAGCGATGTAAAACGTATTATAGTTAAGACTAAAATACAGTCATATGGTATGATGGTGTACTCAGATATAAGATCAAAATACATAGATTAATAAAATTCAATTACAGAAAAAATGTTGATAAACAAAAGCATTCTTTAAAGAAGTTTATAAAATACAAAGAATAATGCAACTATTTACCGCATGAATTCATTAAAATCTCTTAGTACGTTTCATTTTTATATTAATCATTAAAGTTTAACAAGTAAAAGTTTTCAAAAATTAGCTATGATAATATGCCAATGACTTGACAACAGCAGGTTTCAGAAAATTAACGAACAAACCACATACAGTCGGCAGCAAAATTATTGAAGTACACATCCACATTGTATATATACATATATAGTTTGGTCGCCAATTTTTGTCCTCAACTTACTTTTTTATAAACAGTATGAAAGTAAGATCAGGACTTGACAAACAGTTACTTATCAAAGCAGTATTAGGTGCATATGTTCTTTTGGTTAGGAATTATTGCTAACGCTTCAATAATTTTGCTGCCGACTGTACTGTCTTTTTAACTGATAGCTATTCTTCAACCACGTATTTTGTGACCATGGGAGCCTCTGCGCAAATTCTGACTCGGCGATTCCAGTGTTAAAATAGGGATGATTAAAAGGTTGTGGTTGAGAGAAAATAACGATAAGGGAATGTCGAATGATTTGATGTTTATCAAATCCCAACCTGTCGATCGACTGAGCACCCATCCAAGCCTTTGGAATCGTCCTCAACGCTAGGCGCAAGAAACATGGTTACACTATAATAAGTACAAAACTTTGAATAAACACCATAAAATGCGAGAACTCGCAACAATTGTTTCGGGTCGAAAAAAGACACGACCCTTCGTCAGACGAGCAAAGTAGGCACGAGTGCTGCAAACAAAGCGGCAACGCACTTTTTTGCAGCACTCGTGCCTACCTTGTTCGCCTAGCGAAGTGTCGTGTTTTCTTTCCACCCGAAACAATTGTTTCGAGTTCTCACATTTTATGGTGTTTATTTCTAAAAGCATTTTTCACTTCCCTGATGCCTGAGATGCGAAAATGTAGCAAAAATTTTCGATTCTGAGTAATTTACAGTCAAATTTCTGATTTTATTTAAATATATTATAGTGAATTTCGCAAAATAAATCCTTCTTTAACTGCTTGCATTGCGTTTTTTAATGTACAGCTCGATTTATGAGAAAATTTTTAAACTAACTCTTCATTTGCTTAAATAAAAATGTTTTAGCCTAGGAAGCATTGTTGTACAAATTGCTCCAGATATGAATATAGAATAACAAAATTAAACACCAAAACCACCTAAGAATATTTTTTTTTTTTTTTAATATTTTTTTTTAATATTTATTAACTAAAAAACAGAATATATATATATATATATTATTTATTTATTTTTTTAATAATGCCGCAGCTTAAAAAAAAAAAAAAAAAAAAAAAAAAAAAATCTTCAGAAAAACTTTAAAAAAGAAAACTGCTCAAAACTGCAGATAATCTGAAAGTACTTGGAACAATGAAAAGATTAAAGGGGGGGGGGGGAATTACTTGATTCCAAACTGCAAATTTTTTGCTTTTAAACTGCATTTATTCTGCTGATTTTATGATTTTTGTTTCAAATACCTTCAGATTATCTGCAGACTTTGCAGATTTTTTTTTTTTTTTTTTTTTTTTTTTTAACAGGGGCTTTTATGGTTTATAAATTTGTTCCAAATTGTACCTATTTATTTTTATAAGATTACTTCAAATAGGATCGCATTAGAAATATTTTGATAAGTGAAATAAATTTTAAATATATAAAATTTAGTTATTAAATTAATAAGTATTAGTTTTATTTTATTTTAAATTTAATCTTTAAATATAAACTTAATTAAGTTTATAACTTTTAACTGCGAGATTAACTGTATTTATGCCTTGCGAGATTAACTGCATTTGTTAACTGTATCACTGCCTCGTGGTTCAGTGATTGTCTAATGCATTCTCCAATATTGAACCTTTTTATGTAATATTTTAGTTTTATTATTTTTTAGCTGAATTTTTAGTGATATGAAGTTTTAATATGTCTGCCAGATTCTTGTTTTTTCCTACTTTAAATCTTGTATTTGACATAATTTTCCTATCAATTTAAGTGTTTAATTGGGCTTTGGGTACTGTAATGTTTTAGGAAATGCATACAGTACAACAGAAATTACACCTATTTGCATACATCATTCAATCAAAGCTTTCGAAATAGTATTGTATGCCTTCATTATAAGGATTCTTAATAATTTTTCAAAAATATTTTTTTCAAATTCTTTCCTCTTCTTCATGTTCATGAAGAAAACATGGTGTGTCACATCATGTTTTCTTGTGCAATGTTAGAGAGGTATTTATAATATTATATATGTTATGAAAAAAATTGTATTAGCCTTGACATGGCAAAAAATAGAATAGTATGAAATTCATATATTTTATAATGTCGATTAAAACATGTTTGTCAAGGTAAAAAATAAAGATAATTTTCCAAAGTACATTGAAAATATTTGTGCATATGCAGCAATGTTAATTTTAAGTGCAAGAAAATATATATTTTATGATAACAATCAGAATTACAATGGGAAATGTACAGAGGATTAATATTCCTTAATAATCCACAAAAACCTTTTCGGTTACTAATTAACTTAAATAAAATCTATACAATATTTCTCTAACGGGAACCAGTTACAATTAATTTTTGTCGAAACGATACGATAGTGGTGAAATTAATAAAATATGCGAAGATAAAAAATAATATTTTAAAATGAACAATATTTAAGCACGCAGACTGAGCTCAATGAACTAATTAGAAAAAAATGACGACATTTGTCTCATAACATTATTTTACAGAAAAATGTATTTTTAAAAGATGCATCTTCAGAATCTTTACAAGCGTCATTAAAAACCTAGCAATACTTTAAAGATATATACAGAACATGAATTATTATCATAAATTGACTTATTGACAAAATATAAATAATATAAATATAATACAATAATAAAAAATATAATAAAAATAGGAGTTTTTTTTTTCTCTCCTCAACCAAAATCTATGCCAAAATCATCGCCAGCATGGCGACAAAAATTTAACAGACGTCGTGGGAGTTCTATACTAAAACTGTACTGCCTGTGGAAGTATGAAAACCGGGTAGCGAAGCATAAATTTTATTTTGAAACCTTTCTTTGGAGGATTTTGGTTTCACTATTGTTCAATATTAATTTGGTTTTATTAATAATTTGGCTTCTGGTAAATTAAAATTTTAATTAGGTGGTGAAATTGGTACAACATTTATGAGTTTCAAATTTTAAAGGTAAATAAGAAAAGATATAAAGTGCGAAAATTTCGCACGGGTTTGCTAGCATTTAAATAATTTTACCAATATTTTTCTTATTTAGATATGAAATGAATATATTAAATACTGAGATACAAAATAATTCCGATGAGAATGCAAAATATATAGAAACATTACAAAAAGGAACTGATTAATAATTTTAATCAAAAGTTTTTCATTCAAACTAACAAATATATATATCCTTTTTTTAAAATAGTTCTAAGATTTTCATAATTATCTGTAAAAGGAATTTTCCCTATATAGTCTATAAAATAACTAATGCTGATGTTCTTTACGTAATATTTAATATATATTCAAATGTATTCTATTATTAAAACCAGGCTCATGTATTAAACGACTAGAGATTGTAACAGTATGCAATTTGTCAAAAAATACAAGCTTTTTTTGATAAGAGTTTCTGTAGATTATATATGTGACATATATAAGCGCAGTTTTTCTTTCTTTATTCTTTTCCTTTACATAATATATTTCTGAATAAAACATTTTATTGGAATTTTCTGTATTCTTTGTACATGTTAAAGGTTCAAAAAATTTCAAATTTTGTTTTATGTATCAAAAGAGTCTTATGTCTTATATATCAATATTTATCAAAAAATCTTTCAAATTTAATGTTTTCTTATTATATTCATCAAGTATTTCAATGATTTAGAAAAATTTGTGGAGTATAAAATTTTTGTATATAAGGAAAACTGATTTCATTTCGCGTATTTCTAGCGACAGAAAAGTATTGCTGTATCAGTTAATTAGATTATAGAATATTGCTAATTTCAAGTTATAATCTATTTAAATTATTAATAAAATCAATGTTGGTTTTAACGATAAAATACTATTTCTTTCACAGATAGGACGTTGTACTGTGCATTCCATATGTTTATGCATCATAAGTATATGTAACTATTCATGTATATTATAGACATTGTAAGATTTAACAGTTTTTAATTTAAAAGTTAAAAAGATCTCGTTAACAATACATTTTACTTACAAATGTGTAGTGGTAATATTAAATGCAAACATTTTGTTGTTAAAATGGTTTACTTAAGAGGGAAAAAAAATGTGAAATAAAACAGTTTATTTTTATAAGTTAAAAACTGAATATTTAAAATCAAATTCTGTATAAAATTTTGATAAAGAAAGCGCAGAGCTGCCAACCTAATCCGGCAAATTGTTAGTACCGCCCCTTTTTCCACACCACTTAATTTTTAGAGTATATGTTTTCTTCATTCATCGTAAATATATTTAAAGAGAATTACTCTAAAAATTATGTGGTGTAGAAAAAGGGGTGGTACTAACAATTTGTCGGTTTTGGTTGGCAGCTCTGAAAGCGTTAAATACCACAAGATAAAAATAAATTAAAATAAACTAGTATGTCGTTGCCATCACAGAACTTTCTTCTATTTCCTTCTATATAAGAGCGACATCTACTGGGTAACACGCAAATATTTAATCATCCTTTTTGCAATAAATATTTTATATGCACTGTTAAAAATTTCAACAGAAAACTCTGTGTAATCTATTATCTTAAGTCTTATGTAAAATTACAGATAAAAAAAACGGAGATGTTAAAAAACTTATTTTATACATTCGTTTTAATAAGTAATATTAATTTAATTAATTATTGGTGAGAACATATTTCGAACTTAGAATGCTTTTTCTAAAGTAGAAACAGTCATTTTTAATTTTAATTAAATAATTTAAATAATAAAATTAGGTAAAGATAAAGAATAAAAATTGAGAATCTCGATTATTCACTTTTAACTAAGAATTGCTGTAAATTTACAGAGACTGGATAAATATTTACATTAAATTTACAGAAATTTTTAACAGTGTGTGCAGATTAGAGCAATGTTAATCATATGAGAAACCGCAGGTAAGTAATAACTGCGCCCTCTGTCAAACAATATATACCTAAATTATGTCAGCATTCGTTTTCCTAATGAACAACTCCCACATCAAGTTTGGTGCATTTATAAGCTATAAAAGCTGAGATACGGCCTTCACGAAAGTGGGAGATATCACAGCATAGCAACATCACCTGTTAGACATCTCGCAGGGAAAGTTGATGGTCACTAACGTATGTCAAGTTGCACTTGAATATAAATTTAAAGAAAGCTCTTTGCATAAGTTTTTGATATAGAGCTGTCACAATTTTTTTGTCACAAGGCAAACAGACAAAGGAACATTTTCGAAAAATGCTCAGATCATATTCAAAACATGTAAATCCATCGGAAACCAAAAGTTGAAATTTTTTATAAATCCACTACTTTTTCTATGTTTGTATTAAAAACACTTTAGAAACACGTAATTTAAAATTATTAAATTTAATTAAAACCATTTTAAAAAATAATTACAAGATAAAAAGAACTTTTTATATACCACGTCTTTAAAATTTTCTGTTGAATCATATAAACTTAACGATTCTATGTATTAATAAATCATTTTTATTTTTTTATTTTTGATGAATTGTCCCATTAACTTGGTAAGAAAATGATCCCATTCGTAATAAAGAGAGCAAGTACAAGAAATTTTTAAACTTTTATTAATTGAACAAAAGTGTTAAAAAGAGTGCATTGTCATCGTGTTCTGAGCTATTCTAAAAGTTTCAAATGTCTAGCTAGTCGGGGAGTTAGTTAAAAATCGATTGCAAGATTTGCACTGGACAAACAAACAAGAAAGCGAATTAATTAAAACGTGGTAATATGTACGACTCAAAGTTTTTTGCTTTAATTTCTAGATGCTTGGAGGCTTTAGAAATTAAGGTGAAAAGCTTTGAGTTGTACATATTTTTTTTAAATAGTTTTAATTAAATTTAATAATGTTAAATTATGTGTTTCTAAAGTGTTTTTAATACAAATATTTATGACATGTGTGCTTTTTTAACCATTATCTCTTTTAAAAGATAATATCTGTACTGATAAGTATAAAGGATTTAAGTCCATGTTCTTGATTTTTCAGGAGACGAAAAATAAAGTTAAACTAACTAAAAACTAATCAGAAGAATCGATTAGGAAAAAGGGATTATGTTGACTTATACACTTTATATCATTCAGTGATTGTCAACCTTCATTTAATAAAAGTAAAAATTAAGTTAAATATTTTATACCAAACATGAACGCTAAATTTCTGATTTTAATCTTTTTTTACCGATGGATTTTCTCAGAGACTAAATGACATAGACTTGAATCCTTTATACCAATCGACAGAGAATTTTTTTCTGAGTTTGACTATGTACTTAACTCAAAATCGACATTTCTGGACTTAAATCCTTTATAATGTACAGATATTTTCTATGAATATAGGAGAGAGAAGAAAAAATAAATTAAACTTGATGATTTACCTTCTTATAGTACAGCGAAATAAAATCACCAGAATGATTTCCCTCGGGCCAAGAGTTTGTGAAATGTGATTCGTCTCAATGTTCGCCATAGGAGATCATTTTGTTTCCAAAATTATTGTTCCGCTCATCAATAAATATTCAAGGGGAGTGAAAGAAACTAAACTCGTAAAGTAAAAGTAGATCGATCTAAAATGATCGTTTTGCGTGTTCTATATGAATAATTTCGCATACGCTATGTGTTTGTAATGAGACTACTTCAATTTTTCTTAAAATTGCAGTTTCCGTTGCCCGAGAAATATTTCAGGAAGTTCTGTTTTAAAAGTTTAAGCATTATTTTTACGTTCTAAATTTACGCTCTCAGCTGACCATTATAAATCCCTTAAAAAAAAGTCGATACTTATGCAAATTTGCGGGTCTCTTCGTCAAAATAGAAAAAGCATGAAATAATAAAATATAAAGTATAATAAAATTTTAATGTGTGCATATAATATATTAAAATATGTATATGTCTTGTTTTTTTTATTGAAATTTGTGTAGTGTATGTGTGTAGGTGTTTTTAAATGTATGAATATGTAAGGGCATTTCATTTTAAAATGTATGTGTGTGCACTTTATTTTAAAATGCGTGTAAATAAATATATACATTAAAATAACTGTGAATGCATATAGGTTAAAATGTGCGTGTTTTTATATATTATGTATATTTCTCGTCTATTTGCGATAACCAATGACGGTTTAAAGCAATTGCTGTAAATTTACGTAAATATCTAAAAATCTCAATATTGTAAAACAATGGTTTCCGATGACGAAGGGCAAATCAAGAAATTTTTTCTTGATTTGCACTTATTATTTCCATATCTCTGTATATCCCAATTTCCTATTGGCTAATACCTACACTGTTAAAAATGGTATTTTAAAAATGAGCTAAATTGTCTCAAAATAGCTCCGAAACAATATATACTTAAATTTGAGAAACCATGTACTCATTTTAGAGTATACTGACGTACTCAAAAATGGGGTTGACCCATAAGAATCCAAATATTCCATATATGCCCATATTTCACATGTCAGTATACTCAAAAATGAGTACATGGGTTTCCAAATGTAAGTATATATTGGTTCGGAGCTATTTTGAAACAATTTAGCTCATTTTTAAGAAACCATAACAGTGTACACAATCAATCAATTTTATTGCCTGTGACTCCAGCTTAGAATCTGCTTCCCTGTTTAAATATAGCAGTCATAATCAGCCTTGTTATTCTCCACTAATGACGATATACTTAATGCTACCGAATCTGCAGTAGGTTATATTTTTTTATTTTGGCGTTTTTAACCGTAGTGGAAATTTACTTTGCTATATTAATTCAACGTCAAGTTAAGTTTTTATATATTAAAAGTTTTTGAATAGTTTTTCATTTGGAGTACTAGAAGCTATTAAGTGCTTTTCTATAAAATTTTCAGTTTGCTCTTATGAATTTATTGAACTGCTAAAAGAAATATTTGGAAAACTTTTGGGAAAAAGAAAAAAAAAACAGAAATATTAATAATAGTCGATTGTTCCCTGTCTCATTTAAGAACATTTCAGCCCAGAAACATATGAATCTACACGTGAAAAATTAATAAATAAAGAATGTGAATTTCAAAGTAGTTTATAAGAAAACAAAAAGTAATAATAATGAGTAAAAAACAATATTTTTGTAGAGGATAAGTTTTAGTTTCTTTATGAGTCAATAACTTTTAAAGTTTTTATAAAATAACTTTTTATAAAAAGCTGTTATCTTAAAACGTAATAATATGTATATATATATATATTATTTATTTTTTTTATTTTTATTTATTTTTTTTATTTTTTACATAATATAGTTCCTAAGATGATGAAATTCTTTACTGAATCAGAAGTCTATTTTATAAAATATCGTTACAGACTCAATAAAATTCGAAGTCTTGAAACCAAATGTTTGAAGCAGGCTTTACCATCAACGATTCTTTATTTTAATACTACAGGAATTTAAATAATGCATTTCATTTTTCAGTACATTTAGGTTTTTTTTTTTTTTTTTTTTTTAATACACTTCATTTAAACAAATTTTTTTAATATATATTATTTTAATTTAACTTTTAATACACTTCATTTAAACAAAATGTTTTAATATATATTATTTTAATTTAACTTTTAATACACTTCATTTAAAAAAAATGTTTTAATATATATTATTTTAATTTAACTTATATGTTCGAAACTTCATTTTCATATTAACTTATTGCAAATCATTTTTACAAGCAAATATTTAAACTAATGCTTCGAAAAACAGATTCATGAGTAGATTATGAAATTCAGTAAATGAACCAAGAGCTTACTTGTTCTTTAATTAAAATATTTAGATAATTCATTTTCATTATAACTTACCTTATAAAGGCGTTTTAATTTAAAATGTATTGTATTAATACATTCTAACATTAGATAAGTTTCCTTCTACATTCAGTAAAAGGCAAAAATCAACTATAACTATTTTGGCAAGTTTTCAAATGACACATATCTTCCATTAAGTTCTTAATTTTTGTTACAAAAATTCGCTTATTTTAATCCTTTCTCTTTCTCCCCCCCCCTCCCATTTAGGGGATAATGAACGTAATAAATAAATGTATATATATACACTCGGCAGCAAAATTATTGAAGCACATATCCACTTTTTTAATATATATATTTTTTTTTAGTTTGATAACTAATTTTCATCATCAACTTACATTGATGAACTTACATCATGACTAAACTTTAAATACGAAATATCTCTAATGCTTCAATAATTTTGCTGCCGACTGTATATATATGTATGTGTGTGTTTGTGTAAATTACTGTTTCGGAGCTATAAAAATTAGCATATATATACACTGAAGTAAAATAATATTAAGTATATTAAAATTCCTTTAAATTAAAAAAAAAAAAATTAAAATTAAAATTAAATAATTTCTTCTAATTGTTATTTACTTCCTCGATTTTACATTATTATAAATTTAGCAACATATTCTAAACATATTTCTATTATTACTGAAACTGAAAGAAAAATTTTAGCATTCAATAATAATAATTATAATAATTAATTTACCAACGAAACAGCCAGTAATATCCAAATATATATAAAATAAGTTGTTAAACTATAATAAAACTGCAATTATTTTTAGAAAATATGTTTATTTTTGAGCCCTAAAAATTTGCGTTCAATTTCAGGAATACACAAATTAAATTGAGAATGTAATAAAAAAGTATAAAATTGAGGAGGGGGGGGGGGATATTCAAAAATTAGGCAGAAGAAAGCATTTTGAAAAATTTAAAAATATTTAAATTCTGAATGTGAATTTGTTAATTTAATTTTTTATTGTACTTAATAATTTTTTTTTAATATTTCAATGCATATTTATGGAATATTTTATAATTCTAATACAGTAATTTACTAAAAAAAAAAATGCATAATGACCACTTTCCCCTTTAAAGTAATAGTAACATACCCTTAGTAAAAACTGTAGTCTTATATGTTTTTATTATTTATAATACTATTTTGTAAAACATCGAAAACAAAAATATCATTTTAATTTCTTTATGATATTTTGTTGTTAGCTCTGTCTCCAAAATATACATAAAGTTTCACCTTTTTCTAAAAATCTTTAAAATCAGTTTAAAAAGTTAACGATTTTTGTACGTTTTTAATCATCTTTCTAATCATGGTTATGATTTTAATTGTCTCTTTCATAAATTGTTTACAATATTTAAAAATAATTATACATTTTAATATGAATGTATATAACTGCTTTTGAAAGATTATTATATTAAAATACAGGTATGTTAAATTTTTACCTCAATACAATAAATTACAAATAAATGTAATTCTTGTTTCTAACGATTATAAATTATATGAATTATTATGTGAATAAAAATCCTTACCATTCAAGTTTCAGAAAATTAAAACAAATTTATTTAAAGCATAAGAATTATGCAGATATGACAATAATACTACATTTTGAGGAAAGTAATATAGAAAAAACAATCCTCAAAATAACTACAATTAATATAAACAAAATTTATTTTATTTTAGTATTGTTATAAGTTAGTTTACTTACCCGTCCATAATAAGCAGCCATTTAAATGTTGAATTATAAATTAAACTAATTTGGAAAAAAAAATTTACACAGGAGCAAACATGATTATCAGGCTTTCAGAATAGTTCTGTGAATAATTTTTTCACAACAAAGTACAGATCTATCTTAAGTTGTATCAGCGCCACCTAGTGTTGAACACGGTTAAAGATACTCAAAAAAATCGATGTACATAATGATAGTGCTCTACGAACAGTGAAAGTTTAATATCTCTTTTATTTATTTCTTTTATAATATTTCCCCACCAACCGTTGTTGTGTTGCTAGTTTTGTCAATGTCAAGACACTGGTAACTAAAATAATTTAGCATAAAAATAAGAAAATCACTCAGAACAAAAAGAAAACAATAACACACGTTTTTAAATGTCAAATTATAAGCACTTAACAACATCCAGGTCATTAAAAAATAACAATAATAATAAATTCCTTATGCTGGTTTAGTTGGTTATTTTTACCTAATTGTTTTTCCTCAAAATAAAATAATTATCTCACGAATTTTGACAATTTTCTTTTGAGTTTTTATTTTTATATGTATAATTTTTTTTCTATAATGTATAATTTTATGTATAATTTTATGTCTTATATGTATAATTTTTGTCTATGTATAATTAGTTTCTATAATTTGCTTTATTAACTATTAAGCGAATATATAATTGGACATAAATAATTAGCCCATTAAATTTTTTAATTAATAAGTAGTGAAACGTAATTATTTATTTAAAATGAATAAGTAAACAGAAAATATTAAACTTAGTATGACACTGGGACAATACAATTACTTAATCATGTAGGTTATTAATAAAAATCTTAGTTTTACATTAATTGGGTTAACCCTTTAATGTGCAGCGCCCGCGTCACGAAGATGCAATTAATAATGCTCAACTGCAAAAATTTATCCCGTAATTCTTTCACAAAATTGTATTTTTACTTTTATAACTTAGCGAAAAAAAATCATCTGTTTCTTCAAAAAAAAAAAAAAAAAAAACGTAAATTCTGCTGTCTTTCCATACTAAATAAACTTTATTACTTTGCCCCTCCAAGGATTAAATAGAGTAATAAACAGAATAAACGGATAAATCCTTGTGAACTCTTAGAGGAGTGTGGGAAGATATTTAAAAAAGATGTGGAGCATTATTTCTGGGCTGCAGCCTTTTTAACTCTATTTCATTGCTCTTTAATTTAAAGGGCATAAGTATTTATGCCTTCTTATTTATTAGTTTAATAATTAAGAAAGTACATTATAGAAACGGCCTTCCAAAAAATATACATATATTAAAAAGAAAGAAAGAAGGAAAAGAAAAAATAAAAATTGTCAAAACTCGTAAGTTAATTTTTACTTTGTTTTAAGGAAAACCAGTTAAGTAAAAATAACTAACGGAATTTTTTATATTTTTTAATGAACTGTATGTTGTTAAATGCTTTTAATTTGACATTTAAAAATGTGTGTTATTGTTTTCTTTCTGTTCCGAGTGATTTTTCTCTTTTTAGTATTAAATTCTTTTAGTTACCCTGAGTCTAGAAATTGGAAAAACTAGCAACACAACAACGGTTGGTGGGGAAATATAAAAGAAATGAACAAAAGAGATATTCAGTTTTCGCAGTTTGTGGAGCACTATGATTTATGCTTGTCTTTTATTATTATTAGTATTATTATTGTTATATTTATGAAAGAAAATGTACATTTTTTTCCCATTGTTTATGGCATTTGTACTGTGGACAGGAATATATCTCTAGCTTTCATAAAACAATTAGACAAAAGTATCCAAGTTCAAAAATATCAAATCAATGAGAGTTTATTTTATTTTTCTTAAAATGTAACACAATACGCACTGAAATAACACGAACATTATCACATTACCAACATAATTATTACATATATTTCAGCTCCATATCATATAATAAAAATATTATAGAAAACAAATACTTCTATATAACGTAATATGATAAATTAAATATTTAAAATATGCAATTAGCGAACATTCAAACTATTAGTATGTTAAAAAAAAAAGAGTGATGATTAATATATACAGACAGAGAGGTGTTTTTTAATGTTTTTATATTTGATTTGTACTTTACAAATGATAAATAACGGAATTGTTGATAGCTAGAGAAAATATTAAAAATACTAACAAGGAAACGCTCAAAAGGTGTCATCTTCAAAAAGTATTGAAAAAAATATATTTGATTCTACTCTTCATAAAACACCAGAAAATGAAAAAAAATATCGGCTGAAATTAGTTACAGCGACCACAAAAATTTATCAAAATTAAGCATATTTGGCGATTTCACACTGCTAGGCGTCTGATTTTGAGTACTTGGCGGAAAAGCAAAACACGGTTCTGTTCGTACCCGGCAATCTCGGTGCTAGCAAACGTATCGCCTAAGAACGCTAAATCGCCAAATTTTGATAATTTTTTGTGGTCGCTGTAATTAATTTCAGCCGTTATTTTTTTCATTTTCTGGTGTTTTATGAAGAGTAGAATCACATATTTTTTTTTTTTTTTTCAATACTTTTTGAAGATGAAACCTTTTGAATGTTTCCTTGTAAGATATCTAAACATAAAAAAGTTGATTAAAGAAAGATATAATATGCATATTATTTTCGTATAAAATAATTTATTATTACAATAATAATAATAATAATAATAATAATAAGTGTGGAAATGTAAATAATTAAAAATAATATTTTAAGAAAAAACAATTACTTCAAGACATTATTATTATTACAGAAAGGTCATGAAATATAGTAGTATTTAAAAGAATAAATGTTATACTAAAAGATTTTTTATCCTTTGTTTCGAAAAAAAATCTCTCTTTTCCGTTTCTCCTCTACTGTTGAAACACTTATATTAAAAATAATATTGGCACTTGCTTTTCTCAAAGCATCTATTTTAAACAAAGTTGGCTTTTCGTAACCATTTTCTACAGTGCGTATAAATTAAATGCTTCAGGAAGTTTTAAGGTTCTATAGCTGCCAAATTTTACCACTACATCCATGTACTCAGTTAAGAGTAAATAAAATCTACTTTATAAAAGATTTAGTGGAAATGGATTTACTATTAATTCATATGTACTACTTCTCATGCGAATTTGATAAAGTGGTAAACAAAAATATTACACACAGATTTACCATGATAGAAATTTTCGTTACAGATAGTTTTAAGTATGGAGTTTTATAAAACCTATTGCAACAGGATTTCTAAAATCTAATTTAATTTCTAAAAGAATATTATTATAAAAAATTTTAAATGTGAAACAACGAATCGAAGGTTTATTTCATAATGCTTTTGAAAATATTAATCTGTTTCTTTTTCCAAAATTGAAGCCATTTATATCCGTTTACAGTTTTGCTGACATAGGTTTTCTTGAAAGAGATTCTTGCAGTAAATTAACGGCTTGTAAGGCGCATCCCCAAAACAAGGTAACTCCAGATCCTCCATGACCATAATTGTGAATCACCTTAAGTAAAAAATAAAACAAAATTAAAAATTTATATATTTTTTACATTACAGTACATTATACTGACAAAAATTTAATATTTTCCTTAAGTATTTTCTGCCAGCAAAGTACTTGCCCGTATAATATTTTCACTTACCAACATACTATTCAACTTTCCAATTCTATGGCATGTGCCCAATCAAATTATACCTCTGGGGGGGGGGGGGGGGGTCACCGAAAAGGAGAAGCCATTCCCTCTGTGGAGGATCAAAATAGCGATGTCTCCGGATTACTAGTAGAGGCGAGTCCCTGACCGTCTCCTTTTGCCCGTAGCACAGCACTAGTGCGACGTAAAATCCAGCTTACCAAACCATTCCATGGCTTTTCGAACCCTTTTATAGAATATTCATTAAATTAAACATTACTGTGATTCAATGTGCATGAAATTATGGTGATATAAAAAGCTATGGCCATATCACACGAGCAATTTTTGCGCAACTAAAACTAAACACAACACAGCAGCTACTAAACACAGACAGTTTTACTAAACACAACACAGCAGCATATGGGGAAGATTCAAGATCAACGGGTAATCAATTTTTTCGACCGTCAGCCGGAAAAGTTCCGGATAAATTTTTACTTACAATTTTCAGAGCCAATTGTAGTTTGGTTTATCCTCCGGAATTTCATTTCAATGGTAGAATAGAACTAATGACAAGGCAGGGTAAATATTATATATATATATATACATATATTACTTAAAATTAAAAGAAATTTATTAAATTGGGGGAATGGGACTCGGCTGGAAAATCCCAACAAAACATCGTTAAAATTCGGAAAGGTGCATGCGATAGAAGGAATGTAAATCAGTTGCTCTTAAAGAAACAAATAAATTAATTAATAAAAAATCCATAGCAGTTTTATGCAAATTTTTATTTTGAATCAACGTATATTGTATCACCAGTAACTGATTCAAAATACAAATACGCATTATAAAACGATACAAAATCCCTTACAGATTGGCTTCTTTCTGAGAGTAACTGAATTCCAACTCACTCTATATCACGTATACCTTTATTAATTTTGTTTTAAAAGTATTTTATTTATTTTAATTATTTAATTATTTGTTTTGAGTAATTCTATATATTTGGCTTAAAAAAGTATCTAAAGGAAATTTTGTACAGCATGCGCATTCACAGTTAAAAATTTAGCTCATATTTCATCATATATATTTAATATTTTTATACTCTGATTGCACCATCAGAGCTGCCAACCTAATCCGGCAAATCATTAATACCGCCCCTTTTTTCGCACCACTTAATTTTTAGAGTATTTGTTTTCTTCATTCATATATTTGAGGAGAAATACTCTAAAAATTAAGTGGTGTAGGAAAAGAGGCGGTGCTAAAAATTTGCCGGATTTGGTTGGCAGCTCTGCACCATGTTGTGTCTAATACAACTGGTCAAGTTTTTTAAAAGTGATATTATATTGGTTTAAAAACACTGCATGTTCTAAACAAAAGACATGTGAATGTTTTCTAAAAGAAACATTTATGTTCTCATATATTCCTATTAACATATATTCTATTCTCATATAAATGAATACAGACGTTTACATGAAACAATGTAATCACAGCTAATCTTTAGCGAATTCTAAACATCATTATTTTACAGGGAGATCTCAAAAATTTTTAATCTTCAATTTCTTACTAATCGCTTTTTTGACTTCGGAGTAAAACCGTCAATGAAATACATAAGGTATAATGTGTATTGTTTACATCCTTGAAGTTTTAGGATAATGAGTCGTGTATTTTAGAATATAATAGACAAAACACATAAAACCAAAAATCTTTCTCTTATTTTGTCCACCACCTGTAATTTAACAATATGGCCTAAACGTATTTGGTTATTACTTTGTGGATTCAATTTTTTTTATTATTTATTTATTTATTTAATATTATAATAATTATTATTATTATGAATGTTGAAATTTTGTGTGAAATTTTCTTATACAAACTTACTTTTTTTTTTTTTTTTTTTTTTTTTTTTTTTTAATTAACATATCAGTGATTCCACATACAATACATTCTAAATGCAATTTCAAATATATTTAGAATAATCTGTTAAACTATAATATTATAAAATTGTGGAGCGAAAAATACAAATAAGTTAGGAGGGAGCATTTAAATAAATAAATAAATAAATAAATAAATACTTTTTTTTTTTTTAATTGGAATAGTTTTTGAAATAAATTTAGTATATTTAATATTGTTACATTTCAATCTCTGTATATATATATCAGAATTTTTATAATTGTAAGACAGCAATTTGCAAAAACGGTTTATAACATCCACCATCTTTTTATGGTAAAAAAATAAAATAAAGGAATAAAATATCTCACCTCCAATTTGCCTTTTCCAGTATTAAGAATTTCTCTTTCAAGTCTAGGCTCTGAACGGCCAGGTCTCAATCCAACCCATTCTCGTAGGATCTCAGCTTTCTGTTATGGGGGGGGAAATGTTTCAGAAACCATAAGAAAATAAAAATATAGAATTTTAGAAATAATTTTGCCTAATTTTCAGAAAAGATACCTATAAATTAAAACTAATTCCGATAATTTAAATGTAACATGCAAAAATAAGTACATAAATAAATAATAAATATATATATATATATATATCACCCTTTATCCATAGTTTTTGGAGAATTTTACATCATTGCGTAAAGAATTTCTTTGAAAAATTCTATAACATTACGAGAATACTTATTGTTGTTTAATTGAATCTTGGCTTCCTATGCATATAAATTATTCGATGCAATCTTATTATGTAGTTTTTCGGGTTTTAGTGCGCAGAGTGGTAAACTTCCGCTATAAACAGTTTCTTGCAGCTAAGATAGAGAATTGCATTGCCGTCAAATTTAGTATGAGGACCTTTCATGAGATACGTTCAAGGAATTAAATATTAGTTCAAAAAATATTCATCAAGTGGTGCTTAGAATGGACTATTGAACGCAACAAGATATCAAACGTTGACCAATAATTGTTTAAATTATTTATCATCCGTATGAGACATTTCTTGTGCTATATTTTCCGTTTTCCCATGAAAAGTACCACTTAGTGAAATTTTGCGAAAAATAAATTTATTTTCGAAATTCTTCGTCTCCTGAATCATCCAAATATCAAATTTGGTGACAAATCGCTATCTCTTCCAGCTAATCTCTTCCAGGGTCACCGAAGCGAGAGAGCCATCCCTTCCGTGAAGGATCAAAATTGTGATAGCATGTCTCCGGACCACCTCCAGGGGTATGTCCCAGACCGTCACCAATTGTCCATTTCCGCTGCACTAGTGCAACGTAAAACCCAACCATCCAGCCTTACCATTAGAAATATCTAAACTTCCTGATTACCAGAATTTTTTTAATCTGATTAACTACTTAATTTTTAACCGACTTCAAAAAAAAGAAGGAAGGTTCTCAATTCAAACCGTATGTTTTTTTTTTATGTTTGTTAGCTCATAACTTCTGAACGGATGCTCCGATTTTGATACTTTTTATTTTGTTGAAAAGGTCTTGGTCTGAAATAGGTCCCATGGTAATATCTTTACGATCTAAAGAAAATACAGGGTGCCCAAAAAAATCAGTCCTAACTCTTTTAACTGCTAAACGGCTGCTGCTATAGTGATAAAAATGGTATGTAAGTTTAGCAAAGTCGCCATGCAGTACAAAGTTAAACCGCTTGCAGCGTCACCTGGGGGAAAATAGCGGAGTTAGTATTCTAATCTCAAAAATTGTTCTAGAGAAAAAAAAAGTGAATTACGGTGTTCAAGAGTATTACCGATTTAGTACAAAAAGATAGTTTAGACATTCATGTTAACGTTCCTATCTCGGAAACGGTTCAAGACAGGCGGAAAAAGTGAATTATAAAATTGCAGAGCATCATCGATTTAGTAAGAAAAGATAGTTTAGACATTGATGCTAAAAGTGCAATGCTAAAAACGTGCATTTGTTTGTTCGCAATTTCTTACTCTTACACTATGCACACTTAAGCTACATTTCACACGTTGTAGCGTAGCTGGTGAGACATACGCTATATAGTTCAAAATACGGTTACCTGATACTTTTTGTTTTGTTGTAAAGATCTTGGTCTGAAGTAGGTCCCACTGTAATATCTTTACAATCTAAAGAACATAAAGCGCAATCTGGTGAAAAACAGCGGAATTAGCGCTTCTATCTCAAAAACCGTTCAAGATGTGAGAAAAGTTAATTATGAAGTTGTAGAGCATCATCGATTTACTACGAAAAGACAGTTTTTAGACCTTATTGCTAAAAAAAGAACGCTTAAAACGTGCAGTAGTTTTCTCGAAATTTACTACACTGTGCACACTTGAACTAGGTTGCACACTTTGCAGCGTAGTGGATGACACGTATACTCTGTGGTTCAAAGTACTGTTACTGTAAGCGGTCACATCGATTAGCGCAAAGTCGTTTTCAACCAACTTCAGAAAGGAGGGTGTTCTTAATTCGAACTATGTGTTGTTGTTGGTGTTTGTAAGCTTATAACTTCGTAAGAGATGCTCTAATCAACCGACTTCAAAAAGGAGGATTTTCTCAATTCAAAGCGTATGTTTTTTTTTGTTTTTGTTTCTGTTTGTTAGCTCATAACTTCTGAACGGATGATCTGATTTTGATACTTTTTGTTTTATTGTAAAGGTCTTGGTCTGAAATAAGTCCCATTGTAATATCTTTACGATAAAAAAAAAAATACAGAGTGCCCAAAAATGCCAGTCCCGATCCTTTTAACTGCTGAACACCTGCAGCTATAGTCATAAACGTGGTACGTAGGTATAGCAAAGTGGACATATGCTACGTGATTCAACCGCCTACAGCGCCACCTGATGGAAAACAGTGGAGTTAGCGTTCCTATCTCGGAAATGGTTCAAGACAGAGGAAAAAGTGAATTATAAAATTGCAGAGCATCATCGATCTAGTAGGAAAAGATAGTTCAGACATTTGTTCACAATTTCCTATTTTGTGCACACTTGAACGACATTGCATATGCTGTAGCTTAGCGGGTGATATTTATGCTATGTAAAATTCAAAGTATGTTTATTGTAAGCGGTCACATTGATTAACGCATAGACGTTTTAAACCGACTTCGTAAAAGAAGAGGTTCTCAATACAAACCATGTTTCTCATTGTTGTTGTTGTTGAAATTTGATAGCTTATAACTTTGTAAGAGATGATTTAATTTTAATACTTT
This sequence comes from Salticus scenicus, assembly GCA_963930645.1. Lineage (NCBI taxonomy): Eukaryota > Metazoa > Arthropoda > Arachnida > Araneae > Salticidae > Salticus > Salticus scenicus. The sequence goes on from OZ005655.1 coordinate 300,563,400, forward strand.
TTTTGTTCTCGTAATGATCTTGGTCTGAAATAGGTTTCATTATGATTTCATTAAGGTATAAAAAAATTACAGGATACTCACAAAAGTCTGTTCTCACTCGAACTGCTGAACGCATGCAGCAACACTGGTAAAAGCAGTATGTAAATATCGACGTTGAAACTTCCGTCCGTCAGCTGCGATGCATATTTTGCTCTTTGTTTGAACTTTACGCTGCTCAATTTCCAGCGCAGCGGGTGACACGTATTCACTGTAAAGTTCAATTTGGCCTGACAGAATTTTTGGTTACGAACACAGCGTATCCATTCTTTGCATTTCAAAAGACTTTTTAATTTAACGTATGTTCGTTCAATAGATAGTTTTTTGCTCATATCCGATAAAGACAAGAAAAGTGACCCAACTTAAAAATGCAGCATTTGAGAAAAATCAACTTAAAAGTAACTTGTCTAGAATAAAACTGGCACAACTGTCTCTCGAGCGAATACCTTTCTCGATGGAGATGTAACTTTTCTGTTCACATTGGCTGCATTTCATGTATTTTTCAGTGACATAAACCTTTTTTTGAGTTATGTCACTTTTCTTGGATTTTGTGATTTATGAAACTGCCGTCGAACATCTTCTGATATTCTGCTATATGAATAAGTTTTCACTGAAAAGAGAAAAATAAAATCTTTTTGTAAAAAAATAGAACCGACTCCAAAAAGCAACTAATTGCGCCTAAAAGTATAAAATAATTTCCTTCGCCAAACAACCTATAATACTACAATTAATCATAACTTTTGAAGTCGGCGCAAAATTAAATAAAAATTCATACCTTGTTTCAATACAAAAATCAAATCCTATTCAAAATACACATCTGACATTGTCACCTGCAAAACTCAGCCGAAAACTACTTTGATTGAAGAAAACAAATAAGATTTCGTAAGCAGCAAAAGTTGGCGAAGATGCTGGTATCTGACGTCCTTGGTGAAAGAAAAATCGCAAAATTATCTGGCAAACATAGTTAATTTCTTTGGGATATCATGATTGTTTTGATAAGGTATATTAAGGGAGTAATCAAGAATACGAAACAATACTTCATACAATATATATTATGAAAATATACATATTGCGTGTATATTTTTGCATTACGTTTTGATCACCAAATCCAAAAGTCACCAAGGATGATAGTTATCAAAGTTATACCAAATTTGCAAAGGAAACTCTAACTTCGTAGAAACATAAATACCGCATTGTGAAGAATATTCACTGTTCTATGTGGATGCTACTAATGAGCCAGTTGTATACAGTGATAAAATAATAAAGGAAACATGAAAATGGATCATTCGAGACAACAGCATTTGTTGCTACCGATCTAAAAGCAAACCTTTAAAAACTAATTTTATTTTATTTAATTTTGCGCCGACTTCAAAAGTTATGATTAATTTTAGTATTATAGGTTGTTTGGCGAAGGAAATTATTTTATACTTTTAGGCGCAATTAGTTGCTTTTTGGAGTCGGTTCTATTTTTTTACAAAAAGATTTTATTTAACTAAAATTTTCATGGTGTGAACAGCATTAGTATGATCATTCTTTCTCAATAAACACTATCCAAATAATGTTTCACTAGCTACAAGATCTTTATTTATTCTTCTAATTTTCCCCGTACCAGGGGAAAAAATAATAATCTGTCCGTATCAAAATAGAAATGGTTTGATTTCGATTTTTTTTCCTCCTAACGTCAGCTAAACGAAGACGCTTCAAATTTCTGTTCTTATTTAAAAAAAAAAAAAAAAAAAAAAATTAGTTCAGGTGGTGGGATATGTTCAGTCGATATACATTCTATTCTAATAATTACACTTCTAGGTTTGAACGAGGATCATCATTACATTTTAATTTAATTTTCACAATGTTAAATAATTTCGGAATAGGCTTTTTGCCTCCGAAAGAAAAAAAACTTAGTTTTCACCCTTCTAATAGAAGTAAATGCAATTTTCGGAATTTTTCTAACGATATAGAACTTCTTATTGAACCACCATAAGGTAAAATTCTGGCAATATCATTTGCGTTCCCTTATTAAGTCTGTAAAAATCAAAAAGATTATTTAAAAAAAAAATTCAAAAATCTTAAAAAGGCTCGATGAATTGCATCCCAAAATAATCCATAGCTACCCATCTGTCGAATTATCTAGCACTAGCAAACCCATGAGAAATTGTCACAGTTTCTTTCTTTCTTTTTAGTGCTAGAGGCCTATTTCAGTCGGTACAGCGTTGTCGAATTTTTATATTATTATATTATTTTAATTTAACTTATATGTTCGAAACTTCATTTTCATATTTACTGATTGCAAATCATTTTTACAAGCAAATATTTAAACTAATGCTTCGAAAAACAGATTCAAGAGTAGATTATGAAATTCATTAAATGAACCAAGAGCTTACTTGAAATTAAAATATAATAGTTTAGATAATTCATTTTCATTATAACTTACCTTACAAAGGCGTTTTAATTTAAAATTTATCGTATTAATACATTCTAACATTAGATAAGTTTCCTTCTACATTTAGTAAAATGCAAAAATCATCTATAACTATTTTGGCAAGTTTTCAAATGACACATATCTTCCGTTAAGGTTTAAATTTTTGTTACAAAAATTCGCTTATTTTTAATTTTTTTTTCCATTTAGCGGATAAAGAACGTAATAAATAAATGTATATATATATATATATACACTCGGCAGCAAAATTATTGAAGCATACATCCACTTTTTTAATACATATATGTTTTTTTAGTTTGATCACTAATTTTTATCATGAACTTACTTTTTCATAAACAGTATAGGACTAATATCATGACTCGACAAACATTTACTTAACAAACAGAATTAGGTGCCCATCTTTTAAATAGGAATTATGGCTAGTGCTTCAATAATTTTGCGGCCGACTGCATATATATGTATGTGTGTGTGTAAATTACTGTTTCGGAGTTATAAAAATTAGCATATATAGTCACTGAAGTAAAATAATATTAAGTATATTAAAATTTCTTTAAATCTATTTAAATAAAATAAGAAAAATTAAAATTAAAATTAAATAATTTCTTCTAATTTTTATTTACTTCCTCGATTTTACATTATTATAAATTTAGCAACATATTCTAAACATATTTCGATTATTACAGAAACTGGAAGAAAAATTTTAGCATTCAAAAATAATAATAGTAATAATAATTAACTTACCAATGAAACAGCAAGTAATATCCAAATATGTATAAAATAAATTGATAAACTATAATAAAATTGAAATTAATTTTAGAAAATATTTTTATTTTTGAACCCTAAAAATTTGCATTCAATTTCAGGGAAATTATATTGAGGATATATTATAAAAGTGCAAAATCGAGGAGGTGAGGGGATATTCAAATATTAGGTAGAAGAAAGCATTTTAAAATATTTAGAAATATTCACATTTCGATTCTGAATTTTTTAAGTAAAAATTTTTTAGAGAAATTTTAATATACTTAATATTTATATATATTTCAATGCATATTTATTGAACATTTTATAATTCTAACACAGTAATTTACTAAAAAAAAAAAAATGTATAATGTCTCCTTTAAAGTAATAGTAACACATAGCCTTAGTAAAAACTGTTCTCTTATATGTTTTTATTTACTATTTTGTAAAATGTCGAAAACAAAAATATAATTTTAATTTATTTATGATATTTTGTTCTTAACTCTTTCTCCAAAATATACATAAACATGAAGTTTCACTTTTTCTAAAAATCTTTAAAATCAGTTTTAAAATTTAAATACTATTTTTGTACGTTTTTAATCATCTTTCTAATCATGGTTATGATTTTAATTGTCTCTTTCATAAATGTTTTTACAATATTTGAAAATAATTATACATTTTAATAGGAATGTATATAACTGCTTTTGAAAGATTATTATATTAAAATACAGGTATGTTAAATTTTTACCTCAATACAATAAATTACAAATAAATGTAATTCTTGTTCCTAACGATTATAAGTTATATGAATTATTATGTGAATAAAAATCCTTACGATTCCAGTTTCAGAAAATTAAAACAAATTTATTTAAAGCATAAGAATTATGCAGATATGACAATAATACATACTACATTTTGAGGAAAGTAATATAGAAAAACCAATCCTTAAAATTACTGCAATTAATATAAGCAAAATTTATTTTATTTTAGTATTGTTATAAGTTAGTTTACTTACCCGTCCATAATAAGCAGCCATTAAAATGCTGAATTATGAATTAAACGATTTTGGATTTTTTTTTTTTTTTTTTACACAGCAGCAAACATGATTATCAGGCTTTCAGAATAGCTCTGTGAATAATTTTTTCACAACAAAGTACAGATCTATCTTAAGTTGTATCAGCGCCACCTAGTGTTGAACAAGGTTAAAGATACTCAAAAAAATCGATGTACATAATGATAGTGCTCTACGAACAGCGAAAGTTTAATATCTCTTATTTATTTATTTTATGATATTTCCCCACCAACCGTTGTTGTGTTGCTAGTTTTGCCAATGTCAAGCCTCTAGTAACTAAAAGAATTTAATGTAAAAATAAGAAAATCACTCATAACAAAAGGAAAACAATAACATACTTTTTTACGTGTCAAATTATAAGCATTTAACAACATTCAGTTCATTAAAATAAGAATAATAATAATAATAATTCCTTATACTGGTTGAGTTGGTTATTTTTACTTAATTCGTTTTTTCAAAATAAAATAAAAATTATCTCACGAATTTTGACAATTTTCTTTTGAGTTTTTTTTTATATGTACAATTTTCAGAAGGCAGTTTCTATAATTTGCTTTATTAACTACTAAACGAATATATAATTGGACATAAATAATTAACCCTTTAAATTAATAAGCAGTGAAATGTAGTTATTTATTTAAAGTGAATAAGTAAACAAAAAAAAAATATTTTTAACTTAATATAACACTGGGACAATACAATTACTTAATCATGTAGGTTATTAGTAAAAATTCTAGTTTTACATTGGGTTAACCCTTTAATGTGCATCGCCCGCGCCACGAAGATGCAATTAATAATGCTCAACAGCAAAATTGAGTGGGGGGGGGGGGAGAGATTTAAGAAAGATGTGGAGCATTTTCCCTGGACTGCAGTCTTTTTAACTATATTTTACTGCTTATTATTTTAAAGGGCATAAGTATTTATGCCCTGTTATTTATTAGTTTAATAATTAAGAAAGTACATTATAAAAAACGACCTTCCAAAAAATATACATATATTAAAAAGAAAGAAAAGAAAAAATGAAAATTGTCAAAACTCGTAAGTTACTTTTTACTTTGTTTTAAGGAAAACCATTTAAGTAAAAATAACTAAAGGAATTTTTTATATTTTTTATGCTTTTAATTTGACATTTAAAAATGTGTGTTATTGTTTTCTTTCTGTTCTGAGTGATTTTTATCTTTTTTGCATTAAATTTTTTTAGTTACCCTGAGTCTAGAAACTGGAAAAACTAACAACACAACAACGATTGGTGGGGAAATATAAAAGAAATGAACAAAAGAGATATTCAACTTTCGCTGTTCGTGGAACACTATGATTTATGCTTATAGATTTTTTTTATTCTTATATTTATGAAAAAAAATGTACATTTTCCCCCCATTGTTTATGGCATTTGTACTGTGGACAGGAAAATATCTCTAGCTTTCATAAGACAATTAGACAAAATTATCCAAGTTCAAAAATATCAAATCAATGAGACTTTCTTCTATTTTTCTTAAAATGTAACACAATACGCACTGAAATAGCATAAACAATATCACATTACCAACATAATTATTACATATATTTCAGCTCCATATCATATAATAAAAATATTATAGAAAACAAATTCTTCTATATAACGTAATATGATAAATTAAATATTCAAAATATGCAATTAGCAAACATTGAAACTACTAGTATGTTTAAAAAAAAAATTGCTAAAATAGAAACAAGAATTTTCAACTAAAAAAAAAAAAAAAAAGAGTGATGATTAATATATACAGACAGAGAGGTATTTTTTTATGTTTTTATATTTGATTTGTACTTTACAAATGATAAATAACGGAATTGTTGATAGCTAGAGAAAATATTAAAAATACTAACAAGGAAACACTCAAAAGGTGTCATCTTCAAAAAGTATTGAAAAAAATATATTTGATTCTACTCTTCATAAAACACCAGAAAATGAAAAAAAAATATCGGCTGAAATTAGTTACAGCGACCATAAAAATTTATCAAAATTAATCATATTTGGCGATTTCACACTGCTAGGCGATTGATTTTGAGTACTTGGCGGAAAAGCAAAACACGGTTCTGTTCGTACCCGGCAATCTCTGTGCTAGCAAACGTATCGCCTAACAGCGCTAAATCGCCAAATATGCTTAATTTTGATAATTTTTTGTCGTCGCTGTAATTAATTTCAGCCGTTATTTTTTTTTCATTTTCTGGTGTTTTATGAAGAGTAGAATCACATATATATATTTTTTTTCAATACTTTTTGAAGATGACACCTTTTAAATGTTTCCTTGTAAGATATCTAAACATAAAAAAGTTGGGAGAAAAAAAAGATGTAATTTGCATATTATTTTGGTATAAAATAATTTATTATCCCAAAAAAAAAAAATAATAATAATACTATTAAGTGTGGAAATTTAAATAATTAAAACTAATATTTTAAGAAAAAACAATTACTCCAAGACATTATTATTATTACAAAAAGGTCATAAAATATAGTAGTATTTAAAAGACTAAATGTTACACTAAAAATTTTTTTATCCTTTCTTTCGAAAAAAAATCTCTCTTTTCCGTTTCTCCTCTACTGTTGAGAAACTTATATTAAAAATAATATTGGCACTTGCTTTTCTCAAAACATCTATTTTAAACAAAGATGGCTTTTCATAATCACTTTTTACAGCGAGTATAAATTAAATGCTTCTGGAAGTTTTAAGGTTCTATAGTTGCCAAATTTTACCACTACATCCATGTACTCAGTTAAGAGTAAATAAAATCTACTTTATAAAAGATTTAGTAGAAATGGAATTACTATTAATTCATATGTACTACTTCTTATGCGAAGTTGATAAAGTGGTAAACAAAAATATTGCAGACAGATTTACCATGATAGAAATTTTCGTTACAGATAGTTTTAAGTATGGAGTTTTATAAAACCTATTGCAACAAGATTTATAAAATCTAATTCAATTTCTAAAAGAATATTATAAAAAAATTTGAATCTGAATCAACGAATCGAAGGTTTATTTCATAATGCTTTTGAAAATATTAATCTGTTTCTTTATCCAAAATTGAAGCCATTTATATCCGTTTACAGTTTTGCTGACATAGGTTTTCTTGACAGAGATTCTTGCAGTAAATTAACGGCTTGTAAGGCGCATCCCCAAAACAAGGTAACTCCAGATCCTCCATGACCGTAATTGTGAATCACCTTAAGTAAAAAATAAAACAAAATTAAAAATTTATATATATTTTACATTACAGTACATTATACTGACAAAAATTTAATATTTTCCTTAAGTATTTTCTGCCAGCAAAGTACTTGCCCTTATAATTTTTTCACTTACCAACATACTATTCAACTTTCCAATTCTACGGCATGTGCCCAATCAAATTATACCTCTGGGGGGGTCACCGAAAAGGAGGAGCCATTCCCTCTGTGGAGGATCAAAATAGCGATGTCTCCGGACTACTCCTAGTTCCGAGAGGTGAGTCCCAGACCGTCTCCTATTGCCCGTACTATAGTACTAGTGCGATGTAAAACCCAACTTACCAAACCATTATAAGGCTTTTCGAACCCTTTATAGAATGATATTCATTAAATTAAACATTACTGTGGTTCAATACGTATGAAATTATGGTGATATAAAAAGACTACGGCCGTATCACACGAGCCATTTTTGCGCAACTAAAACTAAACACAACACAGCAGCTCAGCTACTAAACACCAACAGTTTTACTAAGCACAACACAGCAGCATAGGGGGCAGATTCAAGATCAGTGGGTAATCAATTTTTTCGACCGTCAGTCGGAAAAGTTCCGGATAAATTTTTATCACTGACATTTTTCAGAGACATTTGTAGTTTGGTCTATCCTCTGTAATTTCATTACAATGGTAGAATAGAACTAATGACAAGGCAGGATGGGAAAAAATAGAAGAAAATTATTTCAGACAGTCTCCAATAGAGGGAATGTGAAACGGCTGGAAAATCCCAACAAAACATCGTTAAAATTCGGAAAGGTGCATGCGATAGAAGGAATTTAAATTTAGTTGCTCTTAAAGAAAGGAATTAAAAAAAAAAAAGCAAATCCATAGCAGTTTTATGCAAATTTTTATTTTGAATCAACGTATATTGTATCACTAGTAACCGATTCTAAAAACAAATACGCATTATAAAACAATGCAAAATCCCTTACAGATTGGCTTCTTTCTGAGAGTAACTGAATTTCAACTCACTCTGTATCGCATATACCTTTATTAATTTTGTTCTAACAGTATTTTATTTATTTTAATTATTTATTTATTTATTTTGAGTAATTCTATACATTTGGCTTAAAAAATATATCTAAAGGAAATTTTGTACAGCTCGCGCATTCACAGTTAAAAATTTAGCTCCTATTTCATCATATATTTAATATTTTTATACTCTGATTGCAACATGTTGTGTCTAATACAATTTGTCAAGTTTTCTAAAAGCGATATTATATTAGTTTGAAAACACTGCATGTTCTAAACAAAAAACATGTGAATGTTTTCTAAAAGAAACATTTATCTTCTCATATATTCCTATTAATATGTATTCTATTCTCATACAAATGAATACAAACATTTACATGAAACAATGTAATCATAGCTAATCTTTAGCGAATTTTAAACATCGTTACTTTACAGGGGGATCTCAAAAAATTTTATTCTTAAATTTTTTACTAATCGCTTTTTTGACTTCGGAATAAAACCGTCATTGAAACATGTAAGGTACAATGCATTCTTTACATCCCCAAAGTTTTTAGGATAATGAGTCGTGTATTTTAGAAAATAATTGACAAAGCATGTAAAGTCAAACATCTTTCTCTTATTTTGTCCACCACCGGTAATTTAACAATATGGCCTAAACATTATGTTAATGGCTGTTACTTTGTGGTTTTTGTTATTTATTATTTATTATTTTAGATTTTTATAGATTTTTTTATTATTATTACTTATTCATTTATTTAATATTATATTATTATTATTAATGTTTGAATTTTGTGTGGAATTTTCTTATACAAACTTACTTTTTTTTTTTTTTTTTTTTTTTTTAATTAACATATCAGTTATTCCACATACAATACATTCTAAATGCAATTTCAAATATATTTAGAATATTCTGTTAAACTGTAATATTATAAAATCGTGCGGTGAAAAATACAAATAAGTTAGGAGGGAGTATTTAAAAAAAATAAATATTCAGATTTTTTTTTTTTTTTATTGGAATAGTTTTTGAGAAATTTTAGTATATTTAATATTGTTACATTTCAATCTCTTTCTGTATATATATATCCGAATTTTTATAATTGTAAGACAGCAATTTGCAAAAACGGTTTATTAAATCCACCATCTTTTTATGGTAAAAAAATAAAATAAAGAAATAAAATATCTCACCTCTAATTTGCCTTTTCCAGTATTAAGAATTTCTCTCTCAAGTCTAGGTTCTGAACGACCGGGTCTTAATCCAACCCATTCTCGTTCAATTTCAGCTTTCTGTTATGGGGGAAAACAATGTTTCAGAAAAAAATATAGAATTTTAGAAATATTTTTGCCTAATTTTCAGAAAAGATACCAATAAATTAAAACTAATTCGGGTAATTTAAATGTAACATACAAAAATAAGTAAATAAGTATAATAATAATATATATATATATTATCCTTTATCCATAGTTTTTGAAAAATTATACATCATTGCGTGGAGTAATTTCTTCGAAAAATTCTATAACATTACGAGAATACTTGTTGTTTTTTAATTGAATCTTGGCTTCCTATGCATATAAATTATTCGATGCAATCTTATTATGTACTTTTTCGGGTTTTAGTGCACAAGGGGGTAAACTTCCACAATGAACAGTTTCTTGCAACTAAAATAAAAAATTGCATTGCCGTCAAATTTAGTATGGGGAACATTCATGACATACGTTCAAGGAATTAAATATTAGTTCAAAAAATATTCATCATGTGCTGCTTAGAATAGACGATTGAATGCAACAGGATATCAAACATTGACCAATAATTATTCAAATTATTTATCATCCGTATGAGTCATTTCTTGTGCTATATTTTCCGTTTTCCAATGAAAAGTACCACTTAGTGAAACATTGCGAAAAATAAATTTATTTTCAAAATTTTCGTCTCATGAATCACCCAAATATCAAATTTGGTGACAAGTCGCTGTCTCTTCCAGCTAATTTTTTTCTTATTATTGACCAATAATTGTTTAAATTATTTATCATCCGTATGAGACATTTCTTGTGTTATATTTTCCGTTTTCTCATGAAAAGTACCACTTAGTGAAACTTTGCGAAAAATAAATTTATTTTCGAAATCCTTCGTCTCCTGAATCACCCAAATATCAAATTTGGTGGCAAATCGCTATCTCTTCTAGCTAAAATTTCTTTTATTATGTCTATACCTAGGCGTTTGAACTTCGAGATTCTATGATAAACACAAAACATGTCTGTTATATTTATATTCTTGTGAGCTTCTGAAGTCTTAAAATTGCGCACAGTTCTTAAAATCCATAAAACATTGGTTTTTCAATTTCTGGCCAGAGTTGTTTCAACAAATTATTCTAATACATTTTTCCTCTTCACTAAATATTCTCTTATGGAAATTTTGTTCCGCTCAAAAGTGACCAAACGACTTCAGTAGGGTTGTTTTTAAGCATAAACGGAAGAACAAAATCCAGAAATGTAAACAACGGATCCAACATTTGGCTATTATTCTCCCCCAAGTATGTTTAAAAGGGAAAAGAATAGAGGGTGTTCTGTAATCGCAATTCTCTGATTGGAAGATTTTGTTCTAAAGACTACCGTATGTGATTTAAACAGTCGAAAATGCGTGAATGACGAACATACAGTCGGCAATTTGTATCAAACGGCATATTTGAATCGTTTCCCGCATGAGAAACCTGTTTATGAGGTATTTTGTGCTAAAGACTATCATATGGTTCTTCGTTTGATAGCGGCTTAAGAGACCAGAGTTTTTATCCCTAAAATATTAGTGAATTATACAAAACTAAGTAATTCGCAATCTAATAATTTCCTCAGAGGCTCATTGACTGATTTAACAAAGTGTTAACAGAAGCCTCCCCATCAATAGGCACGTTCCACTATGAATGTCTAAGTAGTACTTTTCGATGAGTAAAATCTTTTAACTTTCGATCCTTAAAGATTTTAGAAAAATATTTAACTCTTTAGCAGCATTCTTAAATTTCTTGGCATTATCAGAGTATATAATATGGCAGTTTCCTCTTCCAAATAAAAATATTCTTAAAGCTAAAAGATAACATTTTGCGGACGCACTTGATACCAAAACTCTCGGTCATGATTTGGATATCAATGGTCGCCATTCTAAGCTTTCAAACCAAATTGGATTATTTATCATTTCGAATGTAATAGTTCCTCTCGAAGCTAAATCTACAGGATTTTGACTGCTATAACAATAACAACATTGTACAGGTTTTTTACATTGTCAGTTTTTTTTATTTCTATAACACGATTCTAGACAAATGGTAATACGTTTTTTGATTAAAAAAATTAAAAAAATTTCAATGTATATCATATTCTTATTCTAACCTTCACAATAATTTCTATGACAAGTCTGACGCATCTGAAATTTTCAAAGATTCACATCAAATGTTAACTTCTCTAACCCATTCTTCTTCTAATTGTTTCGATTTTTCATATCGTTTCATTTGACGTTTAATTGTTGAAAAAGACTACAACTCAAAACACGAGTAAGTCGATAACATGTAAGAGGGGTCGGATCATCTTTTGGATTATCAGAAAACGAAAAATCTGGAAATGTCTCTATCTCTTTCATTTACTGCAAATTTCTACAAAAGCCTGTTTTAAGTACGATGTAAATGCTTTAAGTTGAAGTACGAATTTCAAAACTAGGTCAAACATGTCAGGATATAAATCGGGACCTACGTATAAAAAATCATTTAAAGAAATATCATTGACGTCATATGTTGAATCAAATATATCTCTTAACTTTGTACCATATTGATCTTCGTAAATTACAGCTCTATGAAGTAAATAAAAAGTTCTCTAATCTTGCCTGTCATAATAATCGGAGACTTGTTCCTGATATTTTGATCTACATAATCTTGCAAAATGATTTGTTATTGAACAAAAATGTTAAGATTGTTTCGAAATTGTTTCTTAACCCGTTAGTAGTCGCTATAAACAGCGCCACCTATTACAGATCGCGCACTTTTTATTTAACTGGCACCAATAATTTTAAGAAGTGATGTGATTGACGTTTCTTCGATTTCATTCGCGTTTTATGTATATCAAAAGCCACTTCTAAAAATTTTTGGTGGCTGTCGAATAAAAAATCTCGCAACACTGTAGTATGGGCGGCAAATCGACCAACTAGCGACTACTAACGGGTTAAGTTTCAATAACGGATGTTCATTGACAATTTTATCATTATCGACGAATCATTTTTATTTATTTTTTCACGATAGTCAAACTTTATACTGTGTGAGGTTTGCGTTGATGCAAACTTCATCTTAATTAATTAATTAGATAACTAAATGGATAAGTGAAGAGCACGAGACTTCAATATAAATTATAAATAAGAACTTTTATTTGAACAGATTAATGGGAGGGCGATCTGGCAATTGCGATAGCTCAGTCAGCGTATTTAAATACTTTATCAAAATATATGTATAATAATTAAATTAGATAATTTGAAATATCTCACCCCAGCAAACAGTCGAAGGTGTAGAGACGGGTGCACTCTTTTACTCCACTACTGTGACTTGACTGTGGATCAGCGGATTCTCTGCTGATCCAACTTTACATTCACGAATGCTAGCAGTAACACACACCAACACTCATCAAACTACTTAATCTTAACACAACTAAATATCCGCTAACGAAATATAACTTCATCCGAGCGCTAAGTCTAAAACTTTAGCGTAGGCCGACCTCGGAGAAAACTCCACTACTCCACCATTCGCCAAATTAAGAATCTCCACAATCTACACCACCCCTTTTACGAAAACCATCCCCATCTTATACTACTTTCTACTAACTTCCTTTCTCTTCATTTCATCAAACTTAAAATCGCTTCCAATTCATCTACCTCTCACAACCCAATTCCTTCGTTGCAGCACCATGTCGACACAAAACTAATCCGACCTAAACTTTCGCCGAGTCACTGGCGTCGAAGAGATTTAAACATCCCAACTGAATACTTTGCTGGATCCAGCTTAATTTCAAACCAACTGTGGTGACCTTCTACAGTCTCAACCTCACAACTGTAATTTCTCGAATTTAATTTCAGACTCAAATGTTTTCATGATATGAAAATTAAGAGGTTCCAATTGTTTCTTATCATCTGTAATTCAAATTTGTAATTCAATCATTTGTAATTCAAATTACCAGAAATTTTTTAATTTGATTAACTACTTTATTTTTGAATTAAAATTTTCATGGTGTGATCAGCATTATGTATGATCGTTCTTTCTCAATAAACACCATCCAAATAATGTTTCACTAGCTACAAGATATTTATTTATTCTTCTAATTTTCCTCGTATCAGGATAAAAATAAAAATCTATCCCTATCAAAATAGAAATGGGTTGATTTCGATTTTTTTCTAAAGTCAGCTAAACGAAGACGCTTCAAATTTCTGTTCTAAGTAAAAAAAAAAAAAAAAAAAAAAAAAAAAACGTAGTTCTCACCCTTCTAATTAGAGGTAAATAGAATTTTCGGAATTTTTCTAACGATATAAAATTTCTTATTGAACCACCATCAAGTAAAATTCTGGTATTATCATTTGCGTTCTCTTATTAAGTCTATAAAAATCAAAAAGATTATTTGAAAAAAATCCAAAAATCTAAAAAAGGCTCGATGGATTGTATCCCTAAATAATCCATAGCTACCCACCTGTCGAACTATCAAGCACTAGCAAACCCAAGCGATATTTTCACAGTTTCTTTTTTTCTTTTTGTTTTATTTAACTTAAAAATCTGAAATTTATAAGTCTTATACCAATTTCAACATCCAATTAAAATTTTAATTCATCAGAATCCAAATTATTTTTAGTTTTGTGCAATTAAACGCTAGTGATAGTTAAACCAAATCGCCTAAAGAAAAGTTCCAAAATAAAATTTATGTTTGAGACCCAGCTTTCATGTTTCCCCAGGCAAGACAGCTTTAATAAAAGACCTCTATGGCGGCTTTTAAATTTTTGACGCCATATTGACGAGATCCCTTCAATTCAATTTTATCTTATTTTTTATTATTTATTCATTTTGTCATAATTTTTTGTTAAAAACACTTAGTACATATTTTGATTATACTTTTTATGACAAAAGTTCCTATTTTGTTTACATCTTTAAAGTATTGCTGGGTTTAAAATGACGCTTTCAAGGATTGTAAAGATGCAACTTTTAAAAATAATTTTTTCTATAAAATGATCTAATCAGACAAATGTCGTTAATTTTTTTTTTTTTAATTATTATTATTAGATCACTGAACTGAATCAGCATACTTAAATATTAGTTGCATGTTATTTTTAATCCTCGCGTATTTTATTTCCACTATCGTATCGTTTCTACAAAATATAATCGTAACTGGTCCAGGTTAGAGAAATATTACATAGATTTGGACCAGCGATCTAAACTGCAGAACACAAATACTCTCCTTTTAATGACATAGATTTTTATTAAGCATTGTAAAGACCCTCGTTAAATTTATATACGAATTTCATTCATAGAAATATAAAAAATTTCTCCCATAGAACCAAGAGTCTTACTTTGAGGCTTGGAACAATACTTGTGCATCCTCTCCATATTGCGTCTCTGTCTACGGGATCCACTTCTGTGCTCCAGTTACCTTCTTGGTGTGTGCCTCCACATATCGTTTCTTCAGAACTGAAAAATTCAATTCTGTTTTTTATTTGTTTAAAATTACAGATCATAAATGTAGTCGTGGTACCATATTCAACCCGCGTGATACAACAACAACAATCACACGTGGTACCATATTCAATAACCCCAACATAATAAATACACTTTGTCCTAGCAAAAATTCCTACATAAAAAAAAATACACTTCATACGGTTTTGTCAAATAAATCCTTATCGAATAATGTTCATACACTGACTAAGAAGAGGATTCGACGAGGATTTATTTAACAAAACCGTATGAAGTGTACTTTTTTTACATAGAAATTTTTGCTAGTGTTCGGACACTTTTGTTACCGACGGTACGTACATTATATACATGCATGTCAGTGGTATCTCATGAATGACGTTTTACGCTATCTCTTTAGGGGTGGCTAGAAACAGTACACTATAATGGGATATTGATTTCTCTTATTGGTTGATTCGCTTATTTCTAGAAACAACGTAGGTATGACGATATTTCAACACTCAATCAGATCAATGAACTTCTCATGACGACTGACTGTTTCCAGATAGATATATCCCAAAACGTCATTCGCTAGACGCCTCTGGGGGGATACGTACATTCATAAAGAGAGTGAGAGAGAGTTACTTAAAACCATCATAATTGTACTACGAGGGTTGATCCAGAAATAAGGTTCCCAGAGAGCTCCAGCCGTACGGGAAAATGCGAGGCGAAATCTGGCAACACCGCTGTGAGCGACTGTTCCCCCACTCTTGATTTCGTCCGGCCGCATTTTGCTACGCCGCTCAGTATTGGTTTAGCAGCCGTCCGAGGTGGAGGTGCCCATTGTTGTTCCCGCCAAGTGTGAGATTCGTTCCATAATTCGCTTTTTGCCGTTTCGTAATTCGCCAAAGGGACTCCACCCGTGGATATTCATCGTCAGTTGACAGAGGTGTATGGCGACAACACGTCCGAAAGTGGTTCAGGGAGTTTAGTGCCAGTTGGCAGGACGTCCACGATGAAGAACGGAGTGGAAGACCGTCAGTTTCGGAGGCGATTGTCGAGATGGTCCAAAATGAAGTGCTTCAAAACAGGAGGATCACGGTCCGTGAACTTGTTGCTCGGATTCCTGGGAGTTCTTAAGGCTGGTTTCCACTAGGGTTGAAACTTCGAGGTTCAAAAAACCATTAATCACGCTTCCGACACAAAGAGCCAAATGTCTTGTCATCAACTGTAACCTTATTTTATCAGATTGCGCAGTTACTTCAAAGGAAAGCATGCAAAATTGACAAGATATCTGGTTCTGGCACCTCAATTATCTCAGCAGGGGGGTTAACGTCAACGAGATCTCTAGACTTTTAACCTGTTCGAGGGTTTTGAGCCCAGTTGACCACATCAAAAGATTCTGAATAGTACCGCTCCAACCAACCGCTAGTGGAAACTGGCCTTTACGGTACAGTGGAAAGAGCTTTGACTGAAAAATTTGGGTATAACGCTTTATCAACGGGTTGGCGGCGAAGTTCTATGACACTGGGATACAGAAATTGGAGCACCGTCTGCAAAAATGCGTAGAGAAAGATGACGATTATGTCGAAAAATAGAGCAAAGTGTCTTCTTTCCAGCGATTACATTGCTATGAGAATAAACAATGTTGTCTATTTGTAAAATTAATGGGAACCTTATTTCTGGATCAACCCTCATACATTTTACAGATAAATAAATGTTGGAGATATCGAAAAATTGAAAATGGGGCTACTGCAAGTTTTCCTATGTTTAAAAATCTCATTAATTTGTTATCATCATCAACATCAATATTGTATTATATGCTTCAACGTTAAAAAAAAAGTTTTTTTTTTTTTTATTTATTTATTTTTTTTTTTTTTTGTAATTATTATTATTTCTGAAAAATTTGATTCCCTTGGGTTAAACGTATGCATATTATTATCATTATTATTATGAAATTTTTTTAGATTTAAAATATATGTTATTAGCATAAACTAATTTAAATTCAATGATTAAAAAATAGCGACCTACAGAAATTAAACACCAACTTTTAAATATTCTTCGGAAAACGCATGCTTTCGAGAACACTTATTTGTTTCATAAGTTTGTAAAGAGGTAAATTATTAATATAAAATTCTAAGCTTACAAAAACAATTAAAATACTTACTTTGGAAGAACATAATAATCGTCACCACCTAAAACAGCATATTTGATCCAAGGCGCTCTTACCTGTAGAAAACCGTTAAAATATTACACTTAATAAATTAATTCTATTCCATCAATTCATAAATTTATTTTAAATAATCATAAGATAAAAATAACTTTTTATATACCATGTTTTTAATTTTCTGTTGAATCATATAAATTAACAATTCTATGTACACTCATGTCCATAAATTAAGGATAATTCAGAATCACTTGGAAATCGAACTTTAATGTAAAAATTTCCCCTGTAGAAGTACCACACACATCTTTATAAGGACAATATGCAAATTATGGGAAACCATCAGATGACGCCGATATGATGTTACAGCGACGAAATTGTAAAAAGGGGGTAGATGAGGAATGGGAGCAAAGAAGTAAAATTGTTCACAAGTGTTCTGTATGCCGCTCAGTGCCACAACTGAATAGTTATGACACAGAGGACGCATGCAGATAATTTTTTACGTGGTAGAATTATCAGCCGACTAGAATGTGGGCGTAGTCATATAGAAGTACCGGGGGAACTTGGAATCGGCCAAAGTGGCATCTCTAGGCTTTGGCATCGATTCCAAAATGATGGAAATGCCAGATGACGTTACAGTAGTGGTCGGCCACGAGTTACAATGCCGAATGACGACCGGTATTTGACAGTAATTACCAAAATGAACAGACCTATCAGACCTATCTCGTCAGCTGTCTGCAGCCACGGGTACCACAGTTTCAAGGCAAATCGTGTATAGACGTTTGGGAGATATTGGTCTATATGCTGGAAGGCCTGTTAGATGTGTTCCGTTCGCGGCAATGCACTGTTACTAGCGGTTAACTTAGAGTAGGCAACATATGGACAATGTGGACAGCAGCACAGTGGGCTTGTGTGATGCTTTCCGACGTGTCCAGGTTTAGATTTTAGTGTGATTCACGCCAGACATTCATGTGTAGAACGTCAGGTACCCGTTACCACCACAACATTACTGAACGACACCGTTACTGTGGGGCAGGAGTGCTCGTTTGGGGGGGGGGGAATCATATTGGATACCAGAACAGATCTGCATTTCAAATCGGAACCATGACAGGCCATATTTATCCGGACATCATTCAGGAACAACATGTACGTTTGTTTAGGGGTGCCATGAGCCCAGAATTTGTGTTTATGGATGACAATGCACGTCCTCACAGTGTAAACATTGTACACGGATGCCTACAATCTGAAGCTATCACTCGCATGGAATGGCCAGCATTCTCACCTGCACTGAGAAAAAATTCTGTAACTGACATCGAGAATCTAAATTGTGGCTCTAGAAAAAAAATTAGTTCCATGTCATCCTTATAAATTCTAGACCCATTAGGAAGCGAATTCTAGAAGCCAATATAAGAATTCTAGAGCGTTTGCCTATATTCTCGAGGGCAAAGTTATTTAAAAATCTCTGCAAATAAACGACACTACAAGAGGCGGGTTTCTGCAACTATAATCTTGGTTTATTTCCAAATTCTAGAAAATCAAGCGAGAATTTCTCGCAATGTAAATGATTCAGAATATTTAGAGTATTCAGAATATTGTTTCACCATCTAGAAATGTGTACACTAGAAATTCTCGATGATTTCGTCTATTCAGTTTATTGGCGTGCCTTATGTGCATAGCTCGGAAATATATATTTCTAGTTAAGGGATTTAGAAAATGGCCACTTATTCCTTCTAGAGAAAGGCGGTATATATTTTTTCTCAGTGTGACTAGAATCCGATTGAGCATGTGTAGGACATGCTTTTCCGACGAGTTGCAGCCCGTCAACCACATCCTACATGTGTACTGGAACTTCGGAAAACATTGCTTACTGAGGGCAGTAATATTCCCCAAGATCAGATCAAGAATTTAATACTGAGCATTCCTAGACGTTGTAACGACTGTATTTCATCATCTGGGAGACATACAATGTATTAACCATCATACCAACAATGTAATGTAAAGTTTTTGTAATGGAGATATTTTTTGTAATTGCTTCAGGGAGCAAAAATCGTAGTTTTTATAAATGGTATCCTACATAAACCACCTTTTTTTGTTCTTGATCTTTTGTTTAATAAATGGGCTTTATGATTAAGTCATGTTTGTTTTGTTTCTGAACCTTTATTTGCCGCATTATCCTTAATTTATGGACATGAGTGTATTAATAAATAAGTTTAATTTTATTATTATTATTATTATTATTATTAATTATATCATCAACTTGAAAGAAAATTATCCAATGCGTAATAAAGAGATCAATTATAAGAAATTTTCAAACATTTATTAATTGAATAAAATTATTAAAAGAATGCATTATCATCGTGTTCTGAGCTATTCTAAAAGTTTCAAGTGTCTAGCTTGTCGGGAAGTTATAGCTATAGAACTACATTAGCACTTTATCAATGTCTACAAAATTTTTAAAGTGATAATGACGTAACATTTTGTGAGATGCCTAATTTAATTTTTTTACAATATTTTATTGTTCACTTTAAGTAAATATATTTATTTTTCTTTCGAAAAAAAAAAAAAAAAAATGAATGAATGTAAATTTTTTCGGCACCAATTAAATTATAAATAAAACTTAAATGGCTAATTTTAAAGCTATGATGAAGTTATTATTTTCACATTTTATTAAATAATTGACAGAAAACATTTATTAATTGAATAAAAGTATTAATAAAATGCATTTTCATCGTGTTCTGAGCTATTCTAAAAGTTTCAAATATCTAGCTAGTCGGGAAGTTAGTTAAAAATTGATTGCAAGCTTTCTACTGGACAAACAAATAAACAAGAAAGTGAGTTAATAAAAACATGGAAATAACAATGCATTAAATAAAACTTTTTTTTAAAAAAAAAAAAAAGAGGTTATACAATCACGATAATATACGTACAGGGCGATTCTAAAATGATGGGACAAATTTTAAAATGTTGTTTACCTTATTAAGGCGAACCACAGTAGTTGAGGATAAATGACGGGTAGAGAGACAAACACACATAAAAAAAAAAAAAAAAAAAAAAAAGATGTGTAAGGGGGGAAAAATACGTTTACTTAAAATATTGACATGAAAAGTGCTTCTTTACAGTATATTTTACAAGGAATGCTCAAAATTATTACCACTTGAAGTGTGGCTGGCAATATTGGCGTTAGGGGGTGTCTGTCGGCTATCCGTTGCAAAAGCACGGATTCGAGAAATATCTGACATCTTTAAAACTGCTTGCCAGTCAATCATTCTCATAACGCTGCCAAGTTTGTACAATTCACAAGTCTGCGAAATTGGTCTTTTTTTAGTACAGAAGACTATTAGTCTTGATCTATGGATAAAACGTTGTCGCTAGTTATACAATATGGTTGGACATTTATCGAAATCGAAAATTTATCGAAAATATAATTGAATAATTTGTAAGCGATGTTATAAGTTGAAAAAAAAACTAGTCCTCTGTACTAAACTAAATTCTGCTTTTGCCATGAATTCCATCAAAATCGTTTTTAGTACGGAGGACTATTAGTTTCAATCTACGGATAAAACGTTGTCGTCAGTTATACGATATGGTTGGACATTCATCGAAATCGAAAATTTATCGAAAATATGATAAAATAATTTGAAAGCGATGTTATAATTTGAAAAAAAAAAAATAGTTCCCCGTACTAAACTAAATTCTGTTTTTGGCAAAATTTCATCAAATTCTTTTTTTTTTTTTTCGGAGGGGGGGGGGAGTTAAATTTAAGGACAGAACTTAAAAAATGTGACTTTTCTAATTCTATATTAGTTATTATCTGTAAAACAATAAAGCTCTAAGATCCCCCCCCCCCTCCTCAAACATGCGTACCTAAAAACTCATCAGTTGTTGTTGTTGTTTTCCCCACTGCGTTGGGTGTCTGTAATGTGTTTTGATACGCTGAATTTAGAAATACCTGTCTTTCTTTCCTATCGAGTAACGTTTTTTCACAAAGTAAGGATGAAGATCGAAAGAATTCACACAGAGCCTGTAGCAAATTCGAAACTATTTATGTATAAAATACATTAAAATAGGCTATTATTTATACATTTATCTTTTAAGTATGTATCTTTTAAGCTCCCGTTAGAGCTTATTTTTCCTGCACACGGCTTGAACGCATTGGGGGGGGGGATTCCCTATGCAGCGCCCAACAATAAATTGCTAACATGTTAACATTCCCTCATATCTCTTCTACATTTCTTTGATGTCTTGATGAAATAGCTATCATTGCTCTTCATTCTCATCACATCACACAGATTTTCCGGGAAATAACTTAAATGGAAGTTGAAAAAAGTGAAGCTTTAAGCTGAAAAAAAAAAAAAAAAAAAAATCCCATTTTTTGTCAAAACTGTACGTGAGGGAAAATTTTTGAATGGTTTTTCCTTAATCAGCTTCAAAATAAAACACATTACCTTGAAGAAAAAAAATTTCATCGCAGACCTGTGTCGTCATTTTGAGCATGACTCATAAAATTTGCTGTTAAGCCCTAGCAGGAAAATGTAATTGGTCATTTCATGGCCTCTCGTCGAATCAAATAAATTGGTGAGCTAATTGAAATTTCAATGAAAGGGGTGAATCTGATCAAGAAGTCTTCCAAAATATCGCATCGGGTTAGCTGAATCCGAGATCGAAATCCAATGAATTTAAAAATCTAATCCAATCAAAATTGAAAGGAAAGACATGATTTTAATAGAGTTCTTATGTGATTTTTTTAACGGTTCGATACCTCCTTTCAGTGAATTTTTCCTCATCGAAAACCGGTTTTAGATATTGTTTGAAATCGTATGTCCATGTTATAAAGGTCGAGCAAAATACAGTGTATCAATGCTACTAGTGGAAGCACTTTATCTCGATGTAGTAAGTAATTTGTGTGGGTGTGGGTGGGTGAGGAGGGGGGGGGGTGCGTGTTTACGCTTCTACACCTCACTTCTGCACCAGCTTTTCTATTTTTAAAATGTTCGTTGTTATTAACTATACACCTTTCCGCGATTAAAGTTTGTTCCAAGATTTAACGACGCTTTCAGTAAATAAACTAATGTTACTATTATACACGGCAACTTTTCGCAGAACTTTTGAGCCGATTGTTATTCTGAGCCAATTTTGTTGGTTCAAATCGCCTCAATGTCCACTGTAATGGGATTTGGGAGTACGAACAAGTTTTTCTGTCTAGTCAAAAACATTGTACGAGCCGTTTCACCTACTATGATAAACCAATGTGAAGAAGGCTCGCAGTACGGGCCGAGAAAACACGGGACCGGAGGCGTGAAGTTACTCATCGTTCTCTTCGTTCCACCGCCACCCCGAAAACTTCGCGTTGGCTCCGTAAAAGAGCACTTAACTGCACTGAACACTGTGCAAACCAGTTTTTTGGGCGATCTTTGACTCAATTTTTGCAATCCTTTTTCTAATTTTGGCCTCCAGAAATTAGAACAAATTTTGGCTCAAATGGAAAATGCGTGAAAAGTTTTCGTGTGTAATAGTGGCATAACTTTATAATCGTGGTGATTTTTTTTTCTATTTCAATACCTTATTAAAATAGAGATTCCATTATATTACATTCAAAATATCTCCAATGTAAAACCCACTCAAAACAATAGCGGCATCGAATGTTTAATGGAGATAATATGGTTATGCTTTTTAGGTTAAAAGGCAATTTCCCGGATATTTAAAATCATAATCAATACGATATAATTTCACCGTTTACTTACCCTTATGACTTGTCCTCTAATAGGGAAAACTTTAGGATCAGGAACCAGCTTCGCTGCTTCTACTCCTGAACAGTTGATGACAACATCATACTTTCCAACAAGCTTTATAAATAAATGTAAGCATAAAACATAAGCATAAAAAATACGCATAAAATGTACAGGGACAATAAAAATAAGCATAAAACATAAAGATAGGTTTGTAAATCCAAATGGTAAATTCATATTTTAAATTTCTGATTTCATTTTATTTTTATTAATATATGTATCTAATTATCTATACTAGACAATATATTGAAATATTAATAGTGATGAAATCACTTGAAGACATTTGCTGATTGTGGTAGCGAAAATCAAGTCGAATAGCGGCTTCAATACGAAGCTATAGTCGATAAACGCCCAGATAATTAACAAAGTTAAGTAGTTTTATCTCCTGAACAAGTCATTCAATCCTTTAAAAATTTTTAATATTAGGACCTCGACTAATTTCTCGCTGTTTCGTAACAGATGGCATTACCAGGAAGACGTACATGTAATTTCAGATAGTAACTCATGTATAAGGAAGTGCTGTCGGTAAGCTTAAACTTCAGTGTATGTTAGCTCGCCACAGTGTAAACAACTTTCTTTTTTTTTACTTTCCGAACACTATATAGTGAGGAAAGTATTGTAATCATGTCAAAAATCCGAATTCGAGATTTTGATGTTTCTATACGTTTTGAGGTCCCCTGAGTCCGTGTTCACAATTTTTACGATGATGTATGTATGTGTGTGTGTATGTGTGTATGTGTGTATGTATGTGTGTATGTCTGTGAGTGAACACGCTAGCGTCTAAACGCTTTGTTCGATTAACCTGAAAGTTGGTACGCATATTGTAAGTCCCCATAGTACGAACCCTATAGATTTTGGTGAATCTAGCACTTATAGTATTTTTACAGGGACACAAAGAAAAATTCTTTATCATTATGGCCTATGGGAGCAAAATCTTAAAAGTGCGATAGCATCTAAAAGCCTTATTCAATTGCGCAAAAAATTTATACACATATTATAGGTCACAAATACTCAATCTGTATAGATTTTGGAGAATCTAGCACTTATAGTTTTTTTACAGGGACACAAAAAAAATTCTTTATCATTATGCCTATGGGGCCAAATTTTCAAAAGTGTGATAGCGTCTAAACGCCTTATTAATCTGAGCAAAATATTTGTACACATGTTATAGATCACAGTTGAACTAACTGTATAGATTTTGGTGCATCTAGCATTTACAGTTTTTTTACAGGGACACAAAGAAAAATTCTTTATCATTATGGCCTATGGGACTAAATTTTTAAAAGTACGATAGCATCTAAACGCCTTATTGAATTGAGCTGAAAATTTATATGAGTATTATAAATCACTGTTGCACTAACTATAAGCATTTTGGAGAATCTAGCATTTATAGGTTTTTACAGGGACACAACGAAAAATTCTTTATCATTATGATCTATGGGCTCAAAGTTCAGTAGCGTTCAATAAAACATCGTGTAATAGATGGAGAAAAATACTCAAACACTCTATTATGGTTTTCTCTCTTTTGTTTGTTTAACAACTCCTCTTTCTTTACTTTATCTACAAAACTGTTAATTACTCAATGTTCGGAAAGTCGAGTGGAGTCACTCCAGATTTTTTTTTCTTTGTTTAAAAACGTCGAGTTTTGTACCAAGTAAAGAGTATTTGCGGGGAATTTTATTGCAGAATTTTATTCAAAAGAAATCTGCAGCCGAAGCACACAGAATTCTTGTTGAGACTGACGGTGAACATGCTCTGTCGGAAACGACATGCAGAGACTGGTTTCGACGCTTCAAAAATATTGATTTTGTTCTTGGAGATAAAGAACGCTCTGGAACACTGAAAAAGTTTGAAAACCAAGAATTGGAGGAATTACTTAATGAAGACCCATGTCAGACGCTAGCTGTTGCAAAATCATTATGAGTATGGTGACACAACAATTTCGAAAAGTTTGAAAGCATTAGAAAGGATCCGGAAATGTTTCCCAGGACGTTTGAAAGCAGTAGGATGAATCCAAGATTATTCCATTAAGAATGATCGTGGGAGATCGTACAGCACCCAAGTAGGGTCCTGCACGGGTCGGCTTTTACCTGACCCAAACCTGACAAGTGATTTTTGAATCGACTGGAACCCGACAAATAAATTTTAATCAACCCGAACACGCACTAAAGAATTTTGACAACCCAAATCCGAGTTCTTTATACCCGAACCTAAATAAAAATTAATAATTCCTCTAAAAATCCGGAAAAACATTTTTAATTTATAAAACAAAGTAAATTTTCTTTGTCAAACTGCTGTGTGTGTGTGTGTGTGTGTGTGTGTGTGTGTAGTAATTCATTTTAAAAAGAATTAAAAGTAAAATTACTAATACTAAGTTAAAAATTAAAAGATCTGAAAAATGAATTAATAATAATTTCTAACTGTTTATGTGTGTTGCGAACTTCAAATGTACAAACATGGGTTTCAAGCTTAGTGTTTGTAGTTTTATTGTTTAATGTTTATCACACAACATCTGGTTAGAGTGGGAAGCCTGCTTTCAGCAGCTTATATTCTAAATAATAAATGCTTTTTTCTTCTTCTTCATATATATGTTACCGCTAAAGTGCAGAAATCAGTTAATCTGCAGATTAGCTAGGTAATCTGCACATTAACTAGGGTGATCCGTTAAAGTGAGAAAATTTTTCAAATTACCATTTCTCAAATTACCTAGGTAATCTGCGAATTACCTAGGTAATCTGCACATTACCTACTATACACTCGTTAAAGTGAAAATAAGATCTCTGGTGGTGTAATGTTAAAGCACGCTGTGTTGTATTTGTTTTTTTCATTCGGAAAAAGAAAAAAAAAATAGTTTTCTTTTCTTTCTTTACTTATTTTAATCTGTATGTGTTTTAATTTTTATGTCGTTTAAAGTTATATTTGTTTTATTTATTTATTTTTTATTTATTTCATCTTTTTTATTCTGTCAATATAAATTTAAAGATGTTATGCATTTTTAATATGAAATATAATAGCTTTAATAGCTTTCAATAAAGTCTATTTTATAAGTGAATGTTAGAATTGTAATACAGTAACGATTTCTTTTCAAATAAAAATATTTAATAATTAAAAAAAAAAAAATGTTTTATTAACAACTTATATTGCTATTACTATATTTTAAAAAAAGGTTATGCACCAATTTTTAATTCGCTAAAGAAATATTAAATCAGAAGCATTTTAAGAAGTACTTCAAATAATTAAAATTGCTTTAATAATTTTTAGAACGCATGAAAATTTAAATGACAGTTTTCCAATGCTTTATTAAACTATATTTTGCAGCATACATATATCTGTACAATTTTTTAATTTTACAAAAAAAAAAAAAAAAAAAAAAAAAAACTTTATTAACACATTTTATGTGATAAACTACAACGAAATTATCTGAAAAAGCGAACAAAATTAAAATTAAAAATATAATCATGATATATAAAATATATAAAGGAAACTTGAAATTGAAAGAAACAAAAAAGAAAATTGTAATGAAGTGCTAAAAAATGCATAAAAATTTCATATTAAGTATTTATTAAATAATGCCATAATATTGATTGCCATATTTTCCAGAGTTAAAAATTAATACATGTTTTTTTTCAGTAAGTAATAGTAATTTAAATCAATTTTAAAATAAATTTGTTTTAAAAAGTTGTGGTTTAATAGTTTTATTTCGGGAGAAAATAATTACTGTGTTGTAAATTTAATATTCATAATTGAAAATGAAGTTTCACGAGAGAAAGCTTTTAATTAAAATTAGATTTCATTAATAAAATGCAGACCCTTATCAAACTTATATTGACAGAATTTAAAAAGAGAAGAAATAAATCAAAACAATTATAACTTACTTATTACTTTAAATTTTGTGTTGGTCATAAGAAGAAACCTAATATCATAGCTTCGATGATCCACGTTTTGCGCTTACTGTTTATCATAGCGGAGCGGAAGGGATAAAAGTTTTGGTTTGTGTTTGAAGGTCAATCGCGTCACAGACTAATCTGGGATTCGCGTATCTGTATCACATGACTGTTTGACGTCATAGTGAATGTAAAAAAACTAACGCTCGAAACAAACATTTAAACTTTAACGACACAGAAGCCGTTAATCTGCAGATTACCTAGTTAAAATGCGGAAAACTCTTTATTTCGCACTTTAATGGGTCATTTTAGTTAATCTGCAGATTAGCTAGGTAATATGCAGATTAACGGATTTCGCGTTTTAACGGTAACATATATATATATGATTTTCTTCCCAGTCTTCTGATTGTGTGATATTAATAAGTGTATTTCTTCCTCCCATTGTTTAATGGTGTTTTCCATTACCTGCGGCTTATTCTGTCGAGCTATCTACATGATAGACCAGTTGTTCTGCCTAAAGGTTGTCTGAGTGAGTAATGCCCACCGGTTGTCGGCCTGGATAGCTCAATTGGTAGAGCGTTGACCTTGTAAGCCAAAGATCCGGGGTTCGAATCCCGGTCCGGGTATTATTTTCACTCAGTTGGAAAAATTAATTTTCAAGATATATGATTTTCTTCCCAGTATGCTGATTATGTGATATTAATAAATGTATTTCCACTTAGTATGTCAAGTTTTTTAAAGCTACAACTAATTGCATGCTTTTTTTTTTTTTAAACATGGTTATCTTAAACATTATTCGTTTCATTAATTTATTACTGGTTTATTTCTTTTTTCGAGATTAAACCTTTACTGACATACATATGGTATAACATATTCTTTACACTCCTCGAGTTTCAAGAGAACAATCCATTAAATAATACTATATTACCCATGCCCTAAATTATACAACTTTTGAATTTAATGAAAAACAACAAATTAACAAAGTTATTAAAATCGGTAATGCTGCAGGGTATACAGAGGCTGTTCGCACATTTTTTAGACGATTTTATTTCGCAGTAAGAAAAAATCGTTTGCATGGAGAATTTTATTTTCAAAACAGTTATATTTTTGGAAGTTTTATTTATCTTCTGATATTCAGAATTTTTGTTCAGATGCAAAAATGCGCTTTTAAAAAGGCAGTGGATGGAAGGATAGGTTTCCGCTCTTTCCAAAGAGAGTTTTTAGTGAAATCGTTATGAAAAGCATTTATCAGGAGAAAAATGGAAAAAAATGTCGCAACAATAGATGAATCTTGGGTCTATTTAAGTGGTTGTAATAAAAAAAGATCAATTTTTTATCACAAAAGTGGAGAAAAAATTTTTTGCTACATGGTTCAGAGAATCAAAAGAAAGTTTTTCTAAAGGATTTATGATTGTCACTGGTTTTTCATACAAGAGCAATATAAAAGCAAAAAAAAAAGGTGACAAAAACGTCAAAATCAGCTCTAAATACTCTCAAGAACATATTTTAGTTCCAATTTTTAAAAATGAAAATCCAGATCTTTATCCACAATGTTATCAATCCGTTGAACTGTATCAAGACAAAACAAGCAGCCGCACATCACAATCCGCAATTCCTTTTCTAGAAAAAAAATGGAACAAAAACGGGAATTAAAACCATACCCTTCACTGATATTCCTACTAAATCTCCTGATGTATCAGTGTTGGATTTTTGTGTTTTTCGACGCTTAAAATCAGCATTATCCAAACACCGACCTACAACGCTTTGTGGACTTTGGAAAGCCGTTCAAGAGGAGTAGAAAAATATACCTCTTCCGATATTGTAAAAAGCATTATTATCATAGAAATTACGATATATTAATTCCTTTCAGTTCCCCCTTAACTATTAAACAATTAAGTCTTTCTGATCGTGACCAAACTGGACCTACTGGAGGAGTATATAAAATAACAATTGAAAATAACAAAGAACTTTTCTGTTACATTGGACAAACTAAGCGAACTTTAACAAAACGAATTCAAGAACATAAGCGTAATATAAAGGAAGGGAGAAGTTCTACTTTAGTTGATTTTATTTATGATAACCCTAACGCTACTCCTATGTGGGATAACGTCAAAATTATTTCAGCCCCTTCTACGATCCAAGAACTGCATCTTTGTGAAGCTATTAATATAATTAAACATAAAAATTCAATAAATTCAAAAGATGCTGCAATTTTGCCAATAATCTGGCACCATATTATAAAATATTTAATAACTTGTTTTTTCCAGTTCCGTATAGTTTTACTCTTCAATTGCTTCATGTGATTCTTCAAAACATCTATAATAAATTCATTTCCTACATTTGCACTCTGATGTTTCTACAATCTCTTGACTACCAGTTTCTCAATTCTACAACTGTTACAACCTCCAAGTGTATCACCTCGTCACCCTGCAATAATCCCAGTCTCCAAGTGTAGCACCTTCTCTTCCTGTAATAGTTCCAACCTCCAAGTGTAACACTTTCTCTCCTGCAATAGCTCCAGCTTCCAAGTATAGTACCTCCTCTTCCTACAATAGTCCTAGCCTTCAAGTGTAGCACCTACGCATCCTGCAATAGTTCCAGACTCCAAGTATAGCACTTCTTTATCCTAAAATAGTTTATGCCTCCAAGTGTAGCTCTTCTCCTTCCTACAACAGTTCCAGCCTCCAAGTGTAGCACCTCCGCATCCTACAATAGTTCCATCCTCCAAGCACCCTCATCCTGCAATAGCTCCAGCCTCCAAGTGTAACACTTCATTACCCTGTAATAGTTCCAGCCTTTATGTATAACTTCCAGTTGAATTTATATTTTTTATAAGGACTTAACTGTTGACCATATGGTACAAAATATATAACTGCTCTGTAATGTGTAAAGCTAATTCCCTGATGATGCCTCATTTTATCTGAGGCGAAAAGATTTGAAAGTTTTTATCTTTTTAATAAATGTTTTTTTAACGTGCGTTTAAAGTGTTTTAATTTTATTTAATCCATTAACTATTTCTTTAGATATTCGACAAAATATCTAAATTAGAAAGTGTTCGAATGCTTTTGTCCATACGCAGTACTATAGAGTACGGAAGCTCCGCTAATCTACAAAAGTTTAATAAATGTGAAAAATGCTTACTTCGTCCAAACTTTTAAGTCTCTTCTGAATAATTTTACCACCTTTATCCACAAACCTAAAACGAGAAAATATTTTTAAGAATGACTATTTTTGACGACTGGTTTTCAAAATAAATAAACATTCTGCTTAAACACGTTGGTTTTCTTGCCAGAATATGGAAATTTATAGACGATTAGATCTGAGAACAGAATTTTCATGAAATACAATTGAAGTACTAATATAAAATATTCGTACACATTTCCAAAATTAGTTTTAACTAGATATTTATTTTAATAAGCCACTAAAAATTTGCTAAAATTTATTTATTACCCTCTTTCTATTATCTTTGTAATCTTTTAATCATCAAATTCTTTTGCATAAAGAGAATAAAATTTTTATAGTATACCTAATATTTGAATACTAAAAACAACATAACTTTGCAATTAAAATTTGGTAGTATGATATTAAAAAAAAAAAAAGGATTTTCCCAATTTGAATGGCCCATTTCATCGCCAAGATTGTCATTGAAGATTATCAAAGGACTCTTCTCAGCGTCGTCTGCTCAATCATGTGATAGACGAAAACGAAGAATCGAATTCAATTAAATATTGTTTTTAAAGAACAAAAGTTTTAATATTTAATATAAAATAAAGCAATATTGTACATTTGTAAACAGTAGAATAATTGTATTTATAAATTTAATAATTTTTAAAAAACACTTTATGTGTTTATTTATTTTGAACGGTAAGAATCGATTTTTGTATGTTCTAGTGTAACTGTTACATTAACTGACTAGCAATAAATAATAGCTTCTTGTGGAATGTTTATGGATTGTAATTTGAAATTTTAAAATGTTTTCATTTAATTTAATTGCATAAAGGTGTTACAACCAGTTAATTAACTTAGTTACTGGTCTAATTGGATTTACGCCGTACGATGTTGCGCTGTCAATGATTTAAGTACCAAAAATCAGCTTTTACCGTGAAATGCAACTAAAGTAATATGAAATATTCGTATTCATTTACAAAATTAGTCTTGGCTAGATACGTTTTTAATAATATAGATGCAAAGTCTCTAAAAAATTTGCTAAAACTTACTTATTTCCCTGTTTCTATCATCTTTGTATTCTTTTAATCGCCAAATTCTTTTGGATAAAAAAGAACTAAATTTATATAACATATCTGATAACTTAAATACTAGAAAAGCAACACAACTTTACAATTAAAATTTGGTAGTATGATATGAAAAAACGATATTTCCTAATTTTAACGGCTCATTTATCGCCAAGATTGTCATTGAAGATTATTAAATTTAAATCAAGTTTATTATCTTAATTGCTTTTAAAGAAATTTAATTAATTTGATTTATTATCATTGTTATTAAATACTTTAATTAGTTTTTATTATTATCATCATCATCATCATCATCATCATTTTAATTTTTTGTGTTGCATCCAGTGTATTTAAATATTTTCATTATAATTTGGCGGTTTATCGTGGGGCATTGAAAATAAAGACGTACCGATAGCAATTTTATACTAATTTTTAAATGTAATAAAAAAAAAAAAAATACTTAACAATATGCTCAGGATATATAGTACTTTTAAAGAAATTTTAATTTATTAAGTGTTACTTTACAATTATTAAGTAATAGTAAATATTATTATCTATATAAATAAAGCAAAGAGTTTGTCGGCGAAACACATTTGGGCGGACCACTCCTATTTTTGATTGGTCTAGGTTTAACGACTTTGGTGATGAAAGTCAGCTATTTTTTTTTTTTTTTTTTTTTTTTTTTTAAGTAAAAACTGGTGAATCTTTCTTAAATATACTAAATCGATGTTAGACTTTTTTAAAAGAGCTCTAAAAACTGTTCATTTTTTATTGGGATCATAAAAAACGGCAGTTTTTTGAGTGACGCAAGCGGAAGCCCAAGCTGAACGCTGCGAACTCATATTATACGGCTAGTTTGACATCAAAGAGATTTGTAAAAGCCGACACTTAATATCTCAGCAAATATGCCGTATTTTGTTCTGGTCTTTTGAACATAGTCTTTTATCTTCGGTCTTAATCTATCCTGAAAATTTTTCATTTCTACATGCAATATGTTTTGAGATCTGAATCTCAATTTAAAGCGAAAAAGGGAAAACGGTTGGAGTAATGAACTCAAATTCTGAAAAATATCTCTAAAACGGCTCGAAGGATTTTTATATAATTAATATATAAAGTTAATAGGATCTTTCTGAATCTAGTAACGTTTTCCTTTTTTCCAGGAAAACTCTTGTTTTTTATATAAATCGCTTTAAATATGGAACTATATTACTCCGCCAATTACATGTGTTTCTTCGGGTGAAAACGCTGTTATGAGGTTCTTACTTGTGAGGTATGTGGGTTGGTTGGTTGACCGACTTGAATGCAACCAGTGAATTATTTAGATTTTTTTTTAACGCAAAAGCACTTTATTACATGTTTAGAATATTTATTGTATATATATTAAATCAAATTTCTATTTATATATTTTTCCTATTTGTTTATGAAGAATATTTATGGATTTATATTTATGGATTTATTCAAAAAATATTTTTATTCATTTTTACTTTCTCTTACCCATAAGGTAGAGAAAGTATTGTTTTTGGGTCAAATTTTCGAACGCGTGATTTTGTTATATTTACACGTTTTGAGGTCCCCTGAGTACGAAAATCATGTTTTTAGCAAATGGTCTGTGTGTCTGTCTGTTATCAGCATATCTCAAAAACAAATTATGGCAGAAAGTTCAAACTTGGTATTCTAAATGTGTATCATATAGGGATGCTACAGTAAGCTTTTCGTTAAGATCAAGCAAATGGTTCGTGTACAGGGACAATCAAGAGAATTCTAATACATTACGTCTATGGGGGAAATTGCAGGAAAGTAGAGTTTAACGTCTATAGACTGCACTAAACCAAATGAAACGAATATATATTTTTTGTAATAGAGATAGTTAACTGGGAAAAAAAATTGTGTATGTAGGGGCCTCGCCTCCCCCCCCCCTGGGGGGAAGTTCCCCCCTCGAGGAGAGTAATTTTTCATGATAGGTATCTTTCAAAAGAGCTCGCCAATACCTTTAAAACGAATGGTTGAACCATCGATCTGCGATAATTTAAAAGAAAGTTATCGATTTTTTTCACTTTTAACGAAAAAAAAAAAAAAAACTTAAAAAAAAAAAAAAATCGTATTTTTTTTTTTTTTTTTTTTTTTAATATTGAGAATAAAATGGACTTTTTTTTTATATTTATTGTTATACTACTTCTCTAATATGGAAATCGTCTGCATTATCATAAATGATAATTTTTTTAAATAATAATTTTAATAAATTATTTTTCAAAAACGGAATTATTTTTTAATAACCGAATTAAATTTTATATAAATCTAGGTGCATTAATGAAACGGGGGGGTTGAGGGGGGCGGCAGCCCCCTCACACAGAATTAATTATCATATAAAACTCTTCCGAAGCCTAATTTGAATTGTTTAACATAGGTTTACATAACATCGTTATCTTACCTGTTAATCTCCAACCTGTATTTATAGTACTAAATTTCAGGGTAAGAGAAAGTCGTGTGAGTGACACACCAGATTATTTAAATTAAGAAAGTGTTTTATAATTTTATGTATTCTATTTAATCGTTATTTAGGATGAATTTATAATTTTTTTAGGTGAAAATAACATTTCTATGTATTCATCCGCACGATTTTCTCTTCAGACGGAGACCACATGCAGCCAGAAAACTACTAAACATATATTGTAATCATTTGTGATCTGCTATGCTAATTTTTCGAGTATCGTTTTCGTTCGGCTCGCTTGATCCGTAGCACGGAGTAATATTTAAATATTACTCCGTGATCCGTAGGCTATTATTATTTTTTTAAATCTTAATATTTTGCAGACTGAATAATTATTGCTTTAAGCATGTGTTTAATAAATATTTTATCATATGCTAAGGCAATATTGTTTCAGTCATTTGATATTATTTATTACTCAAATCGGAATATGAAAGACAGACCATATCCTGTTCCTCAGTCACCCCGTAAGTTCTATATTTTGCATTAGATTTAGCTATTAACTTTTAGGTGGAAATTTTAATTTACGTGTCTTCGCGATGTAAGATTTATACCTTTACTCAAATTTTATAATTTACCAAAATGAAGCAGTATTTATTTTTTGGTACTTACGAATTAACTGCATGATAGAGTGATTTATTTCTATTATGCTATTAATTCAAGATATATATTTTAATATTTGTATGAATGCGTGTATATGTAAAAATATTATAAAACTGATCCTATGAAATATATTGCATTTTCTTATTTATTCACATTTCTGTTCATAAATAACCAGATTTCCAGGTACAATGTCCTTGAACTGCTATGAGATTATATTTAATAATCTGGTGTGCCACTCACACGACTTTCTCTTACCCTGAAATTTAATACTATAAATACAGTTTGCAGATTAAGAGGTAAGATAACGAGAACTGTCATGTAAACCTATGCTAAACAATTCAAATTAGGCTTCAGAAGAGTTTTAAAGATAATTAGTTCTGTGTGAGGGGGGCTACCGCCCCCCTCAACCCCCCGTTTTATTAATGCACCTACATTTATATAGAATTTAATTCGGTTATTAAAAAATAATTCTGTTTTTTTTAAATAATTTATTCAAATTATTATTTATTAAAATTATCTTTTATGATAATGCAGACGATTTCCATATTAGAGAGGCAGTGTAACACTAAATATCCAAAAAAAGTCCATTTTACTCTCAATATATGTATATATATAAAAAAAAAAAAAAAAAAAAAAAACACGATTTTTTTTTCTAAGTTTTTTTTTCGTTAAAATTAAAAAAAATCTATAACTTTGTTTTAAATTATCACAGATTTATAGTTCAACCATTCGTTTTAAAGGTATTCGCAAGATCTTTTGAATGATACCCATCATGAAAATTTACTCCCCTCGATGGGGGACTTCCCCCCCAGGGGGGAGGTGAGGCTCCTACATACACAAAAATATTTTCCCAGTTAACTATCTCTATTACAAAAAATATATGTTCGTTTCATTTGGTTTAGTGCAGTCTATAGACGTTAAACTCTACTTACCTGCAATTTCCCCCATAGACGTAATGTATTAGAATTCTCTTGATTGTCCCTGTACACGAACCATTTGCTTGATCTTAACGAAAAGCTTACTGTAGCATCCCTATATGATACACATTTAGAATACCAAGTTTGAACTTTCTACCATAATTTGTTTTTGAGATATGCTGATAACAGACACACACACAGACACACAGACACACACACACACACACACACACACACACACACACACACACACACACACACACACATACATACACACACGTACATACATCATCGTAAAAATAGTGGAAACGGACTCAGGGGACCTCGAAACGTATAGAAACATTAAAATCTCCAATTCGAATTTTTGACATGATTACAGTACTTTCCTCACTATAATGCTCGGAAAGTAAAAATAATTAGTACGTACATGGTTACTGTATTTTAAATTTTTGTGATGTCCTGTTTCAGCCAAGGACAAGGTACATTTAAATGATGTTTTGAAATTGATTCATATTAATTGATTTCAAATTACAACATCATTTAAGTAAATTTATGCATTTTACATATAAATATGTTAATTTTTTGTTGAGACTCATTAATATTCTATTCATTTATATTTTTAGAAAGTAATAAAGTACAAAGGCTTAACTTCACTTTCAGCATAACTTTGAGCCGGCTTAAATGAATACCATGGTTTCTTGTTATGTTAAATATAAGTGAATAAGAATTTATGCGAAAATATTAAACAGAAAAATATTTCTTACACAAGCTTTCTATTTATAAATTATATTATTTATATAAAATAAACTAAAGAAATATACGAATTATTCTTTTTGTTGTATAAAAGTTGAGTATGTAGTGCAATTTTATTATTATTATTATTATTATATATTTTTTTTGGGGGGGGTGGGGTTGTGGGGGGGGGGCACGAGGAGGGAACCGGTGTTGCTACTGCTTGATGTTAAAAAAGAATATTATTCGAAGTGAAAGTTTTTCATAAAAACACAGAGCAGCTTTTTAGCCTCAGAAAGGGGAGGGATGGGGTAAATTAAAAGAACAAGGCAGACTAGAGGCGGAAAAAGAAGCGTTTTTCAAACTCGTCGGGAAAAAAAAAAAAAAAAAAAAAATGGTTCAAGGGACTTCCCTTTGTCTGTCTAGAATATATGTTGTTAAATTATTTGAAATAATATAGATATGTATATGTTTTCGCAGAAATTATCTGCAAGTTTTTCATTGCATGTCTACGGAATAGACTGCAAAAAGTCAACTGTTGCATTAGACGTTTTGGAAGATTTGATTGGAAAGAAAACCTACACTTGCTCAAACCATCTAATTTTTGAAAATTGGATTTTTTCTAGATGGCGCCTCATCTGTAATTGAACAAGAAACAGGACCAAAATTCTTTTAGTCCTTTTCTCCCACCCCCACCGTCACAATGAGTAATGAAAAAACTGATATAAATTTTACAGCTACAATTATTCGAACAGAATCCTTCAAGCGAATTCACCGAAAAAAGAAAAAAAAAAAAAAAAAAAAAAAAAAAAACAGAACTCACAAGAAACATTGTAAATTCAGAACATTGCTATTTGCTGCCAGAAATTCTCTGTAATTTGAGAAAATACGTTGTGACAACGTAATATTTCGCAAATAACGCGTATTTTCTCAAATTTCAGGGAATTTTTTCAGGAAAAATAGGGCATATTTTTTACAGTGTAGGGACTCATCTCTGGACGCACCCATTTAAAAAAAAACCTGACTCAGAATGCCTTGACAGTATCCAAATCGGTTTTACCAGCTCCGGAACAAACCACCTCTCCTATAATACCACTTAGGTGTGTACCCTATCCTCCGTGAAGTGTGATCGAAGTGTGATCACATCAAATCCTTGGAGAGAGTATCACAAAAATAAGGCAGGGAAAAGAAAAATTAAGAATTAAAGGAAAGGATGAAATATTGTTGGATTTTTCTATTTAAAAATGTGTTATTCAATTAAGGGACAGCTCAATGACCTGCGTTTTATAGCCTAAAATTAAATTTAGGTTTAAAGCATCTGCCAAAGACATTTTGCTTGATAATATTTTGTGAAAACACTTTTAAAATCGAATTATTCAACAAATTTTTACGTTTTATTCATATGGGGTTTACGGGTGCAAGCACATCATGACGACTACTGCAGAAATCGGTTTTTCGAATGGCGAACACGTGCATTTTTATAGGCAGATTTCTTTTTTTTTTTTAAATAGAATTGGCTTAATGAAAGTACCTGTCGACAACTAGAAGGTTCAGTGTATAAAATAGACGGCAATATAATAATGACACACGAATACCGTGTGTAAAACATGCGAAAAGTTTTAATGTCTTTCCGTTAATTTTTTCTTCTGAGGAGTAAGAAAATTTTCTACCGGATCCCTTATCCGCGATTGTAATGAAATGCTCGCCCTCTGGTGGGCTAAGGTGAAATTACAATAAACATCGTTTAATTCGAATTCCATACAGCGGCCATTGCTTGCCGATATTTAGTTTCACATATATTTATTGAATAAAAATGAATAAATACGGTAAAAAAGATAACACATACTTTTGTGTGCCACAGAGTGACTCCAAAGGATCAAGAAATCCAGAATTGAGCTTCCATTTATTTCCAAATGACAAATTTAAAATTTCAGTTGCTTCGGCTAATGGAAGTAAAGAATTAATCAGATGATTTGAAATTAATATTTGTTCAACTTCAGTTAAAAATCTACTTCCGATCGAACTTTGAATAAACTGAAGTATTTTTTCCAAAAGCAATCAATTTTCCATAATGTAATGGCGGAGAAATTATAGTACGAATATTAAGTAGAATAACTAATGGAACACACGTGGCTAATGTTTACTAACAACTGCAGTGTTCACAAAGCGCCGTCTATCGATCATTACAAACGCGGATTGCCACCTTCTGCTATAACGTTGATAGTTTTTTAATCATGGTGTCATTTTTGTAATTGTAATTGTTAGAAGAAGGAATGGGCTCATTAAAAAACTGCTCTGCAAAAAAAAAAAAAAAAAAAAGATATCTGATACCATTCTTGCTGATTCTTTTGTAAAACGACCTCCTGAATCCGAACAGGATTCCCATTTTAACCCAGTCACCCGCCGTTTTCTAGATAAACCACCCCCTCCCTCAATTTCTTTTCCTGTTCTATAATTTTATGACCATGAATTTGATTTGAAAAATGCAAAATAATTAATTTAACACCTAAAAACAAAAATATATATAAAGTTTAAAAAATATCATTGGTAACAGATTAAAAAATATATAAGATATGTAATGCATAATTTCAGTGGCAAATGCCCCCCCCCCAAAAAAAAAAAAAAAAAAAAAAAAAAAAATTCCCTTGTCGCAGATGTTCATGTTTTAAAATGTTCCAACTCTGTAGCCCCTGAGAAGATATTGAACGGTTAAAATAATCCTCCCCCCTCCTAAAAATCAAACTTATAGCACTAAAATCTCCGAAAAATGATAAAAATAAGGGGCCATTCCTGAAAAACGGTAGGTGACAGGGCAAAATGGGCGTCATTATTCGGATTCAGGAGGTCATTTTACAAAGGAATAGGCTGAAATGGTGTCGGAGGCAATTTTCATGCCGAGCAGTGAAATTTTTAATAAAAAATACTACATTTGAAAAGATTTTATTTAGAATTCGTTTCACTACAGTGACGCTGTTCTGAAAGCTCGTTATGACGTCAGTTTCAGGTGTTGGTTGTATTGAACAATGTACTCCTTCTTGCTACAAACTCATTGTTACACGTAAACGATAGCAAATATTTTTTCATCGATTCATTTTCAGAATTCTATTGCAACTTGCACTTTCCAATCTCTTTTAGTTTAATTCAAATTGTAGTGTTGGGAAAGCTACAAAATTTTGATCGAGTAATATTCGTTTCGTATAAAGTAAAGAAACCATAGATAATGTCGTTGCGACGCCTCTTGTAAGATTTTATAAAATTTGTTTTCAATTATATTATAAATTTCTAAGTAAAAATAAAAATAAATAAAATTAGGCTTCAATATTTCATATCATACTGTGACATAGATACCTTATTTATGTGTTATTTTTATTAGTCATTTTTACACTTGAAATTTATTTTTTAAAAAATAAAAATTACGTGAACTATTTATTTTAATTATTTTCCAAATTTATAAATACGAATTGAGAAATTTTGCATGAATTATCCTCTGTGCATTAAAAATTGTTAAGCCTAATGTTCCATATAGAGTCCTGTCTTCAGTCGTATACATAATACAGTATTATGAATTAATTATTAATGATTTTTTTTTCTTTCTTTCTTTGCTCAAACCTTAACATACAATTTAAATGATATGTAATCAAAAATATTTATTAGTTATGTCAGGACTATTTCTTTCAAACAGTGATTTTGCGTTGTCGCCATTTACGGTATTACACCTTGAATTTGTTAAAATGATCGCCAATATCCAATCTTACCATTTAATTTCTTAAAATATTACATGAAATCTGTGAAAACTTTTTCATTTTCAAAGCCTACCGATAAGTGAGAAATCCATCCTCGATTGTATGCAAAAACCAATTACCGATTTCGGTATCTGAAACTACCACCCTTCATAAACTGGATGGCTACTGAATACTTGTTGGCGGCATCTTCTGTATAGGTATTGATGTTGGCTTCTCAATCATGGGTGGCGATTTCTTCTGGATATGTATTGATGATGTCTTCTGAATACTCGTTGGTTATTTTTTCTAGATATGTATAGATGATGAATTGTAAATGGTACAACTATAGTATTTGCCCACAGCTGAATTAGGCGATTTTTCTTTGGCGCCGATTTGAACGATAACGATGTCGTTCTGGACTGTTTGCGATATAATATGGCAGCCTGCATGCTATTTATTTTGGATTTATGATTTATAATTTAGCTTATGATTTTATCATTTATGATATATTATTTTTAGATTTATGATTCAGCCATAATCGCCAAAAATAAATCGCCAAATTCAGCTGTGGGGAGATACTATATTTGTTCCTTCTGAATATCTGTTGGCTATAACTTTTGGACGAAACCAACAAGTATTCGAAATTTGAAATTTGCCACCGTCGTAGTTCCGTCGTTTCACGCAAAGATGTTTGCTTATGCAATCGACATACGCCTAAATAACAACAAAAATATAAAAACCGCAAAGGGACTCCTATGCTAAAGCTATACAAAAGTAATTTCAAGAACTGAATACAGTAACCAATGCTGGGGAATGAAACAGAGTTATTTCATACTTTCATATTGTAGAATAGACAAAAATAAGTCCTGTCGCACTAAATTAAATTCTGTTTATAAATAATGTAAGGAGACTTTGTTTTTTTTGGTGGGGGGTGGGGGAGGGTTTTAGTTAAGAATGAATGACGGTCATGAAATAGGAGATAATCGCGCCGGTTGTGGCGCCAATTGCCAGCCTTTTTCTCGCCAAATCGCACATGAGAAAAACAACACAACTTCCGGTTGGCATCGTTGAATTTTGAAATAGCGCTAAGGCCGTCTTAACTAGACCCTCCTTTATGTTACAGCTTGGCGCGCTCTTTTCGTTCACGATTGACGTATGTAATGATGATTATTGTGATACAGACTGTCGAGAATTTTCAGATTCGTGCTCATTGAAGAAACAGTATCCAGTGGTGCTTTTTTATTCTTTTTTCATATGCATGAATGATACATACATGCGTAATATTGCTTCCTGTGATTCCTAATTTCGTGCATTCATGTCATAAGATTATGCATTTTATTAAAAACCATTATCTAAGAAAACAAAAAAAAAAAAAAAAAAACTGTGATTAATTATATATATATTTTTTTGTTTTAACTGAAACTTCTTTTTTAAAACTATGTCCGATATTTTTTCTTTGAAACTACGGTACTTTTCCATTTCGCCGGCGTAAATCTCGCCAGGTACATTTTATTGGAGACGACAATGGATTTAAATTTGATTTGGAACTTAGATTTTTTTTTTTTTTTTTTTTTTCAAATTTAAAGTTAACTTATATTCTTTATTACGGATTTGACAAAATAAATGTTATATTTGTTATTAAGCAACACTTTTAATAACTAGTTTTAAGCAAAATTTCAAAAAATTTACTTCTTAAATGTATAAAAAAAAAATTAAATAAACGGTCGTGTCTTGACACAATTACTCTTTCTTAGGTGCGTAAAGCTTGATGTAGGTTGTATCATTTTTGGTGACTTTAGCGCCTGTGCCGGCGAAATGGAAAGTTTTTGCGTGCAGAAAGTGATTTTTGCTGACGTAGAGAGGTTCTAGTCGACGAATGCACTTTTATGAATATTCAGCACGTAGATAGAGCACGTAATGATACTCTTATGAAAGATGCCGACATTTTTGAGTGTAGAAAGTAATTCTTAATATATGAGCAAGTTCTAGTCGACGAAAGCACTTAACTTTGTTTTATTCTTGTTTGTCATTTAAAATATATTCGAAGATTTTTGTTCAGCGCTATAAGCAAATGAATCAGTGTGGAAAATTCCAGAATTCCGTTCTTACGGAATTTAGAGCTTCCAAACGTTGGCAGTCATAAATTACAAATTTTCGCGAAATTCGATCGACAAGTCACCAAACTCGACACAAGATCGCCAAAATAGAAGCCAAGACCAAAATCAGCGCTGGCGACTTCGCGAGATTAGTGATAAAATTTGGCAGCAAATATTTTTTCACAATAGCCAGTATGAGTAAATCCTTTCTCACTTTTAAATGAATGAATTGTTTTGACAAAATGTATCGATTTTCACCTCTCATTTTCGGCAAAGAGAACGAAACTAGGCCATCGATACTCGAACGATTTTCTGTAAACTCTGAGCCATGAATAGGCCAATGAGAGATTCTGTAATAAGCCACTACTGTTTGTTTGGCGGTATATATAATCCTATTAATGTGACTTTTGTGGTTAGAATAGCAGTTTTTATTTATCTATTTATTTTGTTGTTGTTGTTTTTGTTGCTGTTGGAGCCTGCCTGTTTATTTACGAATCCGTTACCTCCAACAAAAATGTCAATGTTTTCATAACAATATGCATATTCCAATGGGTGTATGAGGAAGACATGCGGTGTCCACATCAGACTTTTTTTTAAAAGGATTTTTATCTTAAATCGTCTCGTTGTATCTATACTTTTGTCAAATACTTACTTATTTTAGATTGATATGTGTTTTTAGTTAATTCAAATTTGTCATCTGTACTAAAATTATTAGATAATCTTTATGACAATCTCCCATATCAATTAGTAAGAACGAACTAATAGTCAGCTACATTTTGTCAGAGATTCTTATTGGAAGTTTTTGTTTTTCTTTGGCTATGTAGAAGGAAATAAATGCGTAATTGCGTTAATATACCGCCTTATTATTATATTATTTATTATGTTCTATAAATAGTTTTATTCTATATATGCTTATTTGAACTTCATGTAATTAGAAGTGTTGCTCCCATGACCGTACGGAATGAAATAGATGTAGGACTTAAACATACGTTCATTTTCTTATCTCTTATGATCTATAAATATATTTTTTTTATACATATATGTAAATTTAAATTTCTTATAATTGCAAGTGTCA
Organism: Salticus scenicus; assembly: GCA_963930645.1. Taxonomy (NCBI): domain Eukaryota; kingdom Metazoa; phylum Arthropoda; class Arachnida; order Araneae; family Salticidae; genus Salticus; species Salticus scenicus. The sequence goes on from OZ005655.1 coordinate 300,606,272, forward strand.
TTTTAAACGTTTTTCTTTTCTTCTTTTTACAGGTCTCTGTTCGGCAGGAGGCGCGCTTCAGGTAAAAAAGAGCCACACGCCGAAGCTGGGGACGCGGTTCGGGAGGGATCAGGGAGTGTGGATTGGGGCTGGGGATGTTTTGGGTTCGGGTGTTCTAGGCGTAGGCGTAAGGGGGTTGTCGAGCGGGGGGATGGAAGAATGGGTGCTTTTGTTGAGGAGGGAGAGGGGGGTCGTGTTCCGCGCGAGACGGGAATGATGTGGTGGGTGGGTCCAGGTCAGGTGGGAAGCGTAGGTCCTTCAGGGCAGGTGGGAGAGGGGGGTTCTGGGTCGCGACAGTTGGACGTGAGGGAACAAATTCGAGACCATTTCCGAATGGTTCGTAGAGTATTGGCCGGGGAATGGGTTCCTTCAGGGGATCGCGTTTTGCACTGGGACGGTCCCAGTGTACGCCCTAGGGTCCCGGGGAATGGGAGGTGTCAGGTGGGGTCCCCAGTAAGTCACGAGTCGGGTTCCCAGGTGGGCAGTGAAGTCGGTTGTCAGTACCAGATCGCCATTCTGCAAAAACGCAAAGGCGATTTGGCAGTTTGTGGGGATTTCGCGATGCTTAGGGTTGCAGGCGAGCAGTATTTTGGGACGTTAGAGTCCATGCAGCTCGCTTTCGGGGAGGCGCTTGTTTAGTGGGCAGTGTAAGAAAATGGGAAGAAATATTATAAATAGGGGAAAGGAAGGATCGGGACTGGAATAACACAGTTTCAGAGGTCTTATTTACTGCAGATTGTAAAATTAGTGTCTCTGAAGATAAAAGTAGATAAAAAGAGTGTTACCGAAGACAAAAACGCAAAATACGGTAAGTTCTGATAGTGATAAATTATGTGGCGAGTTTGGTTTTAATGTAATCGTAGGGTCGTTTCATTAAAATTTGCAAAAAAAATTGAGATAGTAAAATGTTAATTTAGAAAGGGTTTAATATATGAGGGTTATGGCAGAGGCGAAACTTTAATGGGTAAAAACGAGAACGAAAACTTGTAAGTTATGTTTTTGATAATTATGATATAAAATTCAATTTTTTGTCGGAAATTGCTAAATCTTGTTGAGATTTGAAAGGTTTTCGTGAGGCGGCCGAAAAAAAAAAAAAATGCTTGGGAGGTTGGAAGTTAGGAAGCTGATAGTGTGTGGCATCTTTATTACTTTACTTTTATGTAAATCTGTAGTTTTAAATGTAGTTTTTTAAGCGTAGTTTTAAGTATAGTTTTAAGTGTAGTAATTAAGTTTAATATCTTAATGCGACGAAACTTTGAAGTCTAAATTGACACGTCTGTTTTCAAAATTTAAACTTTACGTTCATTATGAATGCGAATTTAAAACTAAAAGTTGATTTATGGACAATCTCTAAAATTTCATTTCAGCTGAAACTTCTTTTCTTTCTTTTTTTATTTAGGACGAGGGGGTGCCAGGAAATGTTTGTATTTTGGCTTTAGATGATAAAAATTTGAACTTAGAAACTTAAATTTGCATTATTTTATGTTAAAGTTACTTCCATCAGCATCCAACTTAATTTTAGAGAGAGGATCAATCACGTGGCTTTGTAAATTTTGGCTCAATTTAGGTTATCGAAATTTCGTCGCATTTTGATAAAAATAAAAATGTATTTGCCGGCCTTTATATGTATATAGTTCAAAATTTTCATAAATAAGTTTTTAGCATTTTTAAGAAACGTTTAAAACATTTTTGGCCATGGATTCTAAATTCTTATAGATATGTATTTATTATTTTTTAAAATGTACGTATACCATTTTTGGCCAGGGATTCTAAATTCTTATAGATATGTATTTATTATTTTTTAAAATGTACGTATACCATTTTTGGCCATGGATTCTAAATTCTTATAGATATGTATTTATTATTTCTTAAAATGTACGTACACCCTTTCGGCCAATGTATCAAAATTATTATAAATATATATATATTTGGTATTATAAAAAATGTAATGCAATTATTTCGGCCATTATTTCTAAATTTTCATTCAATAACAATAGAAATAGAAATAGAAATAACCTAATTTAAATATCTTAATCACAATAGTAAAAATAGTAAAACAGTTTATTTTATTTTTCTTTTTTCAATAGTTGAAATAGTTTAATAGTTTCATTGCAATGGATTTCAATAAATATTTTAAAATAGATTTTTCTGAAATAGTCATTTATAAATGTTTAGATATTTTCAGGTGTCCCAGGATGAGAGTGCTGGCTCAGAAAAATGGTGTGTCTCTCCTCTTCTTTCAGTCTTTTCCTCCGTGTGGCGGTATTCTGGCTGTCTATTCCACGAGAGTAGTTTTTCCCAATCCTAATTGTCGAGTCTTTTATTCTTTTTCGATCTTCTTCTATTACTTGGTTTATCCGTCATCGTTCCTTTCTGTAGTAAGTCGGATCGTTATCTCTTCTTCAGAGAGATCTGCATCAGAAACTTCCTTTTTCCTATACTGGTCTAATTCGTACTGTTGGGTCGCTGAGGTTTCTCTTCTTTCTGTCACCCGCTCTTTCTCTCTCTGATACACACACCTACACACACAAACATAGAAACACACTTACACTCACAAACATGCACATGGAGAGAGAAGAGAGTTGAAGGCATTTTTCCGTGTCTCTTTTAAAAGGAAGTTTATGGAATTTTGCTCTTTGTTCTCTTTTGTTTGGAAGCGGAATAAGTTCACCGATGGTGCGCGTCTATTTCATCTCTCGGAGCGATGACGGATCGCCTTTCAGAGAGAAATCCTTTGTGTCCTCTTCCGAAGCGAGCAGGATGATTTCTCTCTGTTGCTGGAGAGGAAACGGGCCAGTTGTCGAAGGGGATGGAGGAGACTGGCAATTCACTAATATAAATTTACTAATACGTTGTAACCGTCCCAATCTTTTAACATTTGCCTATGCATTTTTTCGCAGTGTAACTTATTTATTAAAATTACGTTGTATCAAAATTATTACTGATGTTGAATGCGTACATTTTACATCTCAGCTAAGTATAACACCCAATGTCGAAACTGGTCAATTTAGTGCCTTGAAAATGATACATTTGTAAAATAATAACATTTTTTTTCTTTTTTCTTTTTTTTTTTTACATTATCACAGATCTATGGTTCAACGATTCTTTTTAATAGTATTGATATCATTTTTTAAAAAATCCTGATTTTTGAAAAATTTCACTGTACTTTATCCCTGGGATTCGAAACAATGTTTCTTTGAGTTTAAAATAATTTTCTCACCCACAAACAAATGAGCCCTTTCTAGATTAAAAGATCCCATTCATACACACAACTCTTGGGGTATGTAGTGTATTCTTTGACAATAAGGACAAACGTATCTTGGTCAAACAAAATATAAACTCGAGTTGCATCTTACAGAACGCACTTGTTACATTGAGAAACAAGAAATGAACCATTCGGCCGTTGCTAAGCATTTTTGGGAGCATAGCCATACTTTCAATTTTAATTCGGCTGCAAATATTACATAAAATCTGCGTATTCTTAATGTTTTACATAACTTTCTAATTTCTAAATTTTATTGGTTTAAAGCTCCAGTTTCTTAAACTTTTTCTGGTTACTACTTTGACTCTAAAATCCGCTTCTCTTCCTATATGCGTGAGAAATAAGCCATTTCGTCATTCTGCACTGACGACAGTACGCTTTACGCTACCGAAACCGCAGTCTGCGCTTAACATTTTTATATTGACGTCTTTAACATTATGTAAATACTTATATTTCTAATGTTTCTACATGTACAAAGGTTTTATACTGTCTGACTTATAGTCTTATACAAATATCTATCTATATATATATCTACGTATATATCTATATATATATACATATACTATTTCACAATGATTGTTTAAACATAATTCTCGTTGTTATGTTTATATAAAATTTTGCCCTATGTTGCCATATTAAAAATTAAAAAAGTAAGAAACGACAGAGCGCGTGTTTAGCTTTATACTTCAAAATGAATCACCCCAATTTGAATCAAGCTTAAACCAAATTTAAGTTTAGGGGGAATTTCGCCCACTGTTTTGTCAGATACAGACAGCGTCCAGAAAATTTTGGTAACACACACAGATGGCGACAAACGGAGGAAAATTTTCCCAAAATAGTAAAATCCTTTTAAGGAAACCTCAAAACGTCTAAATCCATCGGAAACCAGAGGTCGAAAATCCTCAGGAATGCAACATATACTTACGTATATAGAAATAAGTAATATATATACTTTTTCCTTTTTAGCTGAAAATGTCCAAAGCAAAGCATAGGATGCAAGGGGTTATCGCAAAATGTTATTCCAAAAAAAAAAAAAAAAAAAAAAAAACACTACCGAGGCAGCAATTTATTTCTCGATTTACCTCCTATACAGTATTGTGTTTAGCGTCTCTGACTCCCACACAGTAGAGCCCGATTTCAAATCCCTGATAATTTATTGATGTTTCACCCGGCGTTGTCGTCTATGGTTGTCTCTTTTAGGGGTAGCGACGACCCTCCTTTGGGTGCCCCTTCATCAATGGCCATCCTTTCGACGTGTCCCCGTCCAATTCTCAATTTGTAAGTCCTTCGCCATTAAAAGTAAAAGAAAGAAACTTGTTCTTTATTTCTTATTTGTGAGACATCTGGACCTATTCACTCTCGTCGGACATTTCTATCAGAAAGCTTGTGTAGGTCATCGTTCTAAAATAGAGCGGATACGGATTCATTGGATCTAAGGCATCCTGAAAACCTATACAAACCTGAAACCAAACAAAGTGACATTCACAATAGTTTAATTTAAAATATTCACTTATCACGCTGAATCAATTTCATCCAGATATACCTCGGTTATTTTTGAGTAATAATTAAAAAAGTTCACGATACCCTTACGTACGTAAGTCTGCTAGTTAGAACAAATCACCAGATGAGCGACTCCTACAAGGAAACAAGAATAGGATTATTGATGTCAGACTATCAATTTTTTCCAACGGATTGCCAGAAGATGCCTCATTAGAGCTTGTCCGCCCGTTTGAAGATCCCCGGCAATGTTTGTTTTTGAAACTGGAATGGAATGAACTCAGTTGGGTCGATTCGAGAACCAAGGTTTCGCTGGATAAATACTAGTTGACTATTTTGATTGTTTTTTTTTTTTTTTAAATTGTCGAAAGGAATTTATGAATGTAATGTTTTATTTGTACTGTAGTGTGCGTGTCCCTTCGGACCGCATTTGTATGACTCGATTGACAATAAATTATATTTATGTTATATCTTTCTGTGGTGTCTTTCTTTTTTTCTGCAATTCTTAAAGTGTTCAGTAAAAGATTTTCTGCATCCTATAAAACAGAATTTCTTGTTTGTATAACGTGAAATAAGTATTTGTGATGAAAAATTGAAATATATAAAATAATATCTTTCACAAAGCTCGATTTGAAACAATATATTTATAAGAATAAGAAGTTTAATTTTAATGTGAAATGAAAGAATAAAGAGTTTTTTGAAAAAAGACATCATTTTTTGTAATTTTTAGGACTGAGGACTATTAGTCTCAATCTGGGATTCTTGCGGCATCATTTTTAGATGGTTGGACATTTACCGAAATCTAAAATTTATCGGAAATATAATGTAATAATTTTAAAGCCATGTTATAATTTGAAAAAAAAAAAAAAAAAAAAAAAGAAAAAAAAAAAACTAAGAGTCCTGCGTCCTAAACTAAATTCTGCTTTTGCCAGAATTTCCTCAAAATCTTTTTTTTTTTTCTTTTTTGAAAGAAAAGAAAAGAAAATTAATAACAATCAGCATCGAAACAAACACTATCGAAAAAGTTTTTTTTTTTTTTTTTTTAATAATTTTCAATTGGGAAGTAAAAAGTGCGCGTGCAAAATAAAATAAAAATAAGTAAAAAAATGAATTTAATGATTTAATTTTTATATAAAACAGGATCGCGGGCTATCTTAAAAAGTAGATGCAGAATTTAAAGTTTATGGGGTGCGTGTGGGATCTATAAAAACTATTTAAAAAAATAGAATAGACTAAAGAAAGCAACGATGTAGGTTGCATTTTGTTATATAGTTTGAATTTTTGAATTTTATAGAATCAATACTATACCGTAGGAATAATTTCTTATGTTAAAACTATAGGGAATTATTATGCGAGCACAAGCGATGCTACTTTTTTTTTCCCCTCCTTGTCAGGACATTGTTACATTAAAAGTGAAAACTTTCTAATTCACTAAATTTGTTTAGAAGGGATGTGCAAAAATTTAAAAAGTGTAATTTATAAACTGTAGCTAGTAGAATATTTCATAACGCGTTTTTTTTTTTTTTTTTTTTTTTTGAATAATTTTCAAAATACATTCTAATTACACTATAAATTTCATTACTGATTACAATGCAATGTACGTTGTTAATTACCATAGCTACAAATCACATTTCCAAAAATTAAAGAATAAAACCTTCTTTCAATCTTTTTTGAAACAATCTAATGAGTACAAATGGTTTTGATAGAAATCGCTGTTAAAAAAAGTTCATGTGCAACGTGAATTTCAGTAAATTTGAATTTTGAAAAATTATTTACTAAGCAAGAGGGGAAAAAAAAAATGGAAATCCATAAATTAAAAGCTTTCTCAATAAGAAAAAGCACATCAGAAACAAACAAACAATGTATTTTACTTTTAGAATTAGTGTTAACTACAGTATATTAAAATCAAGCATTTATTCTAGGCATTTTCCTTTTCTCATCCTAAAACAATTTCATGGAATTTTACCAGTTTTTGACATATTTTTTTTTTTTTTAACTGGTTAAAGGTGTCTTAGCTAAAACACGGAAATGGAAGAAAACATTAATAATATAGAAGCGTTCTTTTGTGTTAAAATTAAAATAATCAATTTTTATTTACTTATTCAGCCATTACGAATTATACTCTATAAATTCATATTTATTTAATACACAATGCTGAAAGAAATAATTAAAAAAAAAACTCATTAATAAATTCTTAAATAAATCCTTAAATAAATTTAAATATATATATCGAAACGTACTCAAATTTATTCCTGCTTCCCATCCCACCAACGCATAGGAAGTTAATCATTTCAACATCAAAATGACTAATGTGTCGAAACTACTAAGAAACATTATTTTTTATTCTTATTTAAAATCTTGCTATTCTTTTTTCCCTATTACTGCATAATGAACATTTTTCGAATATAATTTTATTTTAATTTCTATAATAATATGCTTTGATTATGAAAATAGGACTTAGGAAATATTCTTCGTAATAAAGTTACTACTACGTATCTCATTAGGCACTTTATTCTTCAGTTATTGGAAAATAAATTGTGTCATAAACAAGAACTTATCTAAAATCAATTTTGCAATTTTCCACGCGTCACTTAATTTGAAATAATTTTGAGGAAAAGTACAAAAAACTCTTATGTAATTTAATTTTTATTGGACTTTCAAAATGTCTGGAGAAAATGAGAGAATGCAATTCAATGAAAAATAATACTAGAGATGGTTATAAAATTTTTACTAATAGATGATAATTAGGTGTATTTTCTTTCAATAGAAGAGAATGTATTTTTAAACAAAACGCAATTTAAGATTTTTCTTCGTGCTTCTGTCTAAAACGTCACAGTATCTGACATCCTGCTGCTAAAAGTATTGCATAAATGGAACATACGTGTTTTAGACAGAGAGCGTAATTTTTACGGATAAATAGAAGTAAAATCTCCTCATTTCGGGATTCATTCTTCTTCAGTTTCAACAAGTTCTCCTTCATTTAACAATTACAAAAAATATTTTGCTAGTTTAATATTAATCGTAGTTATTGTATTCTAATAGTAGAAAAATAATATAAATCAGTGTACGTTAATTGAATGATCGATATACTATAATACTGATTTTTCTGTATTATTATACAAATAAAAAATATTAAATATCAAGAATACCTTTGTTTATAGGCAGTCAGTAATTAAACAGAAGTTTTGTTGCAAAGGATTAAACCCCTTTCCGGCATAAAAAATGTTTTTGCAGTAAAAATAGATTTACAGTTCATTTTGTGTAACAAAGAGCATGTCTTTTCATTTCCAAAACTGCCACCCCTTGGGACCGACTCGGCCAATACAATATTCAAGAAATAAATGTTTGTGACTGAGTAAGTTCGGCGGTTCTATTTTCAATAGACGTCGATATCTGAAAATTTCTCATTTGATTCTAACGCAGAATCCTTATTGTGAGTATATGCATTTAGTTTCCAGCTACATTTCATTTCTCTGTTGTACTACATTAACATTCTGCAGCCGGGTTCTTAAACTTAGAGGAAACACAAATTTCATATGAACATTAACAAACATATATCATGTAAATAAAAGTAGTTTTTCCAATGGAGGTCAAGGAACCCAATGAATGTAGAAAATATCCAAATGAGAGTCTAATAAAATAAAGGAATAAAAAATAATTTCTGATAACAAATACTTAGAAGACATTTTCTTGAGTTTTTTTATGCTTGTAAGCATTTATATTTGTCTACATGAAAAGAATCGTAATTGGGATTTTCGCACAAACAGTTACGTCTATTTACAAAATGATTGTTGAAATGAAGAATGAATTTTTCGTGATTTTCCTCAAAATAGAGCTTTTTTTATGAGTTTATAAACTTGTGGGTCACCTGGTATATTGGTTATGTTTAATATTAAACGACTTATGATTATGCAGGTAGGCTTTCATTTAGAAACAAAAGTCAGTTTCTTAGTGGGAACAAAAAATGAGTTTCTAAGGAAATGAATATATAAACTGAGAAAGAAGCACAAAAGTAAAGATTTTATAAATTTTAGAAACATGGAAAAACAACTTCTCATCAATATTTACACTGTAAAAATTTTCTATAGTAGATAGTACTTTTACTGGTAAAAGTATTGCCTACTCACTGTGCTGTATTTTTACAATGCGCAGTAAAATACATTTGTTGCGATTTTTACTCGCGTGGGCTGTAATTTTCACAGTGTGCTTTAAAAATATTTCCTGGAATTTTAATAAAAAAGCACCACAAAACTGGCGTTGTAAAAAATATTACTTTCAAACTTTGAATAAACACCATAAAATGCAATAAACTCGCAACAATTGTTGCGAGTTTATTGCATTTTATGGTGTTTATTCAAAGTTTGAAAGTAATATTTCCTGCAATTATTACACATGCGTGCAGGGAGTCATCCGGAAAACTAAACAACTTATTTACTTTTTGACTCGTATAATTTACTTTATTTTTTCATGCGGAGCAAACGATCTTGGATAGCCCGAGATTCGAACTCGCAATCTCCTGTTTCAGAGGCCAATCACGCCGTTTAGATCATAATCACTTTTCTTTACAAAAACAGGATAAGGTCAACATCAGAACTGATGGATTGAAAAATCATGTCATACGCGCCAAAAGACGTCTCGAAAATATTTGCTACCGATTTATAGCACAATGTGAAGTAATCAGTCTTCAATTACTTTTACAGAACTAGCTGTAAAAATATACAGCAACCTAGCCTGTATTTATGCTAAAAAAGTGCTTTATTTTTACGGAAATTTTGTACAGTGTATAATGTATATATCATATGAACAAAGCATTTTCATATATAATTATAAACTAAGTGGCTAAGGCTACAGTATATTTACCAAATGAACTAAGGCTCCATTGCAATATTTATTAAAAATGTAAAAGACGTAGAAATGATAAACACATAAAAAGTAATTTTTTAATTTTTTTTATTTTAACCACTATTTAAGTTTCTATTTTTTATTATATATTAGAAATCAATTAAATTATTGATTCTTAAAGAGATCTAGAATGCAGCCCAGCTAATTATTTTTACGTAAGTTTAATAGGAAAAATGCAAATAAATTTTTTAGGAAACATAATATCTCTAAAAAAAAAAAAAAAAAAAAAAAAAAAATCTTAGATGGGTAAAACGGTGTCGTGCCCTTAGCGGAATGGGGTGAAAGGGAAGAAAGAGGAATAGAAGAAGCCGTGCCCTTAGCGGAAATAAGAAGGTGTGCGTGTGGCAGATTGAAATATGTTACTCAAATGCACAAAAGAATGCAGTATGATTAGCATTAGATTTACAGAGTCAAACAAAAATATTCAGTTGACACAGAGGGTTATTACTGGAAATTTGCTGAATTGCATTTTCGTTTACATTAAGCGTTTATTCTACAATTTTTTAATTTAAAACGTGAATATGATTTGAATTAGAGTATTTGTCTACTCTATTGTCCGTTTCTCCGCCAACAGCGTTCGTAAATATTTTATGAATTTTTTATTTTTACTTTCTTCTATATTCAATAGATGAAAGTATTGGATTCGTAAAAATTTTCGACTTCCGGTTTTCGACGGATTTATACGTTTTGAGAGGTCTAGAGCACCATTTGACTACTTTTAGAAAATGTCTGTCTGTCCGTCTGTCTCTGTGTGTGTGTGTGTGTGTGCGTGTGACAAAAATTGTGTGGCAACTGTATCTCCGGAACTACGGCTCAGCATTACATATAAGTTTACATGAAGATGCACCTTGAGCTAAATTAGTGCCTACCAACTTTTGGTGCCAACCGCTCAACAGGTGTCACTGCTATATAGCGGTTCCCATAATTTAAGGGAAAGCTGTATCTCAGGTTCTATTGCGTATAATCAATCAAAACTTGATATAAGAGAAGGCCATTGTGAGACATTATGCTGATTCAATTTGAATGCTTATGGACTGTCAGGTGGCGCTGCTATACAGCGATTTCTGCAATCTAAGGGAAAGCTATATCTCAGGAACTACTGCACAGAATTGAATATAAATTTATATGTTGATGCACCTTAACCTAAGTAAGTGTCTGTCAACTTTTGGTGTTAACTGCTCTACAGATGGTGCTGCTATACAGTGATTTCTGCAATTTAAGAGGAGGCTGTATCTCAGGTTCCATTGCGTATAATCAAACAAAACGTGATTATATGTGAAGGCCATTATGAGATATTACACTGATTCAATTTAGATGCTTATTGGCCAATAGGTTGCGCTGCTGTACTGCAAATTTCCTCGATAACGGGAACGCTGTATCTGAACTTCTACAGCATATAACTGTACGAAACTTGATATGTGAGATAACTACTATAAAAATGCATTTTTTAAGATGTCATTTATAGCTAATAAAACTGTCTTTCTTTGGATATTTAGTGTTGGTTTTCTCTAAGATGAAAATTAATTATTTGCACTTAGTGAATTTGTATAGGAAAATAAAGTCTTGTGGTGGCCACAACCTACTAGTTCTTATTTTATTTTATTTTAATGATATGTGTTATTCAAATTCTTTATTGAATTTCCATACTTAAAATGGCTCTAATAGAACCTATGCCACTGGTTCGTGTACATGATGGACATCCAAAAAATGCCAGTGCATTGCGCTTTAGGGGAGACATTTTTGTAAATCACATTTAAATAACTTCATCAAAAAATCATAAAGTATTTCGTATTTATTGTTTATATACTAAGAAAATGTTTTGTGTAAACTATAATATGCTTAATCTCCAGATTTAAAGGGCAACGCAAAAATGTTTCGATACATTAAGGGGTGCAAATAGGAAATTAAGAGCAGCGTATCTGTTTGTGTTAAGCATTTTTAACACGTTCCAACAATGTTTCAGAGTGATTATGAATTCAATTAGTCTATATGTCTGTGTTTGTGTTTGTCCATTGTGTAATAATATAGACAAAGAACATAGAATGTTATACGATACAACAAATACGTACAGTTGGAAAGTGTTGATAACCAATGTGTACCTCCTGATTTTTCACTTTTGTTTCAGTTTTAAAAGGTGTAATGCTTAATTATATTTTCAAAAACTTAAATGAAATCATAAAATGGCAATAATGTACGTTTTCGTATGGAGTACTGTGATTCATTAAACTTTATATGGTTACAGATCACCGTTCCCTCAAATAACGGATATTCTACAGTACGCATACCTATTTTTGCGACAGGTTTACTTCTGAAACAAAATATAGCCAGCGCTAAATGTGGATAAAGTGTATAGGAAAATTGAAGAGCTCATTTTTTATTTATTAATTTATTTTTAAATTTGTTATACATTTCCGCTAAAGGCACGTATGCTAAAAGCACGCCACCGAGGGGAGATAACATTTCCGCTAGGGACACGGGTTTATAGATTTCCGCTAAGGGCACGGCCCCGGTAAAACAACTCAATTTACTTTTTTTTTTTTTATAGTTTATTACATTTTAAAGGCGTTAAAATAAAATGTTCGCTAGCTGTGAAATAGGTAAGAAGAGAAAATAAAAAAGTGACTGTGCTTTAATTGGAAAATTTTTGTTTAACTTCCTGCTAAAAAAGATAAAATTTTCCACTAATTATTTCTAATAAAAATAATTTAAAAAAAAGCATCTAAGAGCAAAAACAAATGAATATTTTAGTAAAGTTAATTTTAGTAATATTCGTGTATTATGATGTTAGTATATTTCATAATGCTATTTTACCAATAGGATATTAAAAATCCTCGACACTTTAATAATATACATTACTAGCAGGCTTTGCCCGCTTCGCTGGACATTAAACTTAAATGAGTTGTCAAAATCCCATATCTTTATTAATAACCTAAGTTCTCGCTGTGATTAGTAGAGGTTCTCGCAACGTGAGGAGTCTGGGTCCCCACTGCCTTCGGCACAACTTATCCATTTCTTACTTTCCCTTCCTCAGCAAGTGAGTTCGAAGTTTTGCAAAATCCCACTAATGTACTCAATGCGTACATTTAATCAGTATCCATACGCCAAAATTCGCCATTCTAAGATAATTCAAAGCGAATTCAAACGAAAAAACATGTTTTTACACATGTTTATTGGGAACGACTTCAGTATAACCCCCACAACGATATTTAGCGATTTCTTTGTTGGCGATTATGGCTAAATCATAATCCTAAACATCATAAATCATATATGATAAATGATAAAATCATAAATCCAAAATAAACAACATATTAGGCTGCCATATTATATCGCAAACAGTCCAGAACGATATCGTTATCCTTCAAAACGACGCCAAAGAAAAATCGCCAAATTCAGCTGTGGGGTTATACTAAAGTTCGAATGTTAAATTCGAATGTTGCAAATGAATAGGGTTCTTGCCAGTGTTGAAAGTAATATTTTAAAACTGATCTGACCTGTCTGCGACAATTTGCTCTTGAGATATCGTGTACACCAGTGTTGTGCAAGTTCACAAAAAAAACGAACTAGTTCAAACTCAAGTTCATCGTGTAAAAAACGAGTTAGTTCGCGCTCAAACTCATGTCTGAAAGAAATGAACGCGTTCAGTTCAAGTTCATTTTTAAAAACGAGCGAAGCTCACTAAAAGTTCATTTTTACGTACTTTTTTTTTTTTTTTTTAATAGATCTTATCCTCTGTGAACACTTTCATAGGTAATTTCCCTTTTTTTTCTAAAATTACCAATTACCATAAAAAATATTTTTAATTTTACGCTTAATTAAACTTATTAACTTATAATTCTTAATTATAACTTATTAATTTAATTGTGGTAAAAATTTATTTAGCAAACACTTCTGAATAGTGTACCCACGGTTTTTGCATGGCTTTTTATTCTCAAATTTTCAATACGTTTGTTTATGGGCATGAGAACTTATTAATAGGAAACAAATTCTATGATTTAGAGGTTCCGTTGTTTTAAATCAGAGTTGCGCAGGACCGCGTTCATGAGTTTAATTAAAACTTTTTCAGTTTTGAGCTGAATTTCGCTCGTTTTTTAAATTGTGAACTTGAGCTGAGCAAAGTTCGTTTCCTCATGAATTTGAGCGGGAAAAGTAACTCAAACTCATATGGATTTATTCCTTTGGGAAAAATTTTTATATTCTTGGTAGCAATCCCGGAAAAAAGGGCACTGGAAAAAAGGGCACCCGGAAAAAAGGGCACTTTTTCAATTCGCAAATCGCAAAATAATAAATATCAAATAATGATATATAAAAATGGCTTTCAAATTACACATTTAGAAATTTCAATTGATTTGGTACAACATTAATTTAGTTTATATCTCGGGGAAGATGGGGGGAGGGGGAGAGGGGCAGGAGCAGATCGAAAGAAAATAATTGTTTTTACATAAACTCTTACCGATTTTAATGAAACTTTGTATAATCACGTACAATTTGTGAAAAAATTACTGTAAGTGTCAGGCAAACTTTAGGGGTGGGGGTTAAAGAGGGAGGTGCAGAGGAAAATAAAATTATCTTTTATATCACAGTTTTACCTACTTTAATGATATATTCTATAACTATCACTAACTTTTTATGAAGATCACAGTGAGTGTATTATATACCTGGGGGGAGCAAGGGGGCAGATAAAAATAAAATATATTCTTCTTATATTACTCTATTGTTGATCAAAAAATTTTTTGTACAATCACGTATAATTTATTAAAATTTACAGTGAGTGTCAGACATACTTAGTGGGGGGGGGGGGGTAAACAAGAGGGGGAAGAGGAAAATAAAGTGATTCTTTATATCACCATTTTAAGCGATTTTAATGATATATTCTATAACTACCACTTAATTTTCATGAAGATTACAATGAGTGCATTATATACCTGGGGGGGGGGCAAGCAAGGGGGAACCGATGGAAATAAAATATATTCTTCTTTAAACTACACTATTATCGATTTGAACAAAAAACTTTGTATAATAGAATACAATTTGTGAAAAAAAAAATCACAGTAAGGTCAGACATACTTGGGGGGGGGTTAAAGAGAGGGGGGACAGAGGAAAATAAAATATTTTTATATCACCATTTTACCGATTTTAATGACATATTCTGTAACTATCACTTACTTTTATGAAGATCAAAATGAGGGTATTATACATTTGGGGGGGGGGGGACAAGGGGGACGCAGATAGAAGTAAAATATATTATTCTTTAAACTACCGCATTGTCGATTTAAAAAAACTTTGTATCTACGCAATTTTCTGCTTATGAAAAATTACGGTGAGTGTACACATATCTGGACGATTTGCTAAGAGGGGGCAGAGTGAAGAAAATGTTTGTTTTTATATAACCATACTACCTACTTATATGAAACTTTGTACCACTATCACTTTCATTTTATTAAAATTATAGTGAAAGTTAACTAAAGTTGATAAGATGGTGGGGGGTAGGGGGGGGGGACAGATGGAAAATAAAATAATCTTTTTAAACAACACTTATTATCGTTTGTTTTATTGTTTTATTTGCATTTTGTGTAAGTATCAATTACTATTAATGAAAAATTATACTGAGGTATGGAAAAATTCAATGTATAATTTAAATCTGTAAAAAATTATTCAAAAATGAATTTTCTTCTTTTAATTTGTGTCTTTTGTCCTTCCCCCGATGTAGATATAAAACACTTACACTCTCGCTGATAGTTTTACAAGGAGAAATTTTAAAAAGTGCCCTTTTTTCCAGTGCCCTTTTTTCCAGTGCCCTTTTTCCGCAATCCAAAAATTCAATACATTGTTAATATCAGACAGTAATTAAAAGTTAATATCAAACATTGGTAAAAGATTATTCTAAAACAGAATTTTTTACTTTGATCTGTCTCCCCCCCCTCCCCTCGTAGAAACAAAAAATTTTTGCTATCGTCCATGTTTAACAAGTATTTTACAAGTAACAATTAAGAAAAGTGCCCTTTTTTCCGGTGCCCTATTTTAAGGATTGCGGAAAAAAGGGCACATTTTTAAATTTCTCCTTGTAAAACTGATGCTAAACATCAACGAAAGCGTAAGTTTTTTATTTCTACGTGAGGGGGGGGAGATGGACAAAAGAGACAGATTAAAAGAAGAAATTTCATTTTTTAGCAACTTTTTTACAGATTTAAATCATACATTGTATTTTTGAGTACCTCCCTGTAATTTTTCATTAATACTAACTGATATTTACACAAAATGCAAATAAAACAATAAAACAAACTGTAATAAGTGTTTTTTTTTAATTATTTTATTTTTCATTTGCCCCCACTACCCCCCCCCCCCCTTATCAATTTTCGGTCACTTTCACTGTAATTTTAATAAAATGAAAGATACTCGTACAAAGTTTAATATAAATATGTAGCATGGTGATATAAAAACAAATATTTTCTTCACTCTGCCCTCCCCCCCCCCTAGCAATTCGTCCAGATATGTGTAGACTCACTGTAATTTTCATAAGCAGGAAGTTGTATACATACAAAGTTTTTATTTTTAATCGAGTATACGGTAGTTTAAAGAATTATATTTTTTACTTTTATCTGCGCCCCCCCCCCCCCAGATGTGTAAAACACTCATTGTGATGTTCATAAAAAGTGAGTGATAATTATAGAATATATCGGTAAAACGGTAAAACGGGGCTATAAAAGATAATTTTATTTTCCTCCGCCCCCCCCTCTTTAACCCCCCCCCCAAGTTGGCCTGCCACTTACTGTCATTTTTTTCACAAATTGTACGTGATTATACAAAGTTTCATTAAAATCGGTAAGAGTTTTTGTAAAAACAATTATTTTCTTTCGATCTGCTCCTGCCCCCCTCCCCCCTCTTCCCCGAGATATATACTAAATGAATGTTGTACCAAATCAATTGAAATTTCTAAAAATGTAGTTTGAAAGTCGTTTTTTAAATTCATTAATTGGTATTTATTATTTTGCGATTTGCGAATTAGAAAAGTGCCCTTTTTTCCGGGTGCCCTTTTTTCCGGGATCCATACTTTCTACCCTTTTAATCGCAAGAGAGGACGCATTTCTCACAAGAGAGAAACGCAACGGGTCGGGTAATCACTTATTACCTGCTTTGCTGGTCGGGTGCAGGTAAAATTTGCATTAATTTTTATTCACAAAATGTTTTCTCCGAAGATTGTTTTTTGCTTTACTTATGAATCTAAGCTTTAAAATGAAGAGATTGGATGACATTGTCTTCCTTCCTAGTAATTTAAAGACATGACTGATAACATGAATTTAATTACATTTACCTAAATATTAATACTTAACGTTTAAAGCTTTATATGGAAAACTATTTTTTTTCCGACCTATATTTGCTTCCTTATTTTACTGTCAAAATATTTGGAACAGTGGATTTTTTAAATATATGTTTTAATACGCATTTATGCAATTCTAAATGCATAGTACACTGCGCATACATATACCACATCTATCATAAAATAGAAAAAAAATTATATATATTTGATTGTAAAAGCCGAAAATGGAGGGAAAATAAAAATTAATTTGAATTATTATTATTATTATTATTATATAACATCATAAAACTTTTAGCATTTCAATAACATTTATTAATTAAATCCCGAATAAACTACTACGTCAGAAACGCCAAAGAAAAATATTGGAAATGCAAAATTGGCGTTTCTGACGTTGTAGTTTATTCGAGTTTTAATATTCCAACGCTAAGTCTCCTGTTATTAAAATTTATTAATTGCCTCATGGACTTATTCATAATTTTTCTAGTACTTCATGTGACGCTTATTTTCATCTAATGCAATGTTTGAAAAGGTTTTCAATATATATATATATATATATATATATATATATATGACTTTATTTCTACTATCTTATAGATTTATTTCTATTAAATGATCAAATTAAGAACTTAATATTAAAAATACACATTTAAGCAAAGAAGTAATTTATTTTTATCTTATACAAGACCTACCACGTTGCAAAGCAAACGAGTTCTGTGTGATTTTTACTCCCATGCGAACGCTCATTTTAACCATTAACCAGGGCCAGATTATAGCAGGGGCGCACGGGGCACTGGCCCAGGGCCTCCAAATTTAGGGGGCCTCATTTCCAAAAATTGAGAAGTAATAGTATAATTTTTTTTCATTATATGTCTATTAAAAACAAAAATTGATTACATTTTTTCTTTCAATATTTTATTATAGCTTAAACAATTATTAAAATTTGTGACTAATTTCCTAAACATTGGCTGATCAATATGGTTCAGTTTTTCATTTATCTTGAACATAAAACCAATGATTTTGTTATAGGTTGCTGAAAAATGAGGAAATAGAAGGTATTTGAAGGAAAAAATTTTAAAATGCACTATTTTTATTTATTTATTTTT
Source organism: Salticus scenicus (assembly GCA_963930645.1). Classification (NCBI taxonomy): domain Eukaryota; kingdom Metazoa; phylum Arthropoda; class Arachnida; order Araneae; family Salticidae; genus Salticus; species Salticus scenicus. The sequence continues at coordinate 300,624,390 of OZ005655.1, forward strand.
GTTTTCGAGAATGGGTCCTTTAGGCGAGCTATTTACAGCAGGGTAAGGGGGCCTCCAAATAGCATCAGTGCCCCGGGTCTTCGAAAAGCATAGTCGGGCCCTGCCATTAACTATTCTTCTTATCAATGAAAAAAGGAAAGGGCTTTAGGCAATTGCTTTTGTGTACCAGAATTGCCCACACAACAAATCTCCCCCACAGACAAATCGGCGTATACCAGTCACAATTCTCAATACATTGGATTCCAGTTCCAAGAAAACCACATGATGTCGAAAACATTTTGACCAAGAAGAACGAATGTAGATTCTAGATTCCTTCAAATTTTAGTTAGGGCATACAAAGAACGGGGGGAAATGCTGTATTAATAATGCGCATCATAATATTTATATGGTTTCAAATTTTACTTATTTATTTATTTGTTTTATTAAACAAATAATTATTACTTATTTCTTTATTTGTTTTAAGAAATAACTATTCAACTATATGAAAGCGGGAAATTTTTATTACCATTTTCATCTTAGATAGCTCCTAAAACTAAAATTAGAATTTAACAAAAATGATGATTATTCCATTAAACGCTGCCTTAAATATTTCAAAAAGTTATTTATATTATATGGTTATCGTTTCTCGTAACTAAAAATATACTGAATCTACATAAAATATTTTCAAAATCGTAAATATTTATTAAAAAATAAATTAATTAAATAAAAAAAAAAATGCATTCCATAAAATACAGACAATTTATAAATATTTCGGAAAATGCGCAACGAAATTTTGCCATTCTTTGATAACATAATTTCCACAAAACTTTAAATGTAATTAAATATCACTATAATATTACACTCGAATTGCAAATTAATATATGTGCAAATGCCTTCAGAGCTGCTAGACAGGAAGTGCTGGGTTCGATCCCAGGTCGATGATATAAAAAAAATTTCCTCTCCCCCGCACCTTCAGCCCCCGAAGTATGTGTGACACTGTATTTTTTTCATAAACAGCAAGTGACTATTAGACAAAGTTTAATTAAAATAAATAAGAAAGTGATATAAAAATAATTATTCTCTTTCTGTCTGCTCCTAGACCCCCCCCCCCTTTCCCCAGGTATATACTAAGTAAAAATGGTACGAATTTAATTGATTGAAATTTCTAAAAATGTATTATGAAAAATCACGCTTTAAATTCGTTATTTGATGTTTATTATTTTTGTGAAATGCAAATTGCAAAAGTGTCCTTTTTTCCGGGTGCCCCTTTTTATGGTGCCTTTTTTCCCAAATGCCTTTTTTTTTTTTTTTTTTTTTTATCAGGAATCCATTTTGCACAGTTATTTTCTTTTCTGTCCTTTTCTTCTTCTACTTTACTTTCCATATTTCAGACAGAAATATTTAATATGAGTTTGAGTTTGAATTGCTTTTTCACGCTCAAGTTCGTGTAAAAAACGAACTACGCTCAACTCAAGTTCATTATTTAAAAAACGAGCGAAGTTCAACTCAAAACTCAAAATTTTTGAGCTAAGCTCATGAACGCGTTCAAATGAACGCGTTCGTGCACAACACTGGTGTACACAGACTAACAAACTAACGGACTGACCCACTAACAGACTAACAGACACCCTACAAATTTTGTCATTTTCGGATTCCTAATGCCTGAAAACGTGTAAAAAAGTCAAAAAACCGAGGTCGAAATTTTTCACGATTACCTAAGTTCCCCATACCTATAGTATGATGGAGAACTAAAAATTAAAAGCAAATTAAATCACCTTAAATTGTAAAATTTTAGTAATTTTTAAGGATAAAGCACCTAAAAGAACTTATTTCAGCTTATTTATTATACATATAATAAATTACAATAATAAAACATAAATAACTTTATAACCGGCGTCCCCAAATGTGTTGCAATTTTTTGGGGACGAAGGTAGTTTTGTCCTCGAGATTCGCGGACATATGGTCAGCCCACCTTAGAGCCTGCCTCTGACGGAAAAGGAACCTAGGAACACTTGTGTCATCGATTATGAAGTCGTGTGCAAAATTTCAGGTCAAGCAAACGAACAGAAGTGGTCGAAAATTGAATTATAAGATTCCGTTACATACATTAATAGTTAAGTCGTGTCAAGTTAATAAAAGCATGTTAATAAAAGAATCAATATTTTTACTTTATAAATAAAAACTTAAAAAAAAAAAAAAACTAGAATGTTGTGGCCACCACATGACTTTTTTGTATATTTTTCTATGCAAATTTTTTGTGGCCCTGTAAAAAAACTGTAAGTGCTCAATTTACCAAAATCTATACAGTTCGTGCAACTGTGAACTATAACACGTGTACAAATTTTTTGCTCAGCTTAATAAAGCGTTTAGACGCTATCGCACTTTTAAATTTTTGGCCCCATAGGCCATAATGAGAAAGAATTTTTCCTGGTGTCCCTGTAAAAAAAAATAAGTGCTAGATCCACCGAAATCAATAGGGTTCGTACTACTAGGGTGACTTACAATATATAGTCGGTAACAAAAGTGTCCGAACACTAGCGAAAATTCCTATGTAAAAAAAGTACACTTCATACGGTTTTGTTAAATAAATCCTTATCGAATCATGTTCTTAGACTGTCTAAGAACTTGATTCGACAAGGATTTATTTATCAAAACCGTATGAAGTGTACTTTTTTTACATAGGAATTTTCGCTAGTGTTCGGACACTTTTGTAACCGACTGTACGTACCAACTTTCAGCTTTCGTTTAGACGCTAGCGTGTGCATACACACACACATACATACACACATACACACACACATACATACATCATCGTAAAAATAGTGAAAACGGACTCAGGGGACCTCGAAACGTATAGAAACATCGAAATCTCAAATTCGGATTTTTGACATGATTACAATACTTTCCTTACTATAGTGTTCGGAAAGTAAAAATCAACGTAATTAACCACGAAAATTTCTGTGATTACTGTGGCAAGAAAAAAAAAAAAAAAATTGCACTTTTGTTCTAAATTTATTATTTCCTATTGCTGTTGTAATAATACTATTATTTTCAAATTTTTAATGAAATGAGCTAATAAATTTTAGTATTTTATTCCTCATGTTTAAACCTTTATTTGCCGACGGTCAAGATTAAGTAAGATTAGTTTAAAAAAAAAAAAATCTGGAGTGACTCCACTCGACTTTCCGAACATTGAGTAATTAACAGTTTTGTAGCTAAAGTAAAGAAAGAGGAGTTGTTAAACAAACTTAAGAGAGAAAACCATAATAGAGTGTTTGAGTATTTTTCTCCATCTATTACACAATGTTTTATTTAACGCTACTGAACTTTGAGCCCATAGATCATAATGATAAAGAATTTTTCGTTGTGTCCCTGTAAAAACCTATAAATGCTAAATTCACCAAAATGCTTACAGTTAGTGCAACAGTGATTTATAATACTCATATAAATTTTCAGCTCAATTCAATAAGGCGTTTAGATGCTATCGTACTTTTAAAAATTTAGTCCCATAGGCCATAATGATAAAGAATTTTTCTTTGTGTCCCTGTAAAAAAACTGTAAGAGCTAGATTCACCAAAGTCTATACAGTTAGTTCAACTGTGATCTATAACATGTGTAAAAATTTTTTGTTCAGATTAATAAAGCGTTTAGACGCTATCACATTTTTAAAAATTTGGCCCCATAGGCATAATGATAAAGAATTTTTCTTTGTGTCCCTGTAAAAAAACTATAAGTGCTAGATTCTCCAAAATCTATACAGATTGAGTATTTGTGACCTATAATATGTGTATAAATTTTTTGCTCAATTGAATAAGGCGTTTAGATGCTATCGCACATTTAAGATTTTGCTCCCATAGGCCATAATGATAAAGAATTTTTCTTTGTGTCCCTGTAAAAAAACTATAAGTGCTAGATTCTCCAAAATCTATACAGATTGAGTATTTGTGACCTATAATCTGTGTATAAATTTTTTGCTCAATTGAATAAGGCGTTTAGATGCTATCGCACTTTTAAGATTTTGCTCCCATAGGCCATAATGATAAAGAATTTTTCTTTGTGTCCCTGTAAAAAAACTATAAGTGCTAGATTCTCCAAAATCTATACAGATTGAGTATTTGTGACCTATAATCTGTGTATAAATTTTTTGCTCAATTGAATAAGGCGTTTAGATGCTATCGCACTTTTAAGATTTTGCTCCCATAGGCCATAATGATAAAGAATTTTTCTTTGTGTCCCTGTAAAAAAACTATAAGTGCTAGATTCACCAAAATCTATAGGGTTCGTACTATGGTGACTTACAATATGCGTACCAACTTTCAGGTTAATTGAACAACGCGTTTAGACGCTAGCGTGTTCACTCACAGACATACACACATACACACATACACACACACATACATACATACATCATCGTAAAAATAGTGAAAACGGATTCAGTGGACCTCAAAACGTATAGAAACATCAAAATCTCGAATTCGGATTTTTCACATGATTACAATACTTTCCTCACTATAGTGTTCGGAAAGTAAAAAAGATAAAATGAAAATTATGGAAGAGATGTCGAATGTATTTGTAAAAAAGAACGTATGGAATGCTTAATAATATCACTAATAAAATACTATATACTATAAATATATACTATAATACTATAAATATTAAGGCTTTATAATATCACTTAGACGCTACCTATAGCCGATTTTGATTCAGAAAAGATTTTTCTAAAGTGCTGTGTTTTAGCTTGGCAGCTTCAAGCGCGTTATAATTAATTTCCTATACTACTTCAGAAATCTCCTTTCAATCTTAACAAAACTACATGAGGAGAACAAGACAGTGTTACACTAAAGAGTTTCTTTTAAGTATAGTGGCCAGCGAAGCGGCTGTAAAGGCTGCTAGTATATAATATATAGCATGGTGACCATGAGTCCTGGAAATTCGAGGACAGTTCATATTTTGAAATCGTTTTTCGAAATTTCAAAAAATTGTAGAATGGAAATTATTTATTATAATTGTTACCGTTTAAGGCTTTATTTATTTAGCTTCAATTATACCTCTGTAATTGGGTATTTGTACCAGTTATTAATGATAATATATGATGAAGGTATTCTAATAGGGTCACGATAACATGTAGGGCAATATGTACGTGTCTGTAAACTAGGCTGACCAGATCAAAGTAACTTTATAATACGGAAGCGAAGTGTGACGTCACTGACCGTCCGTGGATGCAAGAAAAAGACTTCCTATGTTAATCGCCCATTGGATTTTTTGTAAAAAAATATTAAAAATCCAGGAAAATTATTTCTCGATTTTAATCCCGTATTTCAGTATAGATATGTATTAGTTATCGTATGAATGCGTTAGATTGAGTTATTTTGCTGTCAAATTGACAAAATTTTAATTTTAAATTTCAAAACTCTGTCATCCATGGCGTTTTTGTATTGGGCGATCAAAAACGTAATACGAAAATATACATGACAGATGTATATTTTAGTAATATGTATTGTACGAAATATTGTTTCATATTTTTCATTACTCTCTTAATATAAGTTGTTAAAATAACCATGATTTTTGAAAGGAATTAAATATGTTCGCCAGATAATTTGGCGATATTTTCTTTTTTCGCCAAGGATGACAGCTATCAAATCTATTCCGCAGCAACATATTAGTATCTTATATCAGACACTTTATTTAGACATTTGAAAGCAAATTTGACTTCAAATTATGATAGAATGTTCATCAATTTCCTTTTAATTAGTATAATATTTGGATATTTATTGTGTCAATAGGGCAGTTCCTTGTTTGTAAACAAACATCTCAACTTTTATGAGTGGTTGGCGAAAAGGCTTGGGAAAAGATGGCGATGGCGTATCACCAATATAGTATCAATGGTGGGCGGGGCGCGGGAAAGTCGAGCGCGCTTTTTTGCCAACCACCAGACGTCACGAGGAAATGCTCCATATCATCCTTTGAAATGAAATATTCATGTTTTCAATCGAATATGGATGTGTGCCTTTTTTTTTTTTTTTTTTTTTTTAATTTAGAGGTTTGAAATTTACAATTAAAATTTTTATAAATTTTACAGCAAAAACAACTTAGTCTAACACATGCACACGATAACTAATACATATCTATATCCAAATATGGGGATTATTTCCCTCTATTTTTAATATTTTTTTACAAAAAGGCGATTAACATAGGAAAATTTTTCTGTCATCACTTCACTTGCGTATAGAGAAACGTTAAAAATTGTTACAATTATGCAATTATGGACGTATTTTTTCATTCCTAATAAATAAGGACTAAAAATAAAGTAGTAGTATTGATTAATAATTTACTTTCTACAATTTTTTAAAACTTAGAAAAATGCCTTCAAAATAGATGTATGTCCCCAGATGTATTCATTTGTCCAGAAATATGGAGATTTGGTCAGATTACTGTAAAGTAACCATATTTTTTTCATTGAATTTCGGAACAAAGATGGCGGTGTCCTCGAATTTCGAGGATCGAGGACAAAAAAATAACTAAATAATTAAATCACCTTAAATTGTAAAATTTTAGTAATTTTTATGTATAAAGCACCTAAAAGAACTTATTTCAGCTTATTTATTATACATATAATAAATTACTATAATAAAACATTAATAACTTTATAATCGACGTCCCCAAATGTGTTGTAATTTTTTGGGGACGAAGGTAGTTTTGTTCTCGAGAATTGAGGACATATGGTCAGTCTAGGGCAGTTCCTTGTTTGTAAACAAACATCTCAACTTTTATGAGTGGTTGGCAAAAAGGCTTGGGAAAAGCATAGCGATGGCGGATCGCTATGCGGTTAGCAATGGTGGGCGGGGAGCGGGAAAGTCGAGCGCGCTTTTTTGCCAACCACCAGACGTCACGAGGAAATGCTCTCTAGATTACTATAGAGCGGGCGCATGTTTATAAACAAACGACGCTATTCTGAAACTTTTGCGCATGTAGGCAAAATATCTGCCTTTCCATTGGTGCTTTATCCCACCTTTTGCCTACATTCTAAAGTACGTGCGGAATCATCTGTCACAGTGACGTCACGTGCGCCTGCTCTATAAACAGCATTAGTGTTAATTTTACTACAGTGACGCTGATGTGAAAGCCCGTTATGACGTCAGTTTCAGGTATTTGTTGTATTGAACAATGTTCTCTTCGCCAGTAACAAACTCATTGTTGCACGTAAGATAATAAATAATCGATTCATTTTTAGAATTACATCGCTATTTCAATTCCTCATTCTCTTTTAATTTAAATCAACATTTTGTCGTGTGAAAGATTTAAAGATTTAATTGAGAAATATCTTTTTTGTACAAAGAGAAGAAATCATAGAAAATGTCCTTCAAGCGCCTTTTGTAAGTCCTTGTTTTATTTTATTTCAATTTTTAAATAAAATTCAAAGCAAAAATAAGTAAATTTAAGCTTTAATGTTCTACAACATATTGTCACATACATACGTTATTCATTATAATTAATAACAATTTTTGGCATTTGGTATTTATTTTGAAATACGTAGAAAATATATGAGATGTTTTTTTATTTGTCAAATTTATAAATAAATACGAAATTTTACATACATTATTCTCTGTGGATTAAAAAAATCATTAAGCCTAATTTTCAATATGCAGGCCTTTTTTCGACGACATAAATCACAAGTTTATGCATTTTTTTTTCTTTATTGTTATTATCTTGTAATAAAATAATATTTATGGTTATTTTTAAATACTTGCACGATTTTCATGAAAAACAAACTTTTTTTTCTCTCTAATCTAAGTTCCTATCTGTTTACTTGTTTTCTTCTTTTGCTCCTGCCTTAACATAAATGACAGGCAAGTCATCGAAAACTTTTAAAAATTTTACGGAGCTGATTTGATATCTGTCGTCCTTGTTGAGAATGAAAATTGAATTGACGAAAGTAAAATAAGCCAAATTATCTGACAAACGTCTTTAATTTCTTTCAAAAATCAGGGTTATTTTAATAACGTATGTTAAGAAAGCAATAAATAACATAAAAAAATCTATATTCGTACAATATATTTTACGAAATCTGGCATGCACATTTTCGGATTACGAGTTTGAATCCAAACACAAAAATCGCCAACGACGACAGATACGAAACCTATGTCAATTTTATATTATTTTAACATCGGGATTAAAAATTTATCACTGGAACTCACCTGTGTTTTGTAATGCAGTTTGAGGGTCAGCTCGGAGTGCTCTTTTCTTTGGCGATTAACGGGCGTCTATCGCGACACAGAGTTTCTAGAATTTTGAAATTCATGTTTATTAAAGAAGTGATATCCAGTGATTTTTTTTAATATGCAGGAATAATGTATACAGTCGGTAACAAAAGTGTCCGAACACTAGCAAAAATTGTTATATAAAAAATATATGTTTAATACAGTTTTGCTAAATAAATCCTTATCGAATCCTGTTCTTAGACTGACTAAGAACGTGATTCGACAAGGATTCATTCAACAAAACAGTATTAAATGTACTGTTTTTACATAGGAATTTTTGCTAGTGTTCGGACACTTTTGTTACCGACTGTACGTGCGATAGATATTGGTTGTTGTGATACTAAATTTCTTCCATGCATATCATGTGATTGCATACTTTACTATTTACTGTTTTTTAACTGAGAGCTTTGATATCTGTCATCATTGACGTGGCTTAGATTTGATATTTGTCGTCCTTGGTGACTTTTATATTGGGCGATCGAAAACGTAATACAGAAATATTACATGCTAGATGAATGTTTTCGTAGTATATATTTTACGAAATACTGTTTTCATAGTGTTGGTTGCTCTCTTTAAAGTACGTTATTAAAATAACCATAATCTTTGAAAGAAATTAAATAGGTTCGCCAGATAACTTGGCGGTATAGCAAATGATTCGTGTACAGGGACACCCAAGAGAGTTCAAATACATTAAGTCTAAAGGGGAAATATTTCAGGTAAGTCGAGTTTAACATCTATGGACTGGACTAAACCAAATGAAATGAATATATATTTTTTATATGCGAAAAAAAATGTTTTATGTAGAATATAGTAGAGAAATCATTCACTGTTCATTTACAGGGCTACACAAAAGAACCAGATAAAAGTGCGACAGTAGTTGCAAATGGATGGACGTGTATTTCAGGCTACGCTATGTATTATTACTATAGGATTATATTTAGGTGCACCATGCGGTCTGTATATAATCTTCGAAAGATATACAGGGCTGAAAATATTTAAGCGATAACATTATCTTCTATTGTTAGTGGATGTGCTTTACTAATTTTACCATTTCCAGGAAAGCTGTTCGGGAATTGAAATGAATTCCTCATAGAGATAGGGTATATAATGTATGCTTTTAAGCTAAATATTCATCGCTTGTTTTATGCATATTTACACGTTTTGAGGCTTTCTGATTACCGTAGTCAAGTTTTTTAACATTTGATCTCTGTCTGTGTCTCTCAGAGTGACATAAAAACGAATAATTTTAGGAGATCCAAAAGTTGTATTTTGAAGTTAATATAAGTTTGTTGAATATAAGTTTGATAATGATCAATAAGTTTCGAGGAATGTTGCGTGTGAAAATTGTCTGAATAATTTTAAGTGGACTTTTAATAACATATTTAAATTCTATATAAATGTAGGTGCATTAATGAAACGGGGGGTTGAGGGGGGGGGGCATCTCCCTCTCACACAGAACTAATTATCCTATAAAACTCTTCCGAAGCTTAATTTGATATGTTTAACGTAGGTTTACATAACAGTACTCGTTATCTTACCTCTTAATCTCTAAGCTGTATTTATAGTATTAAATTTCAGGATAAGATAAAGTCGTGTGAGTGACACACCAGATTATTTAATCCGTTTAAATACAGTGACCAGCAAAGCGGGCAAAGTCTGCTAGTTTCTAAATAAATATATGTTGGAACTTTTTAAGTTTTGTCGTTACTATATAGTCCTGTAAAATACAGTTTTTAAAATACTGTACCGGCTCCTCTACTAAGTGGGAACCCCGGCTTGTAATATTAAAAATAAATATGATAAGCTATTCTGCATTTGTTTTAATTTTCAGTCTATTTTACTGAGAACGCGACTGCTTCAACATAAAAGAATGTTCCAGTCTTCCCTTACACACACACACATATGTGTGTGTATATGTGCATATGTGAGTGAACACGATAGCATCTAAACGCTTCTTTCGAAGGAGCTGAAAGTTAGTATGTGTGTTACAGATCACTGTAGCACGATGCTCTTTTTTTTTATATCTAACACTTAGTTTTTTACAGGAATATACACACACACAAAAAAAAAAAAAAAAAAAAGAATCTTTTATCATAATGGCCTTTTGGCTCAAATTATATAAAGTGCGATAGCGTTTCAATCTCTTTTTGATTGATTTGAAAACTTCTACAAATGTTACAGGTCAGCATCGTAAGAACTGTAAACATTTTGGGGAATCTAGAAAATATAGTTATTTTACAGGGTCACAAAGAAAAAATCTTTATCATTATGTCTTATACGCTCAAATTATTTAAAGTGCGGTGGCAACTAAATGTCTTATTCGAACGAACTAAAAATTTATATATGTACTATGGATCCCAATAATACGAGCTATGTGAATGTTAGTTTTTTACAGGGACACAACAAAATTTCTTTATCATTACTGTTTTGGTCCTAAATTGTTTAAAGTGCTATAGTTTCTAACCTGATTAAGTTGAAAATTTATATAAATGTCATAAATCGCAGTCACACGAGTCGGACACATTTTAGTGAATCTAAGTCTTACATGTTTTTACAGGGATACGACGAAAACTCTGTCATTATGATCTAAAATTATTTTAAGTGCCATAACGTCAAATCAAACAATATACAAAAAGACGAAAAATACTCATACACCTTATTATAATTTTCTCAATGACTTCTCTTCCTTTACTTTATTTATACAACCGCTCATTACTTAATTTTGGGTAAGTCGAGTGTCACTTCAGATTTTTTTTTGAAGCAACATTATTTCAATAAACTCCAATTAAATTGAAATTGTTGCGGCAATGGCTAAGAGTTATATTTTTATCCATGCGGAAATATGCAGTATGACCTACAAACATAAACGTTTATACAGTTGTTGTGATGTTAGACTACAATCGTATGAGGCATTCAGATGCTATCCTACTTCAACAGAATGAATCCATAGGACTAACAGAATTCTTCTGGTCTCGTTATAAAAGAACTATGCATTTTACCGTCATTCAATTCTAAACAGGTCGTACGACAAGCTATAACATACCTAACAATGTTTAGCTCAATCGGCAATTTAGACGCTACCGAGCTTCAAATAATTTAAGACTAGGCCATAGGTCAGAACAGTAAAGAACTTTTTGTGCTTTGTGTCCGTAAAAGAACTGCAAGTCGTACGCTCATCAAAATCTATACTGTTCGTGTGATGGTGACTCCATAACATATCCACTCACTTTGAGCTCAATAGGATAAAGTGTTTCGAGACTTATCATGTTCCTTCCACACGTACCCTCATGCATACATGGACGTAAAAATATCGAAAATGAATTCGTAAGACTTAAAATGGTGTAGATATACCAAAATATCACAGTCGAATTGTTTTATGATTTTATTACTTTTCTCGTATAGCACATGTTCGAAAAGTAAAAATAAAGTAATGACTGAACTTTGTTTTTGTTTTTTTAATTTTTCTTTATTTATTCTTTTCTGTGGATTATCACATTTTTTTCCTGGAACACAGATTGGCGGTTTCTGTCTTAAGTCATTTTTACTTCCATTAACCGACTACCGTAGGTAATGGAAGTATTGTATTCGGTCCAACAATTCAATATCGAGTTTTCACCTGTTTTACACGTTTTAAAGTCTCCTGAGTCAAAAAAAATATTTTTTTAGCAATTGGACAGTGTGTGTGTGTGTGTGTGTGTGTACGTGGAGAAACATGTGGCTGTGATATCTCCGAAACTAGTAAAGATAGAACTACGAAACTTCAGAATTGTGACAAGTTTCGTATGCAGATGAATTCCCAACTTTTTTGTGAAAATTGTAAAAGCGGAAGAGGGACCGTAAGTCCGTACCTCAAAAACGGCTCTATCGATTTTCTCCAAATTTGCTATATAAACAGACTATGAGGTGTCCTTTCGAATGATATACTTGATTAGTTCCGAGAAATGGCGTCTTGATTCAATAACTCAATTTTTCTCAAACTCGCCCTATTATAACTCCCTTTTAAATATTGACCAACAGGTGGCGCTGCTATAAAGCGATTCCCGCAATTTAAAGGAAAGCTATATCTCAGGAACTACTGCACAAAACATTTTAGTATGAAATTATTGTTTTATGGTCAACAACTGAGTACGCCAAATTTTGGTAAATGTTAGTATTTCAAAAACGGCTCTAATGGTTTTCTTGAAAATTGTTACTTAAATCCTATTTTGATATCCTTTCTCATGTATTACGTAGTTATTTAAGGAAATTTAACTGTCATCCTGATTAGGTAGGTCAGTCTTAGATTTCGGAAATGGGTGTTTCAAAAAATAACTATGCAATTTCTTTTTCTTATTACTTTCTTCTATATTCAAGAGAAGAAAATATTGGATTAGTAAAAATTTTCGATTTCATGTTTTTCACGGATTTGCATGTTTTGAGAGGTCTAGATCACGATCTGACCACTTTTAGAAAATGTCTGTCTATCTGTCTGCCTGTGTGTGTGTGAGAGAGAGAGACAAAAATTTTGTGCCAACTGTATCTCAGGAACTGTATCTCTCATAATTACATACAAATATATATGTAGATGCATCTTGACCTTAATGAGTGCCTATCAACTTTTGGTGTCAACCGCTGAAGAGTTAACGCTGCTATGCAGCAATATCCGTAATTTCAGTGGGAGGCTAATCTGAGGTTCTATTGCGTATAATTAAACAAAACTTGATATATTAGAATATCATTGTGAGATATTATGCTAATTTAATTTGAATGCTTATCGGCCCACAAGTGGCGCTGCTACACAGCGATTTCCACAATATAATGAAAGGCTATATCAACTACAGCACAGAATTGCATATTAATTTGTATGTAGATGCATCTTAACACAAATTAGTGCCTACCAATTTTTGATGTCAACTGCTCGACAGGTGACTGCTACATAGTGATTTCCACAAATTAAAGGAAGACTATATATCAGGTTCTATTGCATATCATCAAACAAAACTTGATATCTAAGGAGGCGATTGTGAGACATTATGTTGACTCAATTTGGATGCTTATTGATCAATAGGTGGGGCTGCTATGCTGCAAATTTCATTGATAACGGAATGGGTGAATTTGTACAGGAAAGTATAGAAGAAAGTCTTGTGATGGCCACAACATACTAGTTTTTTAACTCTAGTTTTTTTAACTAACTAGTTTTTTAAATTCTATTTTATATTTCTTTATACTACATGTATTAAGTTCCTGTCACCGGAAAATTTTTTGATGTCATCGTTATGTCAATTTTACATCTTCTGATTACAATATATCCAAAAAATGCATATAATACCTGTAATAGTGGGTAATGGAAGTCGTGTGGTTGTTTCAAACCAGATTTTGAATTTCTTCTACATTCAATAGAAGAAAATATTGGTTACTTAAAAATATTTGACTTCCGGTTTTCGACGGATCTACACGTTTTGAGAGGTCTAGAACACGATTTTATTATTTTTAAAAAATGTCTGTCTGTCCGTCAGTCAGTCTGTCTGTGTGTAAGACAAAATATTTGTGGCAACTGTATCTCCGGGACTACTGCTGAGTATTTTATGCAAATTTATAAGTAGATACACCTTGACCTAAATTAAAGTCTATCAGTTTTTTGTGTCAACCGATCAGCAGGTGGCGCTGCTATATAATGATTTCCGTAATTTAAGGGAAGGCTATATCTCAGGGTCTCTAGCGTATGACCAAACAAAATCTGATCTGTAAAAAAGTCATTATGACACATTATGTTGATTCAATTTGAATGCTTATCGGCCAACAGGTGACGCTACTATAAAGTGATTCAGCAATATAAAGGAAGACTATGTCTCAGGAACTACTGCACATAATTGCATGTGGATTTATATGTAGATGCAACTCGACATAAATTAATAACTTTCAACTTTTGGTGTCAACCGCTCAACAGGTGGCGCTGCTATACAGCTATTTCCACAATTTAAGGTGAGGCTATATTTCAGGTTTTATAGCAAATAATCAAACAAAACTTGATATGTAAGAAGTTCATTATGAGACATTATGCTGACCCAATTTAAATGATTATCAGCGAACAGGGAGCGCTGCTATACAGCTGTTTCCGATATTTAAGGGAAGGCTATATATCTCAGGAAATACTGCCCAAAATTGCACATAAATTTTTATGCAGATGCACCTTGTCATAATTTAGTGTCTATCAACTTTTGGTATCAACCGCTGAAAAGGTGGTGATATGCTACACAGCGATTTTTTGCAATTTGAGGAAAGGATATACCTCAGCTTCTATTTCGTATGATCAAACAAAACTTGATACGTGAGAAGGCTATTATGAAATATTATGCTGATTGAAGTTGGATTCTTATAGGCCAATAGACGACGCTGCTATACTGGAAATTTCCTCGATAACGGGAAAGCTATATCTCAACTTGTATGGCATATAATTGCATGAATCTTGAAATGTGCGATAACCATCCTGAAAACTCATTTTTTGAGATATTATTTATAGACAATAAAACCACCTTTCTTTTCAATATTGTGTGTTAGTTTTCTCTAAAATGAAAATCATTTCTGTTCATCACGTTAGATTATTTTAACAAATAATAGTTTCAATAAACTATTTGCCCTGGATTTGTATAGAAAAATATAGAAGAAAGTCTTGCCGTGGCCAAAACGTACTAGGCATACTAGTTCAAATTGTTAGAAGGAAAGTTTTTAAATTTATTTTGTAAAAAAAATAAATAAAAATAAATAAATAATGATGTTTTATATATAACTATAGATTATTTAGAGTTAATTTTTCTATAAGGAAGCTGGTATGAAAGCACTTTATGACGTCAGTTAACGGTATTGTTGTATTTAATAATGCACTCTTGCCTGGTACAAACTCATTGTTGCACGTGAAAGATAATAAATGTTTTTAATCGATTATTTTTTTGAATTACATAGCGACTTCTACTTCCTATTCCTTAAATTTAATTCCAACTGTTATCTTGGGAAAGTTTTAAGTTTTTAATTGAAGAATATTGTTTGTATAAAGAGTAAACAGACTATTAAGAATGTTTCTGCGACGCCTTCTGTAAGTCTTTGAGTTAATTTGATTCAACTATTTACTAATATTCAAAGTTAAAATAAATAAAATTAGGTTTTAATGTTCCAAAGGATACTTCGACATACGTACCTTGTTTATGATTATTATTATGATGACGACGATCTATCTATGTACCATTTATATTTGGAGTGAATAAAATTTATATGAGCTATTTTTTTTAATTATTCGTCATTAGAAAGAAATACGAAATATACTCATTCTCTATGGATTAAAAATTGTTAAGCCTAATTTTCAACACAGAGGCTAGTTTACGCTCATATAAATAACACAAGATCATTTATTTTATTAATGGTTCTTTTATCTTTATTATTATTATCCTGTACTAAAGTTACAATTGAGATTATTTTAAATATTATTTACACGTTTTTTCATGAAAAATGCACTGGTTTCTTAAACCAAAGTAACCGTCTGTTTACTTGTCTTGTTCTTTTGCCCAAACACTATCGTACAATTTAAATGATATGTTATCAAAAATGTTTAAATTGTTATATAAGTTTATCGTTGAGATTAAAAATTTTAGTAATGGAATTTTCCTCTGGTTTGTAGTGCCGTTTAGATACAACTATAGAATTTCCCCTCAGCTGAATTTGGTGATTTTTTTTTGGCGCCGATTTGAACGATAACGATGTCGTTCTGGATTCTTTGCGATATAATATGGCAGCCTGCATGCTATTTATTTTGGATTTATGATTTTATGGTTTATGATTTATAATTTAGCTTACGATTTTATCATTTACGCTATATGATTTATGATTTTTAAATTTATGATTTAGCCATAATCGCCAACGAAAAAGCGCCAAATCTAGCTGAGGGGAAATACTATATAGTTGTTCCGGAAGTTCTAAAATTTTGAGAGTCATGCTTATTAAACAAGCCGTATCCAGTGGTTTTTATTTATTTATTTATTTATAGTGGAGCAAATTTAATATCCGTCGTCGTTCTTTGTAGGAAAAAAAAATAAATAATAATAATAATAAACATCGCCAATTTATCAGACGAACATATTTCATTATTTTTAAAAATAATGATTATTTTAATAATGTATATTAAGAGCAGCCAATAATATTAAACGATATTTTGTACACTATTTATTAAAAAATACACATCTGGCACGTATATTTTCGTATTACGTTTCTAATCACCAAACAGAAAAGTCGCTAAATACGACAGAGATCAAATCTATACCTTATGGCGAATCTGATGCATTCATGCCATGAGATTTTTCTTTTTACTTCCTTATACAGAGTATACTTTCGCATGTGTGTGTATTTGTGTGTGTGTATCTCGCACAACTCAATAATGGTTGGACATAGATCATTGCAAATTGGTATATAGGTTTGTTATAAAATCTAGTTCTGCACCTCTCTTTTTTTGTCTTTCTGTGACTTTACGTTTTGGAGATATTTTGACGAAAAATAAATTCATAATGACCAAATTATACAAAGGTTTTGGCCATTCTATGCGACCTACCATTACAGAGATTATAAAATAAGCTGATGATAGAGCCCGAAGTGATATTATTATGACAGCTGTCGACATTGTTTTGTGTAGAAAGTAATTTGTAAAGACACAAGCATGTTCTAGTCGACGAATGCATTTTATTTAATGAATATACAGCCCGTAATTATATTTTTATTTAAATTTCCGACATTTCTGCTTGTAGAAAGTGATTCTTAACGACATAAGCAGATTCTAGTTGATGAATTCGCTTTAATGAATATTCAGCACATAGATAGAGCCTGTAATGATCTTGTTATGAAAGTGGCCGACATTTTGAGTGTAGAAAGTAGTTCTTAACATATCAGCAGGTTCTAGACGACGAATGCACCTTATTTTGTATTATTCTTTGTTATTCATTGAAAGAATTTTCGAAGAATTTAGTTCAGCGCTATAAACTAATGAATCTTTCCGAAAAATTCTGTTTTTATTGAAGTTACAGCTTCCAAACTTTAGCGGTCCTAAACTACAAATTTCCTTCAAATGCGGTCGTCAAGTCGCGAAATTCGACGCAAAATCGCCAAAATGGATGCCAAGACAAAAATGAGCGTTGGCTACAAACTTCGAGACTTGGCGAAATGAGCAATTAAATTGGGCGGCAAATATCGTTTCAGTATGGCCAGAATAAGTAAATCCTTTCTCAATTTAAAATGAATTAATTGTTTCGATAAAATTTATCTTTTCACCTTTAATTTTCGGCAAAGAAAATAAAAGTAGGCCATCCATACTCGACATTTTTCACGAGACTAAGTTATGGATTTGCCAATGAGAGATTCTAAAATAAGCCATTTCTGAAAAAAAAAAAAAAAAAACTAGTACATTTGTTTGGCGGTATATATAATTCTATTATCATGATTTTTGTGGTTAAAGTAGTAGTTTTTCTTTCTTTCTTTCTTTTTTTTTTTTCTTTCGTGATTGGAACCTGCCTGTGTGTGTACGAATTAGTTACCTCACACAAAAATGTTAATGTTTTCATAACAATGTCTATTATCCAATCGGTGTATAAGGAAGCCATGTGGTACCCACAACAGATTTTTTTAAACTGTGATTATTTAAAAATTTGTTCTTAACACGCTTTTATTAGCTTCACCTGTATATATGTTTGTAACCGCTCTGGGAGCAAACAAAAAGTCTATATTGTAAAAAAACGATTTTCCCTACGTGAAGGCTGTGGCTGTGAGGTAAAGCTTTGCGCTGTGAACCTAAAGGTCTAGCGTTCGAGCCCAGTCAGGGGAGATTTTTAAAAATGGTTTTTGTTTAATTCTAAATTATTTTAATTAAAGATTTAAATGTATGTCAGTATTAGGGTGTGTCACTCACACGATTTTCTCTTACCCTGCATTTTAATACTGAGATAGATATTTTGTGCTTTTTAGTTCACATTTCTATAAAAGCGTCTTCTTTAATTTTTTTAGAAGTATCATTTTATTTTTAAATGAAATTTCCCTTAAAATCTGTGTAATATATGTTCATTTTCCATTAAAACTCTCTGTTTTAAAACGTATTTTGCTGTAACTTTATTTTACAATATATTAATATTGGGCTCTTTCGGGTATCTTTTCTAACTGCTTGTAAAACCCGAGGTTAAGAGTTACAAAAATTGCGATTCATTTAAGACACGCCAAGCTCTACTCTGTAGTGCATTGGTACAGCTTAATTATAGGGTTCTCTCCGCAGATTTTGACGTTCCGTTGCCGTTTTAGTGATGAATTAAAATGTATACCGAAATTGCGTAAGTAAAAGGTGTTTGAGAATATGGCTAGACCTACTTCTGTGACAAATTTCTGTGTCGTTATTTGGTTTATTACATCATGAATGAACGTGCAAACAGTTATTATTATTATTAGTATTAGTATTTAAATTATATAAAGCTGAAAGGGTTTTATTTTATATTTACGGATTACTAGATTTCGTCAAAAATTGGTACACCTATTAACAAGGAGAAAATCTATAGCTTTCATTGTATTTTTTAGTTCAGTCAAATAATTGATTCAAAAATTTTTCAGCAAAAACCACATTTTAACTTTAAATTTATTTAAATGTAAGAAACAAATTGATTCCAAAATAAGTAAATAAATAAGTGAACATATTCTTTTTTCATACCGCGAGTAAATAAATAAATAAATAAATTTCTTCAAACACTTTTTTAAGTAATTAAAATAAAATTGAGAAAAATTCTGCTAAAGAAATAGGAACCCCTTTCGGAATTAAAAATTTTGCAGCGAATGAGCTCGGACGTTTCCTGCCAAGGTCTTTTCTGAACGAAATTATAGGGAAACGGCTACAGACCAGTATAACATTACAACATTTATTAAATAAAGAAAAGGGACATTACAGAAACACTAACATATACATATTTTACGAGCGGAGAAGACCGTCTGTCTTTCACACAACCGCTCCACGTCAACTCAATAACTAAACATTGGTTTACATCCAAGCGGGAACGTCTTTCCCTCGACAACGATTAAACATCATCTGAATAAAAACAGGTGCGCTTCTCGGTGCGTGCGCATACATTGAAAGGATGATACAAACAGTGACGTAGTAATATCGTCATAACGTCAGTGACGTCACACAGTGGAGATGATAGCCGGGAAATATAATTTCCCATAAAATTGCGATGACCCTTTTAATTGCGGGAATATCAAACTAAAACACAAAATTACATTTAGTTATTAGGAGCCTATTTATTGGTTTTGTTATTTATTTCAGAAAAAAAAAGAAAAAAAAAACTGGAGTGACTCTACTCGAATTTCCGAACATTGAGTCATTAACAGTTTTGTAGATAAAGTAAAGAAAGAGGAGTTGTTAAACAAACAAAACAGAGAAAAACATATTAGAGGGTTTCAGTATTTTTCTCCCTATAGTACACGATGTTTTATTGAACGCTTCTGAACTTTCAGCCCACAGATCATAATGATAAATAATTTTTCGTTGTGTTCCTGTAAAAACCTATTGACGCTAGATTCACCAAAATGATTTATGAATTGTGATTTATGATATTCGTATAAATTTTCAGCTCAATTGAATAAGGCGTTTAGATGCAATCGCACTTTTAAAAATTGGGTCCCATAGGCCATAATGATAAATAATTTTTCTTTGTGTCCCTGTAAAAAAACTGTAAGTGCTAACTTCACCAAAATCTATACAGTTCGTGCAACTGTGACTTATAACATGTGTACAAATTTTTTGCTCAAATTAATAAAGCGTTTAGACGCTATCGCACTTTTAAAAATTTGGCCCCATAGGCCCTAATGATAAAGAATTTTTCCTGGTGTCCCTGTAAAAAAACTATGAGTGCTAGATTCACCAAAATCAATAGAGTTCGTACTAGGGTGACTTACAATATACGTACCCACTTTCAGCTTATTCGAACAAAGCGTTTAGACGTTAGCGTGTTCACTCACTCACTCACACACACACACACACACACACACACACACACACACACACACACACACATACATACATACACACACGTACATACATCATCGTAAAAATAGTGGAAACGGACTCAGGGGACCTCGAAACGTATAGAAACATCAAAATCTCCAATTCGAATTTTTGACATGATTACAATACTTTCCTCACTATAATGCTCGGAAAGTAAAAATAATTAGTACGTACATGGTTACTGTATTTTAAATTTTTGTGATGTCCTGTTTCAGCCAAGGACAAGGTACATTTAAATGACGTTTTGAAATTGATTCATATTAATTGATTTCAAATTACAACATCATTTAAGTAAATTTATGCATTTTACATATAAAAATGTTAATTTTTTGTTGAGACTCATTAATATTCTATTCAATTATATTTTTAGAAAGTAATAAAGTACAAAGGCTTAACTTCACTTTCAGCATAACTTTGAGCCGGCTTAAATGAATACCATGGTTTCTTGTTATGTTAAATATAAGTGAATAAGAATTTATGCGAAAATATTAAACAGAAAAATATTTCTTACACAAGCTTTCTATTTATAAATTATATTATTTATATAAAATAAACTAAAGAAATATACGAATTATTCTTTTTGTTGTATAAAAGTTGAGTATGTAGTGCAATTTTATTATTATTATTATTATTATATATATTTTTTGGGGGGTGGGGTTGTGGGGGGTGGGGGGGGTGGGGGGCACGAGGAGGGAACCGGTGTTGCTACTGCTTGACGTTAAAAAAGAATATTATTCGAAGTGAAAGTTTTTCATAAAAACACAGAGCAGCTTTTTAGCCTCAGAAGAGGGGAGGGATGGGGTAAATTAAAAGAACAAGGCAGACTAGAGGCGGAAAAAGAAGCGTTTTTCAAACTCGTCCGAAAAAAAAAAAAAAAAAAAAAAAAAGGTTCAAGGGACTTCCCTTTGTCTGTCTAGAATATATGTTGTTAAATTATTTGAAATAATATAGATATGTATATGTTTTCGCAGAAATTATCTGCAAGTTTTTCATTGCATGTCTACGGAATAGACTGCAAAAAGTCAACTGTTGCATTAGACGTTTTGGAAGATTTGATTGGAAAGAAAACCTACACTTGCTCAAACCATCTAATTTTTGAAAATTGGATTTTTTCTAGATGGCGCCTCATCTGTAATTGAACAAGAAACAGGACCAAAATTCTTTTAGTCCTTTTCTCCCACCCCCACCGTCACAATGAGTAATGAAAAAACTGATATAAATTTTACAGCTACAATTATTCGAACAGAATCCTTCAAGCGAATTCACCGAAAAAAGAAAAAAAAAAAAAAAAAAACAGAACTCACAAGAAACATTGTAAATTCAGAACATTGCTATTTGCTGCCAGAAATTCTCTGTAATTTGAGAAAATACGTTGTGACAACGTAATATTTCGCAAATAACGCGTATTTTCTCAAATTTCAGGGAATTTTTTCAGAAAAAATAGGGCATATTTTTTACAGTGTAGGGACTCATCTCTGGACGCACCCATTTAAAAAAAAACCTGACTCAGAATGCCTTGACAGCATCCAAATCGGTTTTACCAGCTCCGGAACAAACCACCTCTCCTATAATACCACTTAGGTGTGTACCCTATCCTCCGTGAAGTGTGATCGAAGTGTGATCACATCAAATCCTTGGAGAGAGTATCACAAAAATAAGGCAGGGAAAAGAAAAATTAAGAATTAAAGAAAAGAGTGAAATATTGTTGGATTTTTCTATTTAAAAATGTGTTATTCAATTAAGGGACAGCTCAATGACCTGCGTTTTATAGCCTAAAATTAAATTTAGGTTTAAAGCATCTGCCAAAGACATTTTGCTTGATAATATTTTGTGAAAACACTTTTAAAATCGAATTATTCAACAAATTTTTACGTTTTATTCATATGGGGTTTACGGGTGCAAGCACATCATGACGACTACTGCAGAAATCGGTTTTTCGAATGGCGAACACGTGCATTTTTATAGGCACATTTCTTTTTTTTTTTTTTAAATAGAATTGGCTTAATGAAAGTACCTGTCGACAACTAGAAGGTTCAGTGTATAAAATAGACGGCAATATAATAATGACACACGAATACCGTGTGTAAAACATGCGAAAAATTTTAATGTCTTTCCGTTAATTTTTTCTTCTGAGGAGTAAGAAAATTTTCTACCGGATCCCTTATTGCCACCTTCTGCTATAACGTTGATAGTTTTTACTTTCTTCTATATGTAATATAGAGAAAGTATTGGATTCGCGAAAATTTTCAACCTCCGTTTTTTGACGGATCTACACGTTTTGGGATGTCCTGAACACGAATTGATAGTTTTTAGAAAATGTCTGTCTGTGTGTCTGTCTGTCTGTCTGTCTGTCTGTCTGTCTGTGTGTCTGTCTGTCTGTATCATTTTTTTGTGGACGCTGTATCTCACGAACATATGAATGAAATTTAACCAAACTTGGTATTTAGTTGCAGCCTGACATGAACTGGTGCCCATTAGATTTGGGGATCAATAGCTCAACAGGTGGCGCTGTAATCGCATTTTATGCAAATTTTTAACATGGCAGCATAGGACAAAATTCCGTATAAATGGGCATAATGAGAGTTATTACTTTCTTCTATATGTAATATAGAGAAAGTATTGGATTCGTAAAAATTTTCGACCTCGGGTTTTTGATGGATTTACACGTTTTGAGAGCTGTAGAACACGATTTGACCCTTTTTAGAAAATGTCTGTCTGTCTGTCTGTCTGTCTGTCTGTCTGTCTGTCTGTGTGTGTGTGTGTGACAAAATTTTGTGGCAACTGTATCTCAGGAACTACTGCACAGAATTTCATACAAATTAGTATGTAGTTGCACCTTGACATAAATTAGTGCCTATCAACTTTTGGTAAAAATTGTCTTACAGGTTGCGTTGCCATCCCGCTTTTTCTAAATTTTTAACATGGTGATATAGGACAAAATTTTGTATAAATGTGCATAAAGAGAATTATTTTTTAGTAATCATTATGAAATTTACAAGAATTATTTATAATAGAGGTAGTCAACTGGGGAAAAAATTTTGTATGCGTAGGAGCCTCGTGAGCCCCCCTGGGGGGGAAGTCCCCCCTCGAGGGGAGTAAATTTTCAAGATGGGTATCTTTCGAAAGGTCTCGTCAATACCTTTAAAACGAATGGTTGAACTATAAATCTGTGATAATTTAAAACAAAGTTATCGATTTTTTTTACTTTTAACAAAAAGTAACAAAAAAAATCGTATTTTTTTTTTTTTTTTTTTTTTTTTTTTTAACGAAATTTAACCAGACTTGGTATTTAGTTGGCCCCTGACATAAACTAGGGCTGATTAGATTTGGGGATCAATCACTCAAAAGGTGGTGCTGTGATCGTATTTTTTCTAAATTTTTTAACATGGCAGTATGGGACAAAATTTCGTATAAATTTACATAATGGGAGTTATTCTTAACCTGTGATTGTGAAATTAATATGAATTATTGATAATAGTAGTAGTTAATTAGGAAAAAAATCTCGGTCATCGCTCCCCCCCCTCAGGGGAAAGTACCCCCCGGGGGGGGGAGGGGTAAATTTTCAAGATGGGTATCTTTCGAAAGGTCTCGTCAAAATCTTTAAAACGAATGGTTGAACTATAAATATGTGATAATTTAAAACAAAGTTATCGATTTTTTTTAACGAAAGAAAACTTTGAAAAAAAATCGTTTTTTTTTTTTTTTTTTTTTTTTTTTTTAATATTGTTACTGCGGGAATTTGTATAGGAAAATATAGAAGAAAGTCTTGTGGTGGCCACAGCATACTAGTTTTAAACTTGTGATTGTAAAATTAATTTGAATTATTGATGATAGTAGTAGTTAACTAGGAAAAAAAATTTGTGCATGGGGGGGCATCGGTTCCCCCCCTGGGGGGGAAGTACCCCCCGGGGGGGGTTAAATTTTGAAGATGGGTATCATTCGAAAGATCTCGTCAATACCTTTAAAACGAATGGTTGAACCATAAATCTGTGATAATTTAAAACAAAGTTATCGATTTTTTTTACTTTTAACAAAAAAAAAAAAAAAAAAAAAAAACTTAGAAAAAAAATTCGATTTTTTTTTTTTTTATTTATTATTGTTAGTGATTGAATATGTATTAATTTTCACAAAAAAAAAAAAAAAAAAAAAAAAAAAAAAAAATCTTTTTTTTTTTTTTTTTTTTTTTTTTTTAAATATTGTTACTGATTGAATATGTATAGGAAAATATAGAAGAAAGTATTGTGGTGGCCACAACATACTAGTTTAATCATGGTGTCATTTTTACTTTCTTCTATATGTAATATAGAGAAAGTATTGGATTCGTAAAAATTTTCGACCTCGGGTTTTTGATGAATTTACACGTTTTGAGAGCTGTAGAACACGATTTGACCATTTTTAGAAAATGTCTGTCTGTCTGTCTGTCTGTCTGTCTGTCTGTCTGTCTGTGTGTGTGTGTGTGTGTGACAAAATTTTGTTCCAACTGTATCTCAAGAACTACTGCACAGAATTTCATGCAAATTGGTATGTAGTTGTACCTTGACATAAATTAGTGCCTATCAACTTTTGGTAAAAATTGTCTTACAGGTTACGTTGCCATCCCGCTTTTTCTAAATTTTTAACATGGTGATATAGGACAAAATTTTGTATAAATGTGCATAAAGAGAATTATTTTTTAGTAATCATTATGAAATTTACAAGAATTATTTAAAATAGAGATAGTCAACTGGGAAAAAATTTTTGTATGCGTAGGAGCCTCGCCACCCCCCGTGGGGGGGAAGTCCCCCCTCGAGGGGAGTAAATTTTCAAGATGGGTATCTTTCGAAAGGTCTCGTCAATACCTTTAAAACGAATGGTTGAACTATAAATCTGTGATAATTTAAAACAAAGTTATCGATTTTTTTTACTTTTAACGAAAAAAACCTTAGAAAAAAATCATTTTTTTTTTTTTTTTTTTAACGAAATTTAACCAGACTTGGTATTTAGTTGGCCCCTGACATAAACTGAGGCTGATTAGGTTTGGGGATCAATCGCTCAACAGGTGGCGCTGTGATCGTATTTTTTCTAAATTTTTAACATGGCAGTATAGGAAAAAATTTCGTATAAATGTACATAATGAGAGTTATTCTTAACCTGTGATTGTGAAATTAATATGAATTATTGATAATAGTAGTAGTTAATTAGGGAAAAAATTTGGGGCATCGCTTCCCTCCCTCTAGGGGGAAGTACCCCCCCCCCGGGGGGGGATGTAAATTTTCAAGATCGGTCGAAAGATCTTTCGAAAGGTCTCGTCAATACCTTTAAAACGAATGGTTGAACTATAAATATGTGGTAATTTAAACAAAGTTATCGATTTTTTTACTTTTAACGAAAAAAAAAAAATGAAAAAAATCGTTTTTTTTTTAAAATATTGTTACTGCGTGAATTTGTATAGGAAAATATAGAAGAAAGTCTTGTGGTGGCCACAACATACTAGTTGTAATTGTAATTGTTAGAAGAAGGAATGGGCTCATTAAAAAACTGCTCTGCAAAAAAAAAAAAAAAAAAGATATCTGATACCATTCTTGCTGATTCTTTTGTAAAACGACCTCCTGAATCCGAACAGGATTCCCATTTTAACCCAGTCACCCGCCGTTTTCTAGATAAACCACCCCCTCCCTCAATTTCTTTTCCTGTTCTATAATTTTATGACCATGAATTTGATTTGAAAAATGCAAAATAATTAATTTAACACCTAAAAACAAAAATATATATAAAGTTTAAAAAATATCATTGGTAACAGATTAAAAAATATATAAGATATGTAATGCATAATTTCAGTGGCAAATGCCCCCCCCCCCCCAAAAAAAAAAAAAAAAAAAAAAAAAAAAAAAAAAAAAAAATTCTCTTGTCGCAGATGTTCATGTTTTAAAATGTTCCAACTCTGTAGCCCCTGAGAAGATATTGAACGGTTAAAATAATCCTCCCCCCTCCTAAAAATCAAACTTATAGCCCTAAAATCTCCGAAAAATGATAAAAATAAGGGGCCATTCCTGAAAAACGGTAGGTGACAGGGCAAAATGGGCGTCATTATTCGGATTCAGGAGGTCATTTTACAAAGGAATAGGCTGAAATGGTGTCGGAGGCAATTTTCATGCCGAGCAGTGAAATTTTTAATAAAAAATACTACATTTGAAAAGATTTTATTTAGAATTCGTTTCACTACAGTGACGCTGTTCTGAAAGCTCGTTATGACGTCAGTTTCAGGTGTTGGTTGTATTGAAAAATGTACTCCTTCTTGCTACAAACTCATTGTTACACGTAAACGATAGCAAATATTTTTTCATCGATTCATTTTCAGAATTCTATTGCAACTTGCACTTTCCAATCTCTTTTAGTTTAATTCAAATTGTAGTGTTGGGAAAGCTACAAAATTTTGATCGAGTAATATTCGTTTCGTATAAAGTAAAGAAACCATAGATAATGTCGTTGCGACGCCTCTTGTAAGATTTTATAAAATTTGTTTTCAATTATATTATAAATTTCTAAGTAAAAATAAATAAAATTAGGCTTCAATATTTCATATCATACTGTGACATAGATACCTTATTTATGTGTTATTTTTATTAGTCATTTTTACACTTGAAATTTATTTTTTAAAAAATAAAAATTACGTGAACTATTTATTTTAATTATTTTCCAAATTTATAAATACGAATTGAGAAATTTTGCATGAATTATCCTCTGTGCATTAAAAATTGTTAAGCCTAATGTTCCATATAGAGTCCTGTCTTCAGTCGTATTCGTATACATAATACAGTATTATGAATTAATTATTAATGATTTTTTTTCTTTCTTTCTTTGCTAAAAACCTTAACATACAATTTAAATGATATGTAATCAAAAATATTTATTAGTTATGTCAGGACTATTTCTTTCAAACAGTGATTTTGCGTTGTCGCCATTTACGGTATTACACCTTGAATTTGTTAAAATGATCGCCAATATCCAATCTTACCATTTAATTTCTTAAAATATTACATGAAATCTGTGAAAACTTTTTCATTTTCAAAGCCTACCGATAAGTGAGAAATCCATCCTCGATTGTATGCAAAAACCAATTACCGATTTCGGTATCTGAAACTACCACCCTTCATAAACTGGATGGCTACTGAATACTTGTTGGCGACATCTTCTGTATAGGTATTGATGTTGGCTTCTCAATCATGGGTGGCGATTTCTTCTGGATATGTATTGATGATGTCTTCTGAATACTCGTTGGTTATTTTTTCTAGATATGTATAGATGATGAATTGTAAATGGTACAACTATAGTATTTGCCCACAGCTGAATTAGGCGATTTTTCTTTGGCGCCGATTTGAACGATAACGATGTCGTTCTGGACTGTTTGCGATATAATATGGCAGCCTGCATGCTATTTATTTTGGATTTATGATTTATAATTTAGCTTATGATTTTATCATTTATGATATATTATTTTTAGATTTATGATTCAGCCATAATCGCCAAAAATAAATCGCCAAATTCAGCTGTGGGGAGATACTATATTTGTTCCTTCTGAATATCTGTTGGCTATAACTTTTGGACGAAACCAACAAGTATTCGAAATTTGAAATTTGCCACCGTCGTAGTTCCGTCGTTTCACGCAAAGATGTTTGCTTATGCAATCGACATACGCCTAAATAACAACAAAAATATAAAAACCGCAAAGGGACTCCTATGCTAAAGCTATACAAAAGTAATTTCAAGAACTGAATACAGTAACCAATGCTGGGGAATGAAACAGAGTTATTTCATACTTTCATATTGTAGAATAGACAAAAATAAGTCCTGTCGCACTAAATTAAATTCTGTTTATAAATAATGTAAGGAGACTTTGTTTTTTTTGGTGGGGGGTGGGGGAGGGTTTTAGTTAAGAATGAACGACGGTCATCAAATAGGAGATAATCGCGCCGGTTGTGGCGCCAATTGCCAGCCTTTTTCTCGCCAAATCGCACATGAGGAAAACAACACAACTTCCGGTTGGCATCGTTGAATTTTGAAATAGCGCTAAGGCCGTCTTAACTAGACCCTCCTTTATGTTACAGCTTGGCGCGCTCTTTTCGTTCACGATTGACGTATGTAATGATGATTATTGTGATACAGACTGTCGAGAATTTTCAGATTCGTGCTCATTGAAGAAACAGTATCCAGTGGTGCTTTTTTATTCTTTTTTCATATGCATGAATGATACATACATGCGTAATATTGCTTCCTGTGATTCCTAATTTCGTGCATTCATGTCATGAGATTATGCATTTTATTAAAAACTTTATCTAAGAAAACAAACAACAAAAAAAAAAACTGTGATTAATTATATATATATTTTTTTGTTTTAACTGAAACTTCTTTTTTAAAACTATGTCCGATATTTTTTCTTTGAAACTACGGTACTTTTCCATTTCGCCGGCGTAAATCTCGCCAGGTACATTTTATTGGAGACGACAATGGATTTAAATTTGATTTGGAACTTGGATTTTTTTTTTTTTTTTTTTTTTTTTCAAATTTAAAGTTAACTTATATTCTTTATTACGGATTTGACAAAATAAATGTTATATTTGTTATTAAGCAACACTTTTAATAACTAGTTTTAAGCAAAATTTCAAAAAATTTACTTCTTAAATGTATAAAAAAAAAAAATTAAATAAACGGTCGTGTCTTGACACAATTACTCTTTCTTAGGTGCGTAAAGCTTGATGTAGGTTGTATCATTTTTGGTGACTTTAGCGCCTGTGCCGGCGAAATGGAAAGTTTTTGCGTGCAGAAAGTGATTTTTGCTGACGTAGAGAGGTTCTAGTCGACGAATGCACTTTTATGAATATTCAGCACGTAGATAGAGCACGTAATGATATTCTTATGAAAGATGCCGACATTTTTGAGTGTAGAAAGTAATTCTTAATATATGAGCAAGTTCTAGTCGACGAAAGCACTTAACTTTGTTTTATTCTTGTTTGTCATTTAAAATATATTCGAAGATTTTTGTTCAGCGCTATAAGCAAATGAATCAGTGTGGAAAATTCCAGAATTCCGTTCTTACGGAATTTAGAGCTTCCAAACGTTGGCAGTCATAAATTACAAATTTTCGCGAAATTCGATCGACAAGTCACCAAACTCGACACAAGATCGCCAAAATAGAAGCCAAGACCAAAATCAGCGCTGGCGACTTCGCGAGATTAGTGATAAAATTTGGCAGCAAATATTTTTTCACAATAGCCAGTATGAGTAAATCCTTTCTCACTTTTAAATGAATGAATTGTTTTGACAAAATGTATCGATTTTCACCTCTCATTTTCGGCAAAGAGAACGAAACTAGGCCATCGATACTCGAACGATTTTCTGTAAACTCTGAGCCATGAATAGGCCAATGAGAGATTCTGTAATAAGCCACTCCTGTTTGTTTGGCGGTATATATAATCCTATTAATGTGACTTTTGTGGTTAGAATAGCAGTTTTTATTTATCTATTTATTTTGTTGTTGTTGTTTTTGTTGCTGTTGGAGCCTGCCTGTTTATTTACGAATCCGTTACCTCCAACAAAAATGTCAATGTTTTCATAACAATATGCATATTCCAATGGGTGTATGAGGAAGACATGCGGTGTCCACATCAGACTTTTTTTTTAGAGGATTTTTATCTTAAATCGTCTCGTTGTATCTATACTTTTGTCAAATACTTACTTATTTTAGATTGATATGTGTTTTTAGTTAATTCAAATTTGTCATCTGTACTAAAATTATTAGATAATCTTTATGACAATCTCCCATATCAATTAGTAAGAACGAACTAATAGTCAGCTACATTTTGTCAGAGATTCTTATTGGAAGTTTTTGTTTTTCTTTGGCTATGTAGAAGGAAATAAATGCGTAATTGCGTAAATATACCGCCTTATTATTATATTATTTATTATGTTCTATAAATAGTTTTATTCTATATATGCTTATTTGAACTTCATGTAATTAGAAGTGTTGCTCCCATGACCGTACGGAATGAAATAGATGTAGGACTTAAACATACGTTCATTTTCTTATCTCTTATGATCTATAAATATATTTTTTTTATACATATATGTAAATTTAAATTTCTTATAATTGCAAGTGTCATTTTAAACGTTTTTCTTTTCTTCTTTTTACAGGTCTCTGTTCGGCAGGAGGCGCGCTTCAGGTAAAAAAGAGCCACACGCCGAAGCTGGGGACGCGGTTCGGGAGGGATCAGGGAGTGTGGATTGGGACTGGGGATGTTTTGGGTTCGGGTGTTCTAGGCGTAGGCGTAAGGGGGTTGTCGAGCGGGGGGATGGAAGAATGGGTGCTTTTGTTGAGGAGGGAGAGGGGGGTCGTGTTCCGCGCGAGACGGGAATGATGTGGTGGGTGGGTCCAGGTCAGGTGGGAAGCGTAGGTCCTTCAGGGCAGGTGGGAGAGGGGGGTTCTGGGTCGCGACAGTTGGACGTGAGGGAACAAATTCGAGACCATTTCCGAATGGTTCGTAGAGTATTGGCCGGGGAATGGGTTCCTTCAGGGGATCGCGTTTTGCACTGGGACGGTCCCAGTGTACGCCCTAGGGTCCCGGGAAATGGGAGGTGTCAGGTGGGGTCCCCAGTAAGTCACGAGTCGGGTTCCCAGGTGGGCAGTGAAGTCGGTTGTCAGTACCAGATCGCCATTCTGCAAAAACGCAAAGGCGATTTGGCAGTTTGTGGGGATTTCGCGATGCTTAGGGTTGCAGGCGAGCAGTATTTTGGGACGTTAGAGTCCATGCAGCTCGCTTTCGGGGAGGCGCTTGTTTAGTGGGCAGTGTAAGAAAATGGGAAGAAATATTATAAATAGGGGAAAGGAATGATCGGGACTGGAATAACACAGTTTCAGAGGTCTTATTTACTGCAGATTGTAGAATTAGTGTCTCTGAAGATAAAAGTAGATAAAAAGAGTGTTACCGAAGACAAAAACGCAAAATACGGTAAGTTCTGATAGTGATAAATTATGTGGCGAGTTTGGTTTTAATGTAATCGTAGGGTCGTTTCATTAAAATTTGCAAAACAAATTGAGATAGTAAAATGTTAATTTAGAAAGGGTTTAATATATGAGGGTTATGGCAGAGGCGAAACTTTAATGGGTAAAAACGAGAACGAAAACTTGTAAGTTATGTTTTTGATAATTATGATATAAAATTCAATTTTTTGTCGGAAATTGCTAAATCTTGTTGAGATTTGAAAGGTTTTCGTGAGGCGGCCGAAAAAAAAAAAAATGCTTGGGAGGTTGGAAGTTAGGAAGCTGATAGTGTGTGGCATCTTTATTACTTTACTTTTATGTAAATCTGTAGTTTTAAATGTAGTTTTTTAAGCGTAGTTTTAAGTATAGTTTTAAGTGTAGTAATTAAGTTTAATATCTTAATGCGACGAAACTTTGAAGTCTAAATTGACACGTCTGTTTTCAAAATTTAAACTTTACGTTCATTATGAATGCGAATTTAAAACTAAAAGTTGATTTATGGACAATCTCTAAAATTTCATTTCAGCTGAAACTTCTTTTCTTTCTTTTTTTATTTAGGACGAGGGGGTGCCAGGAAATGTTTGTATTTTGGCTTTAGATAATAAAAATTTGAACTTAGAAACTTAAATTTGCATTATTTTATGTTAAAGTTACTTCCATCAGCATCCAACTTAATTTTAGAGAGAGGATCAATCACGTGGCTTTGTAAATTTTGGCTCAATTTAGGTTATCGAAATTTCGTCGCATTTTGATAAAAATAAAAATGTATTTGCCGGCCTTTATATGTATATAGTTCAAAATTTTCATAAATAAGTTTTTAGCATTTTTAAGAAACGTTTAAAACATTTTTGGCCATGGATTCTAAATTCTTATAGATATGTATTTATTATTTTTTAAAATGTACGTATACCATTTTTGGCCAGGGATTCTAAATTCTTATAGATATGTATTTATTATTTTTTAAAATGTACGTATACCATTTTTGGCCATGGATTCTAAATTCTTATAGATATGTATTTATTATTTCTTAAAATGTACGTACACCCTTTCGGCCAATGTATCAAAATTATTATAAATATATATATATTTGGTATTATAAAAAATGTAATGCAATTATTTCGGCCATTATTTCTAAATTTTCATTCAATAACAATAGAAATAGAAATAGAAATAACCTAATTTAAATATCTTAATCACAATAGTAAAAATAGTAAAATAGATTATTTTATTTTTCTTTTTTCAATAGTTGAAATAGTTTAATAGTTTCATTGCAATGGATTTCAATAAATATTTTAAAATAGATTTTTCTGAAATAGTCATTTATAAATGTTTAGATATTTTCAGGTGTCCCAGGATGAGAGTGCTGGCTCAGAAAAATGGTGTGTCTCTCCTCTTCTTTCAGTCTTTTCCTCCGTGTGGCGGTATTCTGGCTGTCTATTCCACGAGAGTAGTTTTTCCCAATCCTAATTGTCGAGTCTTTTATTCTTTTTCGATCTTCTTCTATTACTTGGTTTATCCGTCATCGTTCCTTTCTGTAGTAAGTCGGATCGTTATCTCTTCTTCAGAGAGATCTGCATCAGAAACTTCCTTTTTCCTATACTGGTCTAATTCGTACTGTTGGGTCGCTGAGGTTTCTCTTCTTTCTGTCACCCGCTCTTTCTCTCTCTGATACACACACCTACACACACAAACATAGAAACACACTTACACTCACAAACATGCACATGGAGAGAGAAGAGAGTTGAAGGCATTTTTCCGTGTCTCTTTAAAGGAAGTTTATGGAATTTTGCTCTTTGTTCTCTTTTGTTTGGAAGCGGAATAAGTTCACCGATGGTGCGCGTCTATTTCATCTCTCGGAGCGATGACGGATCGCCTTTCAGAGAGAAATCCTTTGTGTCCTCTTCCGAAGCGAGCAGGATGATTTCTCTCTGTTGCTGGAGAGGAAACGGGCCAGTTGTCGAAGGGGATGGAGGAGACTGGCAATTCACTAATATAAATTTACTAATACGTTGTAACCGTCCCAATCTTTTAACATTTGCCTATGCATTTTTTCGCAGTGTAACTTATTTATTAAAATTACGTTGTATCAAAATTATTACTGATGTTGAATGCGTACATTTTACATCTCAGCTAAGTATAACACCCAATGTCGAAACTGGTCAATTTAGTGCCTTGAAAATGATACATTTGTAAAATAATAACATTTTTTTTTTCTTTTTTCTTTTTTTTTTTTTTTTTTTTTTACATTATCACAGATCTATGGTTCAACGATTCTTTTTAATAGTATTGATATCATTTTTTTTTAAATCCTGATTTTTCAAAAATTTCACTGTACTTTATCCCTGGGATTCGAAACAATGTTTCTTTGAGTTTAAAATAATTTTCTCACCCACAAACAAATGAGCCCTTTCTAGATTAAAAGATCCCATTCATACACACAACTCTTGGGGTATGTAGTGTATTCTTTGACAATAAGGACAAACGTATCTTGGTCAAACAAAATATAAACTCGAGTTGCATCTTAAAGAACGCACTTGTTACATTGAGAAACAAGAAATGAACCATTCGGCCGTTGCTAAGCATTTTTGGGAGCATAGCCATACTTTCAATTTTAATTCGGCTGCAAATATTACATAAAATCTGCGTATTCTTAATGTTTTACATAACTTTCTAATTTCTAATTTTTATTGGTTTAAAGCTCCAGTTTCTTAAACTTTTTCTGGTTACTACTTTGACTCTAAAATCCGCTTCTCTTCCTATATGCGTGAGAAATAAGCCATTTCGTCATTCTGCACTGACGACAGTACGCTTTACGCTACCGAAACCGCAGTCTGCGCTTAACATTTTTATATTGACGTCTTTAACATTATGTAAATACTTATATTTCTAATGTTTCTACATGTACAAAGGTTTTATACTGTCTGACTTATAGTCTTATACAAATATCTATCTATATATATATCTACGTATATATCTATATATATATACATATACTATTTCACAATGATTGTTTAAACATAATTCTCGTTGTTATGTTTATATAAAATTTTGCCCTATGTTGCCATATTAAAAATTCAAAAAGTAAGAAACGACAGAGCGCGTGTTCAGCTTTATACTTCAAAATGAATCACCGCAATTTGAATCAAGCTTAAACCAAATTTAAGTTTAGGGGGAATTTCGCCCACTGTTTTGTCAGATACAGACAGCGTCCAGAAAATTTTGGTAGCACACACAGATGGCGACAAACGGAGGAAAATTTTCCCAAAATAGTAAAATCCTTTTAAGGAAACCTCAAAACGTCTAAATCCATCGGAAACCAGAGGTCGAAAATCCTCAGGAATGCAACATATTATACTTACGTATATAGAAATAAGTAATATATATACTTTTTCCTTTTTAGCTGAAAATGTCCAAAGCAAAGCATAGGATGCAAGGGGTTATCGCAAAATGTTATTCCAAAAAAAAAAAAAAAAAAAAAAAAAAAAAAAAACACTACCGAGGCAGCAATTTATTTCTCGATTTACCTCCTATACAGTATTGTGTTTAGCGTCTCTGACCCCCACACAGTAGAGCCCGATTTCAAATCCCTGATAATTTATTGATGTTTCACCCTGCGTTTTCGTCTATGGTTGTCTCTTTTAGGGGTAGCGACGACCCTCCTTTGGGTGCCCCTTCATCAATAGCCATCCTTTCGACGTGTCCCCGTCCAATTCTCAATTTGTAAGTCCTTCGCCATTAAAAGTAAAAGAAAGAAACTTGTTCTTTATTTCTTATTTGTGAGACATCTGGACCTATTCACTCTCGTCGGACATTTCAATCAGAAAGCTTGTGTAGGTCATCGTTCTAAAATAGAGCGGATACGGATTCATTGGATCTAAGGCATCCTGAAAACCTATACAAACCTGAAACCAAACAAAGTGACATTCACAATAGTTTAATTTAAAATATTCACTTATCACGCTGAATCAATTTCATCCAGATATACCTCGGTTATTTTTGAGTAATAATTAAAAAAGTTCACGATACCCTTACGTACGTAAGTCTGCTAGTTAGAACAAATCACCAGATGAGCGACTCCTACAAGGAAACAAGAATAGGATTATTGATGTCAGACTATCAACTTTTTCCAACGGATTGCCAGAAGATGCCTCATTAGAGCTTGTCCGCCCGTTTGAAGATCCCCGGCAATGTTTGTTTTTGAAACTGGAATGGAATGAACTCAGTTGGGTCGATTCGAGAACCAAGGTTTCGCTGGATAAATGCTAGTTGACTATTTTGATTGTTTTTTTTTTTTTTTTAAATTGTCGAAAGGAATTTATGAATGTAATGTTTTATTTGTAGTGTAGTGTGCGTGTCCCTTCGGACCGCATTTGTATGACTCGATTGACAATAAATTATATTTATGTTATATCTTTCTGTGGTGTCTTTCTTTTTTTCTGCAATTCTTAAAGTGTTCAGTAAAAGATTTTCTGCATCCTATAAAACAGAATTTCTTGTTTGTATAACGTGAAATAAGTATTTGTGATGAAAAATTGAAATATATAAAATAATATCTTTCACAAAGCTCGATTTGAAACAATATATTTATAAGAATAAGAAGTTTAATTTTAATGTGAAATGAAAGAATAAAGAGTTTTTTGAAAAAAGACATCATTTTTTGTAATTTTTAGGACTGAGGACTATTAGTCTCAATCTGGGATTCTTGCGGCATCATTTTTAGATGGTTGGACATTTACCGAAATCTAAAATTTATCGGAAATATAATGTAATAATTTTAAAGCCATGTTATAATTTGAAAAAAAAAAAAAAAAAAAAAAAAAACTAAGAGTCCTCCGTCCTAAACTAAATTCTGCTTTTGCCAGAATTTCCTCAAAATCTTTTTTTTTTTTTTTTTCTTTTTTGAAAGAAAAGAAAAGAAAATTAATAACAATCAGCATCGAAACAAACACTATCGAAAAAGTTTTTTTTTTTTTTTTTTTTTTTTTTTATAATTTTCAATTGGGAAGTAAAAAGTGCGCGTGCAAAATAAAATAAAAATAAGTAAAAAAATGAATTTAATAATTTAATTTTTATATAAAACAGGATCGCGGGCTATCTTAAAAAGTAGATGTAGAATTTAAAGTTTATGGGGGTGCGTGTGGCATCTATAAAAACTATTTAAAAAAATAGAATAGACTAAAGAAAGCAACGATGTAGGTTGCATTTTGTTATATAGTTTGAATTTTTGAATTTTATAGAATCAATACTATACCGTAGGAATAATTTCTTATGTTAAAACTATAGGGAATTATTATGCGAGCACAAGCGATGCTACTTTTTAGGTAGATTCCTTATAGGAGATCTACCTATTGCAATGGTTCTCATGACACGACTTCTGGAAAATTTCTCCATATCTTCACCGATCATGACCCCTAGAACTCAAAACCATCCTCCGTTCAAAAGTTTATATATATATATATATATAGGTATATATATATATATATATATGTATAACGCTTTTTCCCATGTTAAGTTGTGAACACGATAACTGGAGTAATTTTTATTTAAATTTAACCAGCTCGGGATATGTTGTCAAGAC
Source organism: Salticus scenicus (assembly GCA_963930645.1). Classification (NCBI taxonomy): domain Eukaryota; kingdom Metazoa; phylum Arthropoda; class Arachnida; order Araneae; family Salticidae; genus Salticus; species Salticus scenicus. The sequence goes on from OZ005655.1 coordinate 300,661,271, forward strand.
AGTAAAAATCTCGGTCGAGTTCGTAGATGGGGTGTCCAGCTCAAAGGGGGTGGAAATGGTGGGGGGTGGAAATTTTCATTTGCCCATAATTTCTTTAATATTGAAAATAGGAGAATACTTCAAATCCGGCGAATATCCGCCTTACCCTAAAGAACAATTTTTGTATTTAAACTTTTTCGATAACTTCAATTGCTTAAAAGTTACAAGTTAAAAAGTGATTTTTCGTCCATTGTGATGAAACGCACTTTTTCTATAGCTTTAATTGTTTAAATTTATAATCTGATGCTTACGTCTCGTGCAAGCGATAATAAAAAAAGATCGCTGAAAATATAAAAACCGTGGTAACAGCTTTAATTAATCATTTAAAAATATAAAATTAAAATAATACGTTAGTCTTGGTAAAAATATCATTTGTGGTGAATAGTTTAGAATGCCGGTTTACGCAAGAATTTAAAATTTACGATTGAAATTGAGAGTAATACGTTAGAGCTTCCTTTGACTTTTTATTTTGTGGAAACAAGATATTGCTCTGTGAAGAGATATGAGGTTTTTGCATGGGAAGGAAATATAATGACACCAAAGCTGCCATTTGTCATCGCCAAGTTCGCCAAATTTTATCATCAAATAACGAATTTCGTCGCCAAATCAAAATTTCGTCTGCAACTATCAAATTTTGCTGCCAAATCACAAATTTCATTGCTAAGTCGCAAGTTTTGTCACCAAATTGTATATCTTTATGGCTTCTATTTGTTGAATGATTATGAGCTTGGATTTTAAAAAATTAAAACATTTACTGACCAATAAATCTAGCCTAAAATTTTAAGTAGAATGTATAGTAGTAGTTGATAATTAAATTTCTTAAAAACAGAATAGCGACGTAAATAATTCAATGTGTGGGAACAAAGCCATTGGCTAAGTATGTGTCTTTTTACTCCGTGGTATGTGTTAATGCATCTATATAAATAAAGCAAAGAGTTTGTCGGGAACGCTTCCGGGTGGACCACTCCTATTTTTGATTGGTCTACATTTTAACTACTTTGGTGATGAAAGTTGGCCATTTTTTAAAGTAAAAACTGATGAATTCTTTTAAAAGATACAGCATAGATGTTATACTTTTTAAATGAGCTCTAAAAATTGTTCATTTTTTGGTGGATACTATATATATCAAGTTATTAAAGATATTACGTTGCAAAGTTTTTTTTTAATTAATTAAAATATGAAAATAAATATTAGTTACTAGCAAACCTGTGCGAAATATTCGCACATTTTGTTTCCCTTATTTACCTTTAAAATTTGAAACTAATAAATGTTATACCAATTTCACCACCTAATTAAATTTTTAGTTTATCAGAAGCCAAATTATTATTAAAACCAAATTAATAATGTAAAATAGTGAAACCAAAATCATTCAAAGAAAGGTCTCCAAATAAAATTAACGGTTCACAACCCAATTTTCATACTTCCACAAGCAGTACAGCTTTAATATAGGACTCCCACGACGCCTTTTAAATTTTTGTTGCTATGTTGGCGATGACTTTTTATTAATTTTGATACATTTTTTTGTAAAATAAATAAATAAATAAAAACGATTCCTATTTTGATTATATTTTTTACGATTGCGTTTTTTAGTCAATTTATGGCACAAAAGTTCATATTCTGTATATATATCTTTAAAGTATTGCTATGTTTAATATGACGCATGCAAAGATTCTGAAGAAGCAACTGTTTAAAATATATTTTTCCTTAAAATGGTCTCATAAGAAATATGTCGTCATTTTTTCTTATTAGTTTATTGATCTGAGTCCGTGTGCTTAAATATTGTTCATGTATAAATATTATTTTTTATCCGCGTGTATTTTATTAATTACACCACTATCGTATCGTTTCGACAAAAAATAATTGAAACTGGTCTACGTTAGAGTAATATGGTATAAATAATTTAATGGTAGCAAAAAAATCGAGTTCATTTTTTTTTTCTTTTTTTTTTTTTTTTTTTTTTTCGACATAAAAATAAATACATTTAATTAAACGTGAACATTAAAAAAATGTAAAAAAATAAATTATGCGTCTCACAAAAATTTACGTCATTATATATATATATATATATATATATATATATATATATATTATAATTATTTATAATTTTTTTGTCATTTCGGCGATGAGTTGATATGGATATCACAAATGCATAAGTAAACATTTTGGCGAGAAACGGCCGAGCTACTTCACTTACAAATTTCAAATTCCGACAAGAAGTTCAAGCTCTTTCAGTGTTTTTGGACAATTTTTCTCAATTTTATTTTAAATATTTTTGTAATGCGAGTGAGAAAAAAAAAATAATCTTGTCATTTGAAATCAAGAAAAACCAGGTACTAAATTCCTGCTAATATTTGTAATTGAGATGTACTGATAAGAAATAAGAAACACACAATCACATGGGCCAAATGCTAAAAAACACGTTTTCTGGATTTAGGAGAGCTCAAAACGTGTAATTATATCAAAAACTCAACTTCAAAAATTTGACCCCAAAAACAATATTTTCTCTACCATTATATGGATATGAAAAAGTAAAAAAAAAAAATAAGTAGAAGAAGAAAATAAGAATATATATATATATATATGTAACTGGTCTAATAATTTTTCCATGTCTGTGCATTGCTGCCTGTTTTCTGCTTTCTTCCAAAATTTAGCAAAAAAAAAAAAAAAAAAAATTAAGGCATATGTATGAATTAATCTAGCCCAGTAGTTAACAAATCCGCATGTCATCTGTAATTTATCCGCTAGTAAGTTACAAAAATTAGAAATTCTAACTTCTAAACTTTCATTAAATTATTTATTTTAATTTGTAATTGTTGCCAAAAAAATTAAACTTTAAATTTCACATCTACTTTTTAAGATAGCACGCGATCATGTTTTATATAAAAAATTAAACCAAACCATTAAATTCATTTTTTTACTTCTTTTTATTTCACATTGCTCGCACACTTCTTATTTCCTAATTCAAAATTATTAAAAAAAAAAAAAAAAAAAAAAAAAACTTTTACGATATCGCTTGTAACGATACTGATTATTATTAATTTTCTTTTCTTTTTCTTTCAATAATAATAATAATAATAATAATAAAATATTTTGATGAAATTCTGGCAAAAGCAGAATTTAGTTTAGGACGGAGGACTATTAGTTTTTAAGCTATTGTATAGCTTTTATCGCGGGCTTTGAGCGCGGCGACCGAATCAGAAAATTCCGTAACGAAAAAAAAAACCTAACACAGTTCGGCAGACTTCGGTAGACTTCGGCTGTACGAAGCTCGCACGAATCGAGACGAGCTGCTCCGAAATTGGACGAATACGTAAGCAGCTGTTTGTGAGAAAGTATATAGGTGTATAGGTATCTATCATTTATGTGCAACAGTGAATAGCTGTACGCGTACAATTTGTGTATAAAGTGTCTTTAATATGAATAAACAAAGTGCATTTATTTGTGTATAAAGTGTTTTTAATATGAATAAACAAAGTGCATTTATTAATGAAGAAAGTGATGAAAAAATAGTGAAAGAAAATGAGTGAGTACTCTATATACATGCATTTTATTATTATCACAAATGCAGTATTTTTTAACACGCTTATATTAGCTTCACCTGTATGTATGTATGTATGTATGTTTGTTTGTTTGTAACTTCTCTGGGAGCAAACAAAAAAATTATATTGTGAAATAAAATCTTTTTGTAAAAAAATAGAACCGACTCCAAAAAGCAACTACTATTAAAAAAAAAAATTGTATGAAATGAAACTAAATTGCGCCAAAAAGTATAAAATAATTTCCTTCGCCAAACAACCTATAACACTACAATTAATCATAACTTTTGAAGTCGGCGCAAAATTAAATAAAATTTAATTAGTTTTTAAAGGTTTGTTTTTAGATCGGTAGCAACAAATGCTGTCGTCTCGAATGATCCATTTTCATGTTTCCTTTATTATTGTATTCACTGTATACAATTGGTCCATTGGTAGCATCTACACAGAACAGTGGACATTTTTCACAATGCAGAATTTATGTTTCTACGAAGTTAGAGTTTTCTTTGCAAATTTGGTATAACTTTGATAACTATCATCCTTGGTGGCTTTTGGATTTGACGTTGAAAACGTATTGCAAAAATATACACGCAAGATGTATATTTTCATAATACATTTTGTACGAAGTATTGTTTCATATTCTTGATTACTCTCTTAATATACCTTATCAAATTAATCATGATATCCCAAAGAAATTAAATATGTTTGCCAGATAATTTTGCGATTTTTCTTTCACCAAGGATGTCAGATACCAGCATCTTCGCCAACTTTTGCTGCTTACAAAATCTTATTTGTTTTCTTGAATCAAAATAGTTTTCGGCTGCGTTTTGCAAGTGACAATGTGAGATGTGTAGTTTGAATAGGATTCGATTTTTGTATTGAATAAAGGTATCAATTTTTATTTAATTTTGCGCCGACTTCAAAAGTTATGATTAATTGTAGTGTTATAGGTTGTTTGGCGAAGGAAATTATTTTATACTTTTTGGCGCAATTTAGTTTCATTTCATACAATTTTTTGAAGTCGGTTAAAAAAAATACTTCTCCTTCGTGAACGATATGGCGTAGAGGTAAGGCGCCGCGCTACGAACCTAAAGGTCCAGTGTTCGATCCCCGTCAGGGGAAATTTTTTTAAAATGGTTTTTGTTAATTCTAAGTTATTTTAATTAAAGATTTAAATGTATGTAAATATTACGGTGTATCACTCACACGATTTTCTCTTACCCTGAATCTTAATACTAAGATAGACATTTTGTGCTTTTTAGTTCACATTTCTATAAAAGCGTGTTCTTTAATTTTTTAAAACTATAATATATATATATATATATATATATATTAAGCTATTGCATAGCTTTTATCGCGGGCTTTGAGCGCGGCGACCGAATCAAGAAATTCCGTAACGAAAATAAACCTAACACTCTCTTCCTTGAAGTGGTTCCCATGGTAACGAAAAGTGGCAATGAACACGTAATACAATCTCATCGAAGGAAGGTCGCGTATTCTATTTCAATGGGTTTAAAGCGCGAAATTAAAAAAATTATAACTCATTCAGTTTTTAATAGCATAAGGGATAAAGTATTATTAGAATTAAGATATCTATTATAGACAAAAGCGAATAAATATAAAAGTAATTTAGAATTTCGTTATCTATTTTTATTAGCCATTTAATTTATTGAAAATATAGTAATTAATTATTGCCTTTATTTAAAGCTATAATTAAAACTCATATATGTGAAGGAACGACTCCCCATGCAGTCCCCCCCCCCAAAGCACAACTTTAACATGAGTCCCCTCCCCAAGGCACAACTTTGACATGAGTCCCCCCCAAGGCACAACTTTGACATGAGTCCCCCCCCAGGCACAACTTTGACATGAGTCCCCTCCCCAAGGCACAACTTTGACATGAGTACCCCCCAAGGCACAACTTTGACATGAGTCCCCTCCCCAAGGTACAACTTTGACATGAGTCCCCCCAAGGCACATGAGTCTCCCAAAAGGCACAACTTTGACATGAGTCCCCCCACAAGGCACAACTTTGACATGAGTCACTCCCAGGCACAACTTTGACATGAGTCCCCCCAAGGCCCAACTTTGACATGAGTCCCCCCCAAGGCACAACTTTGACATGAGTCCCCCCCAAGGCACAACTTTGACATGAGTCCCCCCAAGGCACAAATTTGACATGAGTCCCCCCCCCCAAGGCACAACATTGACATGAGTCCCCCCCATGTCCAACTTTGACATGAGTCCCCCCCCCAGGCACAAGCAACAATTTAATGCTATAAAATACTAATACTGTCCGAAAACTTCATGAAAGCGAGGAAGGTTAAGTTAAAAATTTTTAATTATTATTTTTACTGCACAATTATTATTTATACTGCGTAAATAAAATAAATAAATAATTATAATTGCATAAGTTGAAAAAAAAAATGCTATGCAATAGCTTTACCGCGGCAGTCCTCGAGTGCCACACGTATTTTTTTTTTTTTTCTTTCTTTCTTTTTTCAAATTATAACATCGCTTTCAAATTATTCAATTATATTTTCAAAAAATTTTAGATTTCGACAAATGTCCAACTATCGAAAACGACAACGCAAAAATCCCAGATTGAGACTAATAGGCCCTCAGTCCTAAAAAGAAAAACATTTTTTTAAATTGGCCTAGTTATACAAAATATCTCCATGCGTTTTCCATTCTGTTTATGATGAAAAAGAAATTGATTAATACAGTTTTTCCTGTATTAGTACATTTCTATAAATTAAATTAAACTAAATTGTCCAGTACCAATACGTTGCGGTTAAGAAATCTCTGCCGAAGTCAGCGAGGGCCAGAAGCAAAGTTTTTAAGCAATGTGATTTCTTTTTAGTTTTAATTTGTAGAACGTATAATATTGATTCTTTTTTTTAATTCATTTAAATATAGTGACCAGCGAAGTGGGCAAAGCCTGCTAGTACGCAATATTTCTCTACTTTTGCAACATTAACGTAAAGGAATCTACCTTTGCCTTTAAGTTTGCCGAAAAGGGATTTTTTTTCCCCCTCCTTGTCAGGACATTGTTACATTAAAAGTGAAAACTTTCTAATTCACTAAATTTGTTTAGAAGGGATGTGCAAAAATTTAAAAAGTGTAATTTATAAACTGTAGCTAGTAGAATATTTCCTAACGCGTTTTTTTTTTTTTTTTTTTTTTTTTTTGAATAATTTTCAAAATACATTCTAATTACACTATAAATTTCATTACTGATTACAATGCAATGTACGTTGTTAATTACCATAGCTACAAATCACATTTCCAAAAATTAAAGAATAAAACCTTCTTTCAATCTTTTTTGAAACAATCTAATGAATACAAATGGTTTTGGTAGAAATCGCTGTTAAAAAAAGTTCATGTGCAACGTGAATTTCAGTAAATTTGAATTTTGAAAAATTATTTACTAAGCAAGAGGGGAAAAAAAAAAATGGAAATCCATAAATTAAAAGCTTTCTCAATAAGGAAAAGCACATCAGAAACAAACAAACAATGTATTTTACTTTTAGAATGAGTGTTAACTACAGTATATTAAAATCAAGCATTTATTCTAGGCATTTTCCTTTTCTCATCCTAAAACAATTTCATGGAATTTTACCAGTTTTTGACATTTTTTTTTTTTTTAACTGGTTAAAGGTGTCTTAGCTAAAACACGGAAATGGAAGAAAACATTAATAATATAGAAGCGTTCTTTTGTGTTAAAATTAAAATAATCAATATTTATTTACTTATTCAGCCATTACGAATTATACTCTATAAATTCATATTTATTTAATACACAATGCTGAAAGAAATAATTTTAAAAAAAAACTCTTTAATAAATTCTTAAATAAATCCTTAAATAAATTTAAATATATATATCGAAACGTACTCAAATTTATTCCTGCTTCCCATCCCACCAACGCATAGGAAGTTAATCATTTCAACATCAAAATGACTAATGTGTCGAAACTACTAAGAAACATTATTTTTTTATTCTTATTTAAAATCTTGCTATTCTTTTTTTCCCTATTACTGCATAATGAACATTTTTCGAATATAATTTTATTTTAATTTCTATAATAATATGCTTTGATTATGAAAATAGGACTTAGGAAATATTCTTCGTAATAAAGTTACTACTACGTATCTCATTAGGCACTTTATTCTTCAGTTATTGGAAAATAAATTGTGTCATAAACAAGAACTTATCTAAAATCAATTTTGCAATTTTCCACGCGTCACTTAATTTGAAATAATTTTGAGGAAAAGTACAAAAAACTCTTATGTAATTTAATTTTTATTGGACTTTCAAAATGTCTGGAGAAAATGAGAGAATGCAATTCAATAAAAAATAATACTAGAGATGGTTATAAAATTTTTACTAATAGATGATAATTAGGTGTATTTTCTTTCAATAGAAGAGAATGTATTTTTAAACAAAACGCAATTTAAGATTTTTCTTCGTGCTTCTGTCTAAAACGTCACAGTATCTGACATCCTGCTGCTAAAAGTATTGCATAAATGGAACATACGTGTTTCAGACAGAGAGCGTAACTTTTACGGATAAATAGAAGTAAAATCTCCTCATTCCGGGATTCATTCTTCTTCAGTTTCAACAAGTTCTCCTTCATTTAACAATTACAAAAAATATTTTGCTAGTTTAATATTAATCGTAGTTATTGTATTCTAATAGTAGAAAAATAATATAAATCAGTGTACGTTAATTGAATGATCGATATACTATAATACTGATTTTTCTGTATTATTATACAAATAAAAAATATTAAATATCAAGAATACCTTTGTTTATAGGCAGTCAGTAATTAAACAGAAGTTTTGTTGCAAAGGATTAAACCCCTTTCCGGCATAAAAAATGTTTTTGCAGTAAAAATAGATTTACAGTTCATTTTGTGTAACAAAGAGCATGTCTTTTCATTTCCAAAACTGCCACCCTTTGGGACCGACTCGGCCAATGCAATATTCAAGAAATAAATGTTTGTGACTGAGTAAGTTCGGCGGTTCTATTTTCAATAGGCGTCGATATCTGAAAATTTCTCATTTGATTCTAACGCAGAATTCTTATTGTGAGTATATGCATTTAGTTTCCAGCTACATTTCATTTCTCTGTTGTACTACATTAACATTCTGCAGCCGGGTTTTTAAACTTAGAGGAAACACAAATTTCATATGAACATTAACAAACATATATCATGTAAATAAAAGTAGTTTTTCCAATGGAGGTCAAGGAACCCAATGAATGTAGAAAATATCCAAATGAGAGTCTAAGAAAATAAAGGAATAAAAAATAATTTCTGATAACAAATACTTAGAAGACATTTTCTTGAGTTTTTTTATGATTGTAAGCATTTATTTATCTACATGAAAAGAATCGTAATTGGGATTTTCGCACAAACAGTTACGTCTATTTACAAAATGATTGTTGAAATGAAGAATGAATTTTTCGTGATTTTCCTCAAAATAGAGCTTTTTTTATGAGTTTATAAACTTGTGGGTCACCTGGTATATTGGTTATGTTTAATATTAAACGACTTATGATTATGCAGGTAGGCTTTCATTTAGAAACAAAAGTCAGTTTCTTAGTGGGAACAAAAAATGAGTTTCTAAGGAAATGAATATATAAACTGAGAAAGAAGCACAAAAGTAAAGATTTTATAAATTTTAGAAACATGGAAAAACAACTTCTCATCAATATTTACACTGTAAAAATTTTCTATAGTAGATAGTACTTTTACTGGTAAAAGTATTGCCTACTCACTGTGCTGTATTTTTACAATGCGCAGTAAAATACATTTGTTGCGATTTTTACTCGCGTGGGCTGTAATTTTCACAGTGTGCTTTAAAAATATTTCCTGGAATTTTAATAAAAAAGCACCACAAAACTGGCGTTGTAAAAAATATTACTTTCAAACTTTGAATAAACACCATAAAATGCAATAAACTCGCAACAATTGTTGCGAGTTTATTGCATTTTATGGTGTTTATTCAAAGTTTGAAAGTAATATTTCCTGCAATTATTACACATGCGTGCAGGGAGTCATCCGGAAAACTAAACAACTTATTTACTTTTTGACTCATATAATTTACTTTATTTTTTCATGCGGAGCAAACGATCTTGGATAGCCCGAGATTCGAACTCGCAATCTCCTGTTTCAGAGGCCAATCACGCCGTTTAGATCATAATCACTTTTCTTTACAAAAACAGGATAAGGTCAACATCAGAACTGATGGATTGAAAAATCATGTCATACGCGCCAAAAGACGTCTCGAAAATATTTGCTACCGATTTATAGCACAATGTGAAGTAATCAGTCTTCAATTTCTTTTACAGAACTAGCTGTAAAAATATACAGCAACCTAGCCTGTATTTATGCTAAAAAAGTGCTTTATTTTTACGGAAATTTTGTACAGTGTATAATGTATATATCATATGAACAAAGCATTTTCATATATAATTATAAACTAAGTGGCTAAGGCTACAGTATATTTACCAAATGAAATAAGGCTCCATTGCAATATTTATTAAAAATGTAAAAGACGTAGAAATGATAAACACATAAAAAGTAATTTTTTTATTTTTTTTATTTTAACCACTATTTAAGTTTCTATTTTTTATTATATATTAGAAATCAATTAAATTATTGATTCTTAAAGAGATCTAGAATGCAGCCCAGCTAATTATTTTTACGTAAGTTTAATAGGAAAAATGCAAATAATTTTTTTAGGAAACATAATATCTCTAAAAAAAAAAAAAAAAAAAAAAAAATCTTAGATGGGTAAAACGGTGTCGTGCCCTTAGCGGAATGGGGTGAAAGGGAAGAAAGAGGAATAGAAGAAGCCGTGCCCTTAGCGGAAATAAGAAGGTGGGCGTGTGGCAGATTGAAATATGTTACTCAAATGCACAAAAGAATGCAGTATGATTAGCATTAGATTTACAGAGTCAAACAAAAATATTCAGTTGACACAGAGGGTTATTACTGGAAATTTGCTGAATTGCATTTTCGTTTACATTAAGCGTTTATTCTACAATTTTTTAATTTAAAACGTGAATATGATTTGAATTAGAGTATTTGTCTACTCTATTGTCCGTTTCTCCGCCAACAGCGTTCGTAAATATTTTATGAATTTTTTATTTTTACTTTCTTCTATATTCAATAGATGAAAGTATTGGATTCGTAAAAATTTTCGACTTCCGGTTTTCGACGGATTTATACGTTTTGAGAGGTCTAGAGCACCATTTGACTACTTTTAGAAAATGTCTGTCTGTCCGTCTGTCTCTCTGTGTGTGTGTGTGTGCGTGTGACAAAAATTGTGTGGCAACTGTATCTCCGGAACTACGGCTCAGCATTACATATAAGTTTACATGAAGATGCACCTTGAGCTAAATTAGTGCCTACCAACTTTTGGTGCCAACCGCTCAACAGGTGTCGCTGCTATATAGCGGTTCCCATAATTTAAGGGAAAGCTGTATCTCAGGTTCTATTGCGTATAATCAATCAAAACTTGATATAAGAGAAGGCCATTGTGAGACATTATGCTGATTCAATTTGAATGCTTATGGACTGTCAGGTGGCGCTGCTATACAGCGATTTCTGCAATCTAAGGGAAAGCTATATCTCAGGAACTACTGCACAGAATTGAATATAAATTTATATGTTGATGCACCTTAACCTAAATAAGTGTCTGTCAACTTTTGGCGTTAACTGCTCTACAGATGGTGCTGCTATACAGTGATTTCTGCAATTTAAGAGGAGGCTGTATCTCAGGTTCTATTGCGTATAATCAAACAAAACGTGATTATATGTGAAGGCCATTATGAGATATTACACTGATTCAATTTAGATGCTTATTGGCCAATAGGTTGCGCTGCTGTACTGCAAATTTCCTCGATAACGGGAACGCTGTATCTGAACTTCTACAGCATATAACTGTACGAAACTTGATATGTGAGATAACTACTATAAAAATGCATTTTTTTAAGATGTCATTTATAGCTAATAAAACTGTCTTTCTTGGGATATTTAGTGTTGGTTTTCTCTAAGATGAAAATTAATTATTTGCACTTAGTGAATTTGTATAGGAAAATAAAGTCTTGTGGTGGCCACAACCTACTAGTTCTTATTTTATTTTATTTTAATGATATGTGTTATTCAAATTCTTTATTGAATTTCCATACTTAAAATGGCTCTAATAGAACCTATGCCACTGGTTCGTGTACATGATGGACATCCAAAAAATGCCAATGCATTGCGCTTTAGGGGAGACATTTTTGTAAATCACATTTAAATAACTTCATCAAAAAATCATAAAGTATTTCGTATTTATTGTTTATATTCTAAGAAAATGTTTTGTGTAAACTATAATATGCTTAATCTCCAGATTTAAAGGGCTACGCAAAAATGTTTCGATACATTAAGGGGTGCAAATAGGAAATTAAGAGCAGCGTATCTGTTTGTGTTAAGCATTTTTAACACGTTCCAACAATGTTTCAGAGTGATTATGAATTCAATTAGTCTATATGTCTGTGTTTGTGTTTGTCCATTGTGTAATAATATAGACAAAGAACATAGAATGTTATACGATACAACAAATACGTAAAGTTGGAAAGTGTTGATAACCAATGTGTACCTCCTGATTTTTCATTTTTGTTTCAGTTTTAAAAGGTGTAATGCTTAATTATATTTTCAAAAACTTAAATGAAATCATAAAATGGCAATAATGTACGTTTTCGTATGGAGTACTGTGATTCATTAAACTTTATATGGTTACAGATCACCGTTCCCTCAAATGACGGATATTCTACAGTACGCATACCTATTTTTGCGACAGGTTTACTTCTGAAACAAAATATAGCCAGCGCTAAATGTGGATAAAGTGTATAGGAAAATTGAAGAGCTCATTTTTTATTTATTAATTTATTTTTAAATTTATTATACATTTCCGCTAAAGGCACGTATGCTAAAAGCACGCCACCGAGGGGAGATAACATTTCCGCTAGGGACACGGGTTTATAGATTTCCGCTAAGGGCACGGCCCCGGTAAAACAACTCAATTTACTTTTTTTTTTTTTTATAGTTTATTACATTTTAAAGGCGTTAAAATAAAATGTTCGCTAGCTGTGAAATAGGTAAGAAGAGAAAATAAAAAAGTGACTGTGCTTTAATTGGAAAATTTTTGTTTAACTTCCTGCTAAAAAAGATAAAATTTTCCACTAATTATTTCTAATAAAAATAATTTAAAAAAAGCATCTAAGAGCAAAAACAAATGAATATTTTAGTAAAGTTAATTTTAGTAATATTCGTGTATTATGATGTTAGTATATTTCATAATGCTATTTTACCAATAGGATATTAAAAATCCTCGACACTTTAATAATATACATTACTAGCAGGCTTTGCCCGCTTCGCTGGACATTAAACTTAAATGAGTTGTCAAAATCCCATATCTTTATTAATAACCTAAGTTCTCGCTGTGATTAGTAGAGGTTTTCTCGCTCGCAACGTGAGGAGTCTGGGTCCCCACTGCCTTCGGCACAACTTATCCATTTCTTACTTCCCCTTCCTCAGCAAGTGAGTTCGAAGTTTTCCAAAATCCCACTAATGTACATAATGCGTACATTTAATCAGTATCCATACGCCAAAATTCGCCATTTTAAGATAATTCAAAGCGAATTCAAACGAAAAAACATGTTTTTACACATGTTTATTGGGAACGACTTCAGTATAACCCCCACAACGATATTTAGCGATTTCTTTGTTGGCGATTATGGTTAAATCATAATCCTAAACATCCTAATCCTAATACATCCATCATAATCCTAAATCATATATGATAAATGATAAAATCATAAATCCAAAATAAACAACATATTAGGCTGCCATATTATATCGCAAACAGTCCAGAACGACATCGTTATCCTTCAAAACGACGCCAAAGAAAAATCGCCAAATTCAGCTGTGGGGTTATACTAAAGTTCGAATGTTAAATTCGAATGTTGCAAATGAATAGGGTTCTTGCCAGTGTTGAAAGTAATATTTTAAAACTGATCTGACCTGTCTGCGACAATTTGTTCTTGAGATATCGTGTACACAGACTAACAAACTAACGGACTGACCCACTAACAGACTAACAGACACCCTACAAATTTTGTCATTTTCGGATTCCTAATGCCTGAAAACGTGTAAAAAAGTAAAAAAACCGAGGTCGAAATTTTTCACGATTACCTAAGTTCCCCATACCTATAGTATGATGGAGAACTAAAAATTAAAAGCAAATTAAATCACCTTAAATTGTAAAATTTTAGTAATTTTTAAGGATAAAGCACCTAAAAGAACTTATTTCAGCTTATTTATTATACATATAATAAATTACAATAATAAAACATTAATAACTTTATAACCGGCGTCCCCAAATGTGTTGCAATTTTTTGGGGACGAAGGTAGTTTTGTCCTCGAGATTCGCGGACATATGGTCAGCCTACCCTAGAGCCTGCCTCTGACGGAAAAGGAACCTAGGAACACTTGTGTCATCGATTATGAAGTCGTGTGCAAAATTTCAGGTCAAGCAAACGAACAGAAGTGGTCGAAAATTGAATTATAAGATTCCGTTACATACATTAATAGTTAAGTCGTGTCAAGTTAATAAAAGCATGTTAATAAAAGAATCAATATTTTTACTTTATAAATAAAAACTCAAAAAAAAAAAAAAAAAAAAAAACTAGAATGTTGTGGCCACCACATGACTTTTTTGTATATTTTCCTATGCAAATTCTTTGTGGCCCTGTAAAAAAACTGTAAGTGCTCAATTTACCAAAATCTATACAGTTCGTGCAACTGTGAACTATAACACGTGTACAAATTTTTTGCTCAGCTTAATAAAGCGTTTAGACGCTATCGCACTTTTAAATTTTTGGCCCCATAGGCCATAATGAGAAAGAATTTTTCCTGGTGTCCCTGTAAAAAAAAATAAGTGCTAGATCCACCGAAATCAATAGGGTTCGTACTACTAGGGTGACTTACAATATATAGTCGGTAACAAAAGTGTCCGAACACTAGCGAAAATTCCTATGTAAAAAAAGTACACTTCATACGGTTTTGTTAAATAAATCCTTATCGAATCATGTTCTTAGACTGTCTAAGAACTTGATTCGACAAGGATTTATTTATCAAAACCGTATGAAGTGTACTTTTTTTACATAGGAATTTTCGCTAGTGTTCGGACACTTTTGTAACCGACTGTACGTACCAACTTTCAGCTTTCGTTTAGACGCTAGCGTGTGCATACACACACAGACACACACACACACACACACACACACACACACACACACACACACACACACACACACACACACAGACCATTTGCTAAAAACATGATTTTCGTATTCAGGGGACCTCAAAACGTGTAAATATAACAAAATCTCGCGTTCGAAAATTTGACCCAAAAACAATACTTTCTCTACCTTATGGGTAAGAGAAAGTAAAAAATTGATGCCTTTAAAAACTTTTTGTTTGCTCCATTTTGAAGAATATAATAGATAAAAGCATAATTTAGATACAGGGGTCTCAGCGGTCACTTTTTTCACTAAAAAGTCACTTTTTTTCATTTGGTCACTTAAAAGTCACTTTTTTTGTCACTTGGTCACTTTTTCCACTTTTTTCAGTTAAATTAATTTAAAATCCTTCTTTTTTTCCCCCAAAGTTTAAAATTGATTGATAATTTTTTTCCCTCTATGTTCTCAGAGCCTTTACTGGATGATTTTAGTTTAAGTGCAAGTAAATTTTCTTATCTTGTTACAGAAGCGTTGGGTCCATATTTTAAGAACAAAATGTTGGAAGATGCCTACACATCATATTATTCTGTGCTATTTGATGAAACAACTAATAACGAGAGCAAAAAAGAATTGCAGATTGCTATAAAATACTGGTCTAAAGAAAGAAATGAAATTGTTTTGATGCATTTAGATTCTGTATTCATGGGAGGTGCTACTGCTGAAGAGGTTGAGCTTTAATATTTTAAAGTGTTTGGATGGATCAGCACTGTCGCTCAATAAACTTATTATGATTGGTAGTGATGGACCTCCAGTGAATACCAAAGTTTTTAGAATAATAAATGAAGAAGTTAAAGCGATGCCAGGAAGATTAAAGGGTCTTCTTCAAGTGGGAACTTGCAATTTGCATGTTATTAATAATGCGTTCTTCAAAGGATTAGAAGTTTATGGATCTGATGTTTCAGACCTTATCTTAAGTCTGTACTATTTTTTCCGTGGTTGGCCTTCAAGAATGGAGGAATATGAAGACATAAAGAAGGAAAAAGATGTTCCCTTACACAAATTCTTTAAACATTCCTCAGTACGATGGCTGACATTAGAAGGAGCGATATCTCGTGTTCTAGAACAATGGCCTGCTATTATTCAATATTTTTTACATTATTTACCATCGAAAAAAAATGAAAAATATCTTAACATGAATTGTTATAAGAAAATACACAATTTAGTATCGGACAAAACTATGAAAACTCAGTTAATATTTATTCTATCAAGTACTCAGCTGTTCTCAAAGTATTGCACTATATTCCAGAAAGAAGAACCATTGATTCATGTTTTATATGATGGGTTAAAGGAATTGTTAGTCACAGTTTTGAGAAGAGTGTGCAAGAAAAATTCAGTGGAAAAAACAGTTAAAAATGAAGATTTTGAAACTGCTTTTGATGAAGCCAATCTTCTGTTAAGTAAAGATATTGTTTGGGGATGCAGTCGTCAATGAATTACGGAATATGCCAGAAAACCTTCAAAAAGAATTTTTAAATAATGTTCGAAGTCACTATATAAAAGCTGGAGAATACTTAGTTAACAAAATCTCCCAAGAAAACAATAATTTTAAGTATTTTACATTTCTGAATTTCAATGAAATTGGCAAAGCTGCAATAATATTCTTAAGATTGCCAAATCTTTGCCAGGCTCTCTTAACACAACCATGCTAATTGATGAATGGCATCTTCTCCAATTGGAGGAGCTTCCTTTATCTTCAAATGTCAGAATTGATCATGCATGGCAAAAAATATTCGAAATAAAAAATGCAATGGGTGAATTAAAATATCCAGTTATCCAGGAAGTTGTCAAAATCTGCTTGGCAGTATCGCATGGCAGTGCTGACATTGAAAGAGGGTTTTCAGATTCCAGAAGAATAATATCAGAAGATCGCACAAAAATGCTTGAAAGAACTTTGAATGCAAAACTGCGTGTATTAGCTGCATTAAAGTTTTATGATTATAAACCTGAGCTGGTACCTGTAACCAAAGAACTTTTAGTTTTAGCTAGGGGAGCTTTTTCCAAGTATAAGCTTATATCTTGAAGAGGAAAAAAAGAAGAAAGAACTGCTGATGAAAAAAGATGAAGAAGAAAATAAAAAACTAGAAGAAGAAAATAATAAGAAGAAATCAATAGAGAAAAATTTAAAAAACATTGATGAACTTGAAACCAAATTAGTTGAAGCTGCTAAAGGAAAAGTTAGTGATAAATGCTGAAAGAAGCCAATGATACATTAAAAAACTTCAAGAGATAAGAATTGCTCAAGCCATGTTGGAAGGGTTGAAAACTGTAAAAGAAGAAGAAAATGCACAACGAACGGGGAAAAAGCAACCTCAATTGAGGAAAAATTGCAGAAAAGAAAATCTGTAATTTTAACAAATTTTGTTACAAAAAAGTCAAAAACTCAATGAATATGTATTAAAAATAATTGCTATGTAATTTGCTGTATGTAAAATAAAAATGTTAGAAAAGTTTGAATAACTGTTTTTCTTTTCTTCTGCTTATTATTATTTTAATGTATATTTTAAAATAGTATGATTGGTTATATTTAAAAAAAAAAAAAAAGGTTACGGAAAACTTAAAAATGTTTGGTTAAAAAATGTTGATTTCTTCGGTATGTTTTATTTCTCTTCTGCATAAATTGAAAAGTAGTTTTAAACTTTTTGTGTATAATTATTAAAAAGCATATTTTTTTCTTTTCTTTTTTTTACTTTTTTGATATTATATAGAACAATGTTGCTCTAAAATATATATTAAGATCCTTTTTGTAAAACATTTTGTCTTTCATGAAAAAGTGGTTTCATATAGTATTTAGGGGGGAAAAATATCAAATAATAAATGTAATTGCCATTCGCGGTATTCTACTGGAATATCCTGCATTTGGAAAAGTATGTTCTATATGCATATTTGTTTATAAATATATTTCAATTCTAAACATAGTTCATTTGATGAATGAATAATATTCTTTTTTTTTTAATGAATTTGTGTTATTACTGTAATAACTGATAAATATAGTTAAATTTTACACAAACTCTTGTATTACGTAAATAAGGTTGTTATTTTGGTCACTATAAAGTCACTTTTTTCAGAAAATTGATCACTATTTCCACTATTTTTGAACTAGGTTTGTGCTGAGAACCCTGTTAGATATAAACTGTATTTTGATAATGGTTTTTTTTTTTTGTGAAATAAATGTGAAAAAAATTTTTCTTTTAGCGTTTCGCTAAAATCGCAATTATTGTTATGTCTTATTGTAAATACACAATAGACAGTTTAAAATGTGTTTTACTTACAAACTTTGAATAAACATCTTAAAATGCAACAAACTCGAAATGCAACTCGAGTTTGTTCCATTTTATGGTGTTTATTCAAAGTTTGTGAGTAATATTTTTTACAACGCCAGTTTTGTGGTGCTTTTTTATTAAAATGTGTTTATTTGAGGTGAATATCATGTTTCTTTCGTGCATTCTAGTAGAAATAAGCATAATAAGGTGCTTTTCATAAAAAGTTTTAAGAAATTAGGTTTCAGATTTCGAGGAACTATATCGCACGAACGCTAAAACTGCTATCAGCTCATATTTAAAAAACTGATGTTTTTAAAAACTTTTTGTTTGCTTCATTTTGAAGAATATAATAGATAAAAGCATAATTTAGATATAAACTGTATTTTGATAATAATTTTTTGTGAAATAAATGTGAAAAAAAATTTTCTTTTAGCGTTTCGCCAAAATCACAATTATTGTTATGCTTTAATGTAAATACACAATAAACAGTTTTAAATATGTTTATTTGAGGTGAATATCATGTTTCTTTTGTGCATTCTAGTAGGAATAAGCATAATAAGGTGCTTTTCATTAAAAGTTTTCAGAAATTAGGTTTCAGATTTCGACGAACGATATCGCACAAATGCTAAAACTGCTATCAGCTCATATTTAAAAAACTGATGTTTTTAAAAACTTTTTGTTTCCTTCATTTTGAAGAATATAATAGATAAAAGCAAAATTTATATATAAACTGTATTTTGATAATGATTTTTTTTTTTTTTTTTTTTTTTTCTGACATAAATGTGAAAAAATTTTTCCTTTTAGCATTTCGCCAAATTAGCAATTATTGTTATGTCTTATTGTAAATATACAGTAAAAACTTTGAAAATGTGCTCATTTTTTATAAATAACATATTCCTTTAATGCACTGAAGTATAAAGAGGCATAATATGGTGCTTTACATGAAAAGTTTTAAGAAAATCATTTTCAAATTTCAGTGTACGATGTCGCTCGAATGCTGAAACTGGTATGAGTTCATATCTAAAAATTATGTATTTAAAACTTTTTTTTTTTTTTTTGCTCCATTTTAAAGAAATATTGCATAAAAATATAAAGCAGATATAATATATATATATATATATATTTTTTTTTTTTTATGTTAAATAAATGTAAAAAAAATTCCTTTTAGCATTCACCAAATTAGCAATTGTTGGTATGTTTTGTTGTAAATATTCTGCAAAAATTTCTAAAATGTGCTCATTTGAATGAGTAATATATTCCTTTTGTGCATCGAAGTCTAAATAAGCATAATAAGGTTCTTTTCATGTAAATTTGCAAGAAATTATTTTTCAGATTTCAAGGTACTATGTCGCTTCGCTAGAACACTTAAACTGGTATGAGCTCATATAAGAAAATTTATGAGTTTGAACACCCCCCCCCCTCTTTTTTTTTTTTTTTTTGCTCCATTTTGAAGAAAATAATAGATAGATAATAGAAAATAACAGAAAGTATTAAATAGATATAAATTGGAGTTTGATTAGGAATTTCTTGATTTTTTTTTTTTTTTTTTTTGTAAATATACAGTAACTTACTTTTCATAATGTGTTTAGTTAAAGTGAATAACATGTTACTTTTGTGCACTTACATGTATAAATATGCATAATAAGGGGATTTTTATAAAAATCTGAATAAATAAATGCATTGCCAAATTTTTTTACACAGATGCACGCACATACAAAAATATCTAAATCAATAACCTTTTAAAAGTAATGATATCAATACAAAAACCCTTCACGGGTTAAAAGTTTGTGACGCAGCTACTTTATGGCTATAAGAATTTGAAATAGGGGTCTTAAAAATAATTATATCAAATTTTAAGTGACTCTTTACTACTAGTTAAAATATACATAGATTTTCTCATTTGCTTTTTTTCTTCTCAGTGGCAGATTTAAAGGGGGGGGGCGGCTAGGGGGCTGAAGCCCCCCCCCCCCCCCCCAAAAAACACTGACATTCACAATTGAATATTGCAATTGTAAATTTTTTATTGGTCTAGAATAACACTTTGAAAAATCTTAGCCCCTCCCCCCCCCCTCCCAATATCAAGTTCTGGATCCGCCACTGTTTCTTCTATTTATATTTACAATGCAAACGTAATATTTTTAACTTCAACATAGACAGATATATAAAATATACCCACTGATGCTTTTTCATTCGCATTTCAAATTCAAAGTAAAAGGTTTTAAAAGGAATGATATCAAAATTCCAGTGACGCTTCGATGTTACTTTAAAAGATTTGGTTTTAGATTCCTTTAAAATTAATTTTGATGGTCTAACAAAGTATATTTACACATTGAAACAGTGCTTTTAATTTTGAAATACACTGTCACATAATCACACTTTCACTGAGTGTGCATTATAAATTCAAATTATTTATTTCAATAAATTGATTTGTCTTTTGCGTCACGCTATCCAAAACTTAAGTAAAATTTATGTAAATGTCATTTGGTATCATAGTATCCAACTAAGTAAGAATTTAAGCAAAGACATACTGCAATGCAAAGAAAACGTTTGTACAAATTTTACTTGCAAATTGCAAAGTTTCACAACGTGATATCATTCAATTGCTTTTGATGAAGGTTGGCCCATTTTTTATAGTAAAAACTGATGATTTTTTTTAAAAAGATACTGCATAGATGTTATACTTTTTTAAAAGAGCTCTAAAAACAGTTTTTTTTTTTTTTTTTTTTTTTTTTTTTTGTGAGGACACTATATACATCAAGTTATTAGATTTAAAAGTATTACGTTGCAGAGTTTCACAATGCGATATCATTCGATTGCTTTTATCTTAAAATAAGAGTCTAATGTTAAACAAAAAAACAGTCTAATATTAAAGAATAAGGAACAACTTTTAAAAAATGATCAGTTTTGAAGAGCTGCAATTTTTAAATTACAGCGTACTTATTTCCCACATATAATCCATTAAATTTGTAAACAATTGTTGATTCATTCTTCAGAATCATTCGCATAAGACCATAGCCCATTGTTGCAAAACGAGTGCAAATAGGAAGAAATATTTTATTGAATTTAATTTGTACTATGTTATTTTGACTTTTTTACCTTAAAAGAAATTTTTAATTATGTTACAAAACCCAAAATGTGATATAAAAGATAAATAATGATTCAATTCTTTTGAAAATGCATTTAAATTTAGTGACCAGCGAAGCGGGCGTAGCCTGCTAGTTACTTAATGTGTTACAAGATATAGATTTTTATATAGATTTTTATTTATTTATTGCTAATCATTATATCTCATTTCCTAAAATTCATTACATAAATTATATCATCTCTGTACATATTTATATAAAATAACTAATAGCACTGAATAATCACTAGTTAAATGTAAAAATCAAATAGTAAACCTATCAATAGTGTCGTATTGTGGCGTATATAAGTAACAAGTTCAAGCTTTATGCATTAGAGATATCCAATTATACGGTTTCGGGTTCAATTTTGAAACAAACCACCAATTTTTTCACCCACGAAGCACCTATAAAATTGTATGTAGAAATGTATATTTTAAATTCGTGCATACCAAGAGATTTTTTTTAAATTAAATTAAACTGGAAACCTTTTTTTTAACTTTATATGTATATGTGCGTGATATTTCCAATGCACTTTATATTGAAAGCAGTGTTGCCAGATTTTCGACAAATCAATTTCCCCAAACAGGCTTTCAAATGCCCCCAAATCAGGGGGGTTTTTTTCCAAAAAACTCCCCAACCCAATTTCTACTAAAAAAGTAAATTTTGTTCAAAAAATGTAAAATAAAATAAAATATTTAACAGATTTAAGTCCAAAATTTCCCCCCAAATGACGCTCATTTTGAAAAAAAAAAAATCCTCATATTTAGTCAAATAAAATTATACTTTTAAAAAAATTAAAGAACACGCTTTTATTGAAATGTGAACTAAAAAGCACAAAATATCTATCTTTATAGTATTAAAATGCAGGGTAAGAAAAAATTGTGTGAGTGACACACCCTATTACAGGGTGATTATAAAATAATTAAGAATTAAACAAAAACCATTTTAAAAAATCTCCCCTGACTGTGCTCGAACGCTAGACCTTTAGGTTCGTAGCCCGTAGCTTTACCTCACAGCCACAGCGTTCACGTAGGGAAAGTCTTTTTTTATAATATAGATTTTTTTGTTTGCTCCCAGAGCGGTTACAAACATACATACAGGTGAAACTAATAAAAGCGTGTTAAAAAAGTCGAAAAATTCTCCAGATTTCTCCCCAAAAATTTCAAAAATTCCCTCGAATTTCTCCAAAAACATTCGGTCCCCAAAATTGTCCACAGAAGCCCTAAAAATCCCCCAAAATGGGGACAAAATCCCCAATATGGCAACACTGATTGAAAGATTCTCTAGCATTAAATAAGACAGCATTTTAAAGCACAGTTAACTTTTTTTTTTTTGTATACGTTTATTTTAAAAAATGATTTATTTGTCTTTAGCGCTCAAAACATTTCAAAATTCTAAAGCTGTGTATTTCTTTACATGTGAAATTATGTATGTTCATTCAATGGGTAATGCATGGAATGTATGTGCGAATTGCGGTTCACAAAGTAAAAAATTTCGGTGTTTTTATTTTGTAATGAAAGTTCATCGTATCTGTTGCAAGTTATTTTTTAATATATCAACAATAGCCTGATATGTCTTTAGAAAACACCCTTTTTCTTGTATGGTGTTATAAATAAATTTCTCTTTTCAAAGTTAAAAATATTTTTCACCATTTACTTGAGACATATCAAGCAATAATACGTTTGCTAAAATAATACATGTTGTCTAAAAATAACATGTTGTCTAAATTCACGTATAGGCTCGAAGGAAAATAATTTTTTAAAAAAGGTTTTTATTATATGAAATTTAGCCTTTTATAATTTCAGCCTGTTAAGAATAAATATACTGTGATTTGCTTTTTGGCAAAATTGTTTCTTAGAAAATACCAATACAAGAGAGTGGGTTATATATACAGTCGGTAACAAAAGTGTCCGAACACTAGCAAAAATTCCTATGTAAAAAAAGTACACTTCATACGGTTTTGTTAAATAAATCCTTATCGAATCATGTTATTACACTGACTGAGAACAGGATTTGGCAAGGATTTATTTAACAAAACCGTATTAAGTGTAGTACTTTTTTTACATAGGAATTTTCGCTAGTGTTCGGACACTTTTGTTACCGACTTGCATATATTAACTAGTATGCTGTAATTATCACAAATCTTCCTTCTATATTTTCCTATACAAAAAAACACTCGGTACAAAATATTTATTAAAATTATTTTTCCTGATGAATGCATTTTTTTTTTTTTTTTTTTCACATAAATATGACGTTAAATGTCCAAAGAAAATCGATTTTGTGTTCCTACTAAAGATAACTTAAAAAATAAATAAATAAATAAAATGTCGACTGTATCTCAGGAACTACTGCATAAAATTTTATGAAAATTGATATGCAGTTGTATCTTGGCATAAATTAATATCAATCAACTTTTCATGAAAATCGCCCAACAATAGGCGTTGCCATCCTGTTTTTCTTTTCTTTTTCTTATCATGGTGGTATAGGATAAAATATTCCATAAATGTGCCCAATAATAATTCTATTCTTAACAAATCATTGTGAAATTAAAAAGAATTGTTTATTATGGTAACAATCAATTAAGAGGAAATTTTTGGACACGTCAGATCAACTTTTCCCTTCTTCAGAATGGGGTTCCTCAAGGGAGCCAAATTTTCAATATGGGTATCTTTCAAAAGAACTCGTCAATAGTTTCAAAACAGATTATTTAACCATAGACTTGTGATAATATAAAACAAATTTATCGATTTTTTTCATTGAAAAAGAGCGCATTTTTCTAAAATATCGTTAGTAGAACATTAAAGTGTACTCTTTTGGACATTTAATGTTATACTTCTATGAAAAATAAAATCCTCTGCCTTCATTATGGAAAATAATTTTAATAACTAATAATTTTAATAAATAATTTGTACAACGTGAGTTTGTATAGGAAAATATAGAATAAAATTGTGATGGGCCCAACGTACTAGTTTCTTAAATGCTGCTGCTTATATATATTTTTTAATAAACCCTCGTAATAAAATGCTAATTGAAATTATGAAATAAGAAAGTACACAATATATATTACTTTTTAAAAGTACATAATGTTAAAAAAAATTTATCAATGGGAAATTAAGCTTATTATTTCTCACCTTTTCATCAGCATTGGAATCATCTTTGTACACTCTACATATAATGTCATCGCGTAATCTCCATACCTATAAAAGGAATTATTAATTTTTTTTGTACAATGTAATGTGTTTAGCTATTTCTATTGTAACAAATAAAATTTGAGAAAAGAATTATTCTCCCCACCCCCCCGAAAAAAGAAACAAAGAAACGTCAGTTTTAACACATAACATAAAAAAATAAAATAATAATAATAATTTGTTAAAATAAAATTTGAGTAATTTAACAAAATTTGCAATATTTACTATTCAATATCACCAATATACTGGTATCAAAAAATAAAATATTTTGTTATACAGAAAATTGCATTTAACTGTTGATGTTACTGAATTTTTTAATTCAATCATACTGAAAGTTAAGATTTCAGAAATAATCACAGGAAACCACTGATGAAATTTCTGACTGGTAAAAAATATATTAACAAGCGTTCATACGTTGCCACTTTCCTGCAGCACTTATGTTTTTTTTTTTTTTTTTTTTTTTTTTTTTTGTACCTGATAAAGGATTTTGCACAATTATTTCGACCCTAAACAATTTTTGTGAGTTTTTGAAATGCATGGCGTTTGCTTAAATTTTTTTTTATTCATTACGACTTTATAAAAAAATAAATTAATTAAAAATAAAAATAAAATGAATTGCATGCATGTTTAAAAAAAACGTATATTGGTAATTATAAATATATTACAAAAATTAAGTTTTCGCCTTCATTCTTACTAATGATAGTAATTCAAAGAATAATTAAGTTGAATCAAAAATCTTTATTCTTCGATTTAAAGGGTTCACAAATTCAAAGAGAAGGTTTTACATAGAATTAACTTGCTTTGTAACATTTCAAGCTTGAAATATTAGAATTTAATATCAAAATTAATTTAACAAAATGTTTATATTCTCACCTATATTTGGAAGGAAATAAAGCAAGCTCTTTTTCATTCATAGTTCGGTAGTCTAAAAATATATCAGCATAAACTGGAGGTTCCTATAATGATAAAACACATTTTATTTCAAATTCTATTTCAATTATTTAGGTTATATAGTGTTAACAGTCGCCTTTAAATGTTCATTACAAGTATTAATTTATATGCAAAATTTAAAGAGTTCAAATCTACTTTTACTTTCCGAACATATACATGTAATATATATATATATATATATATATATTGTAATCAGGACAAAAATTCAACTTTGAGATTTTGGTGCATCTGTATGCTTTGACTTCATTTTTGCTATTTTTAAAGTATTGAGTGTGTGACGGTAGCATCTAACGTTTTCTTCGAATCAACTGAAAGTTGGTATGAATTTGGTGAATCTTGCTATTGAATTTGGAGAATCTTGCACTTACTGTTTTCTTTTTTTTTTTTTTTTTTTATAATTACACAAATAAAATTTCTTTATCGCTATGATCTTAAATTATTTGAAGTGAGATACCGTGTAAAAGCCTTATTCGATTGGACTAAAAATTTATAAACACATTATAGATCATCGTCACACGAACTGTATAGATTTCGGTAAATACGGTAGTCCTTACAGTTTTTTTTTTTTTTTTTTTTTTTTAACAGGGACATAAAGGAAATTTTTTTATCATTATGATCTATGGGCTCTAATTATTTTAAGGGCAATAGAGCTAATTTAAATAACATAGTATATAGAGAAAAATACTCAAACACTCTATTATAATTTTCTCCTTTTTCTTTTTTTTAACGATATCTCTTACTTTAATTTATTTATACACCCGTTAATTAATTAATGTTCGGAACACTGAGTAGAAAAAGTTGAGTGGAGTCACTCCAGATCACTCCAAGATGGTGTGTTGCAAATTGTGACGACGTTTTTCCTCTGTCCTAAAGAATTAGGGAATCCGGTTCTGAAAATTTGATTTACATAACCGCTCCCACACCCTATAAACCGCCTAGTCCCTTCTATCGTGTAAGTTTTTCTAATAGATTATTTTATACCATGAAACTTTCCAGTTTTTTTTTATCTTTAAAATTTGATCATTTTTTAATATGGAGATGTTTCTTAAGTTAATTTTTTACTTTAATTTAGATGTCTAATAGATATCAGTGGCTGTATAGATACTTAACATTCGGAAAGTCGAGCAGAGTCACTCCATATTTTTTTTATTTTTTTTTACATAGAATGAAACTCGACATGAATTCCTAATGAATATCTGTGTGTTAACTTGGTAATGAGATATATAAGGTACCCTTTTCTTATTGCGCCAGTAGAGGAAAATCAAGGAAGGCACGATATTTTTAAACTGATCTCGAAACAATTTTACTATAAGTGAATGGACGAAATAAAGAAGTCAACACTTTTTATGAAACATAATCTTTTCTTCTGTAATGTTTAATAAATTAACATAACTTTCTAATTTTTTTTTTCATATTATGAAAGATATAGACAATTTAGATGAAACCTCAAAATATAAGACGAGATCAAATCCCCTTTTACCCATACCTGCCAGCGCCCATACATGAATACCTCAAATAAAAACCACCATTTTTATTTTGAAATAAGGCCTGTATAACCAGTACAGATCTATAAAAATAAAACCAAAATACTTACAACAGGCGTTTCGTAAAGAAAATAAGCAGGTAATAATCCAACTCCATAATCAGTGCTCTGAGGAGATTTGACCAGTTCAAGCAAAAACTCAAATGTTTTCTCGCACCAAAATCTAAAATAAGGAATAAAATTATTTTGTGAGAAAATAAAAATTCTTGTTTGTTGACATTTCATTGTTTTGTCTCACACATAAATTTCCTGATAAATAAAAACTTACCAAACACGCACCCTAAATTGTAAAAATTTGCTGCTTTCTTCTTTTATTCATGCCTAAATTTTTACCACCTGGTATAAGATAATGCCTATAAGTATTTCTGTCAGAAATAATTCTTAGGTGTATTTTACAATTCATGATTTTTTAAAGTTTTTATTTATCATTATTAAAACACCAGTACTTTACTGTAATAAATATTTTCCAAAAAGTAAAATTTCAGCCGGTTCACAGTGGAAGCGAACTAAAATGAATTCTCGAGATTTCACGCCAGCAGTCACATTTTTGTCTTTGGAACCTCACCATGATAAATTAGGATTCTAAAAATACTTCGATGCAGTACTGCTGTAGATTATGTACGCTTAGGTAGGGGAAAGTTGTCCAAAACGGGGACGCTAACATATCTCTGTCCGCAAAACAAAATCTATAAGTAAGAAAAATTCGGAAAAGCATTTCCTGATTAGAACATGTCTTGGACTCTCAGATGGCAAAATTATTTTTAAAAAAATATCATTAGTATAGGCAGAAAAAACATTTTTCTGGAAAATGTGCAAAGTCCCCGTTTTGGACAACCGGTTGGATAAAATGGGGTACTCATAAGAAATAACGTAAATTAAAGTCCTAATGCGAAATTTTATTAGAAAAACTTGGATTACAATGAAAAGGTGAAGTTAATGCAAAATCAAGATGCAGATAAAGTATTTAGTTATCTTTTTCAACAGTTACTAGAATGACACAAAAAATAATCAAACACAGACGTCACATATGAAACTGACATCGCTTTTTTAAACACTTGAACAGACTTCATGTACCCAACTTCGACAGCTGCTACAATGAATCTACCCCTTTTTGTCTTTCGAGTGAATGTAAAGTTCATTACAAAAAATACAAGTGTCCTCGCTAGTGTGTTCCTCATCAGATGTTAATATTGGGTCTTGAATTTATTTATTTTCTTCTCCTTTTTAGCTTTTGGATACCTAGGATTAGATTCGGTGGGTTTCTTGACCAATTTTCTTTTCTATTTATTCTGCTTTGCATTTTTCTCCTGTTCTGCAGCTTTCAATTCTGCTTTGTAAGGTGATGAAGTGAGTATGACAGTTTTTCTTCTCCTCATGTCATTCACTTTTTTTTTTGCTAACGTTCAGTTTTTTATGGGAGAGGCATTATTACTTTAGGCGAAGTGTTAAAAGCTGAACATTTC
This sequence comes from Salticus scenicus, assembly GCA_963930645.1. NCBI lineage: Eukaryota > Metazoa > Arthropoda > Arachnida > Araneae > Salticidae > Salticus > Salticus scenicus. The sequence continues at coordinate 300,689,726 of OZ005655.1, forward strand.
TGGGGTTCGACGTCCCCGTTTTGGACTACCGTCAATGTCCCCGTTTGAGCCGACCATGACGTGTACTAAAAACGTGGCGTCTTTTCACACACGTGTCTGACAAAACTATAAAGCAATGTGTGAAAATGTATATTAAATCTAGACGGATCCATAACGTACTTACCAAAATCGAACGTTCAAAGGTCACTTGATAAGATACAACACAGTGTACGGCCACAATCGAAATGAAAATCGCAAAAATTTGAAAACTTTGTAGAAAATAACAGATCCTGTAAAATATGTCAACAACTTGATTCAAACTTGCTTATAGCCGAATTAGACTTACCTTAGACTATTGGATTCAAAGAGGACACACTAATCAATGAGAAACTGAACGTCCCCATTTGACCCGCCGTCCCCGTTTTACACAACTCTCCCCTACCCTTTATATTCTTTCTAAGCACCTACGAAAACACTCGGATGCATTGTTTTCCATTGTACAAACATACAAAGATATGAACTTAGGCAGATATATTCATACACTTCATTATAATATTCCCTTTTGTCTATTTCAAAAATGGGTGCTATTATTTGAAAAAATGAAGTTGATGCAACTTTTAATACACTGATGGAAAAAAAAAATCCCAACACCAGGAAGGAGCTGTGCTAGATAAATGAAATTTGGTAGGCGTGTTTATACATCTGAAAGATGACGTCGATTCAAATTTCGAGCTACGCGCATAAGTGTGGCGCTAGTAGCGACACTATGAACATGCAAATGAGGTTTGCTTTAAATAAGCGCTGTAAAGTTCGTGATCGTTATTTACAGTTGAGATTTCACGTAGTGGGTTAACGTTAGTCAAGGATGCCTCTAAGAAGACGAAGAAGGCATTATCAACAGCTCACTGAGTTTGAACGAGGTCGTGTAGTAGGGCTACGAGAAGGTGGGTTTTCTTTCCGCGATATTGCAGAAAGACTTGGCAGGAATGTATCCACTGTGCATGAGTGTTGGCAGCAGTGGTCAAGGGAAGGTACTGCCTCAAGAAGACCGTGTTCCGGGCGGCCACGTGGCACTACTGAAAGGGAAGACCGCCGTGTTCGGCGTATGGCTGTGGCTAATCGTACTGCGTCTGCAGCTGAAATTCGAGCTGCAATTGGCACCACAGTGACACAACGAACTGTTACAAATCGGTTACTTCAAGGACAGCTCCGAGCCAGACGCCCTGTAGCGTGCATTCCACTGACTCCAAACCACTGCCGTTTGTGACGTGAGTGGTGTCAAGCTAGAGCTTATTGGAGGACGGAGTGGAGATCTGTTGTGTTTTCTGATGAAAGCCGGTTCTGCCTTGGTCGCAGTGATAGCCGTGTGTTGGTTAGAAGGAGGCTAGGTGAACGCCTGCTAGCGACCTGTCTGCGGCCTAGACACACAGGGCCTACTCCTAGAGTTATGGTTTGGGGAGCAATTTCGTATGACAGCGGGAGCACTCTCGTGGTTATCCCACGCATCCTGACTGCAAATTTGTACGTCAGTCTAGTGATACAACCTGTTGTGCTGACATTCATGAACAGCATTCAAGGGGGTGTATTCCAACAGGATAATGCTCGCCCTCATACCGCTGTTGTAACCCAACATGCTCTACACAGAGTGTCGACATGTTGCCTTTGCCTGCTAGATCACCAGATCTTTCTCCAATCGAGCACGTATGAGACATCATTGGACGACAACTCCAGCGTCATCCACAACCAGCATTAACCGTCCCTGCATTGACCGCCCAAGTGCAACAGGCATGGAACTCCATCCCACAAACTAATATCCGACACCTGTACGACACAATGCATGCACGTTTGCATGCTTGCATTCAAAATTCTGGTGGTTACACCGGTTACTAATGTACCAACATTTCACATTTGAAATGACTCTTCTCGCCAATGGCTCTACCTGTGATCTTGAAACTTTAATCAATTAAATATGTTACCTAGACAAATGTATTGCTGAAATTTCATTACTGTACAATAATTTTTTCTTGGTTTTGGGATTTTTTTTTTCCATCAGTGTATGTAGACTACCCCACTAAGCAAAATTTAACTATTGTATAAAAATGTAAATGTTCTTACCAGTCTTAAAGCTCAACCGCGTTTCTATTGAAATTTTCTTTGTTGCAGATTTTTAGATGCTTCAGCACGCGTGAGGACCCTGATAATTTTACCCTTGACACCTTTTCTGACCCTGACAACTTTATCTCCACCTTATGCTGTGATAATTGAGACGAAAAACTTTGATTTCTTTTGTAATATTCTTCAAGGAATAATAAAAATAATGTCATTAGTTGTGAACTTCTCCTTGTAAGTACAAAGGTTCCAGAGTCACTTATTGATACCGAATAATTTACATTTGCTGCACTAATGGTGTGCATCCTACTTTAGGGGGTGATCAGGTGACTTGTCATCATAATTTTGATATTCGTCAGAAGATATAGCTAATCTGCTTCTTTAAATCCCCAGATAAATGGGCGTCAGAACTGATATTTTCATCTACAGTCGGCTGCAAAATTATTCGAGCACTAGCCAATAATTCCTATATTTAAAAAGTACACTTAAGACTGTTTTGCTAAGTAAATCCTTGTCGAATCATGTTCTTAGACTGATTAAGAACATGATTCGACAAGGATTTATTTAACAAAGCTGTATTAAATGTACTTTTTTTTGGCAAGGATTATTGCTAGTGCTCGAATAATTTTGCAGCCGACTGTACAGATACAGTCGGCAGCAAAAGTATCCGAGCACTAGAAAAAATTCCTATATAAAAAAAGTACACTTAATATTGTTTTGTTAAATAAATCCTTGTCGAAACATGTTCTTAGAAAGAACAGGATTAGACAAGGATTTATTTAATAAAACTGTATTAAGTGTACTTTTTTTACATAGGGATTTTTGCTAGTGCACGGATGCTTTTGCTACCCATTGTATAGGATGTAGACTGTAAGCGTAACCACTTGATAAGTATAATTTCGTCTTATAAGGATAAGCTTAAATTGGACCTAACGGTCATTCTATCTGATTGTATGAAACTTTCCTTGTTATATTTAGCCTTAGGAAACCAAATCGAATGTGAAACAGTGACAATTTTCGAAGTTTGAAAAGTTGCTTACATTCCCCTCTCCGATAGATTGCGCCTCTTGAAATTCGAAGTTTTGCCGATGCTACACTTTTAAAATAAACTCCATATTAAAGTTTTTGGTAAGGAAACTAAGTTTTATATGTACATTTTGAGTATAACTTCAGATTTGTTCAATGCCTTAAGCTTATTTTGACTTGTCTTCCGTAGATACACTTACCCCAGGAATTTAGTATGTAGGGCAAATGTAGCCAGGGTGTTTATATTTGTCATAAGTACCTCAACTGCATTACTTATATTTTTTTACCTTTATTTTTCAATTTTGTGTTTTGATTTTAATAAAACCTAATATTCTGGTCGATTTTAAATTTTGTTGAAGTGTTAAAAGTTTAAGGTGCGAACTTTTTATTAGGTCTCCAACTAGCACTTCACAACTTTCTAAAGAGTTGGGATATTTTAAATATTCAAAAAGTCCCATATTTATGAAGTTTTGTACAATCCTAGTAACTCCACATGTCTCTTAATGCACTGAGTATAGTGGGCCGAGGTTACGTTTAATTTAAACCATGGGGCAAGTAGCACCAGGAAACACAAAAGTTCCATCTTTTTTGTCTTGAAGTAGCATATTGTTAAATTATAAAAAAAAAAAAAAAAAAAAAAAAAGCTCTCATTTTTTAAAAGCCAATGGACGACATACTTCTCTGACGTCATTCAACGTCATGATAAGGATTTTATTTCCTTTAACCTGTCTTAATTAACCCACAAATATTAAAATATAGCCAATTGTAGCACAGGATTTTCTCACAAGCATTGAGAGCACCGCCTCGTTCTAGTCTTCCATTAGATGTAATTTATATCTAGAAGTTTCCAAAACTGTAAGTATGATAGTAACTGAGCAAAATGACGTCAAACTATAACAAAACATTGTTACACTTATCTCTTAATATTAACCTTTTTGATAGTTTGATGAATGATTGAATTAACGGATTATATGAATTAAAGATTAATAAAATAATTGCTTTATCAATAAATCAAATAAGTAATTTAAAAAAAAATTAGTTTTTTTTTAATCACATACCACATGCATTCTTGCGAATACTTAAAATAGATAAATAAGGCACTCTTGTTTAGTTTTTCCACTCGTTTACTTTATTACAGCAAAAATATTGACTCCAAACTAACCTTATGAGAGAAGGTGGGGCGTCCCCTAGTAAGTATGGATTCCAAAATCCAGCAGATCCATCTCCCGTTGTATTTGGAGACAATTTCTCAGCGATAAGCGTAACTTCGATTCCTGGTACTGTTTCTACAGCTCTAACAGCTGATGCTACACCAATAATTCCGCCTCCTACAACGGCCACCTTCCGAGTCGAGGACATCTCATAGACGTGATTCTGTGCAACACTGTAATAAAGAAAAATAATAATAAGTTAATTTTACAGAACAATATCTGTATTTTTTACAATAAAAACGCTCAAAAAATAAAATCTGCTTTCATCCTTAGCAAATGGCAAGAAATATTAACTTGTAATCAACTGGGATTTTCCGTGGATCAGCAAGCATATTACTAGAAGTTAGAGAGAAAAGAAGAGAGGGTTTTTTTTTTTTTTACGTGAGGTTTTTTTTTTTTTTTTTTTTTTTTTTTTTTTTTTGAAAGGAAAAAAACATTTACCAATTTTTCCCAATTTTATCATAAATTTAAAATAGTAAATTTTTTTTTTTTTTTTTAATTTCAAATGAGTATTATTACGTACATTAAATGAATATCTATTCGACAAGCTTATTTTATTGTATTATTTTACTAGTAATTGTTTAAAAGCCGGAATTCCGTTAAAAAAGTTTTTTTTTTTTTTTCCTGTGGGGGGAAAAACCTGTCGTAAAGGGCACATTTTTTTAGAACAGACCATTAAATTATGTAAATTCAATCATCAACTTATGACAGAATAACTTGTTTAAAAAATAAAATTCGCAAAACTAATGATTATTTCATTTTGTTTTGTAGAAAAGTTTAAATACCGTAAAACATGGTTACCTAGACCCTAAAGGTTACTTGAACCCAAAGCGATTAAAAATTGCACCTGGCACTGTTTTATTGGAGTGATGGACGTAGTTTGTCTGAAAGTGATACGAATTACATCCAATATTCACCTAATATTCACAGTAGAAGTAGCGACTTTATTCATTTTATCGTTCTGGGTTCAAGTAACTCCCTGTGGTCCAAGTAACCCTGCTTTACGCTAATACACATAATAATAAATGTGTGTGCATACGAGGCGTAAAAGGGAAAGGGGTGACCGGTTAAATAATTATATCGCATTACACTTCGGATCAAAAACTTAAAAAAAAAAAAAAAAATGTAGTCAATACTTTTCAAAAAAAGCTATCCGATAATGTCAAAAATTACAATTACCCCCCCCCCCCCTCCCGTGTCAGGAGGTAGTTGGGTGGAGACTTGGAAATTTCAAATGGAACCCCAAATGTTTAATGAAGACTTGGATTCTCCATAAAATATCACACTAATCTGACGTAAGATTCTTTTTTTTTTTTCTTTTTTTTTTTTTTTTTTTTCAAATGGTTCTATAACACAGGCCTACAAAAATAAAGTTGACAAAATTTGATTTGATGATTTCGGCTGATCGTTATGTTTTTTGATGATCTGAAACCGAAAATGTAGCCCATTTTCCTGTATCACGTGTAGATTTTTGTCAATGCAGGGTGTTTATCGACACAATTTCTTACATTGTTGGTTGATATGGTTTTAAGTCACACTAGTGCTTCACAATTACAATAGATATCTATGATTAATTAATCATGGAAACATACTATAAAACTTACTACATAATTATATTGGTGGAAGAGTAATGGAAGAAATTGTATAGGCAGGCACCCTGTATTGACAAAAATCTATACTTGATAGAGAAAAACTGGCTTCATTTTTCGGTTTCAGCACACCAAAAAAACATAAAGATCAGCCAAAATTATAAAATCAAAATTTTACATGTCGACCTGTGTAATCAATGAAAACAATACATAAATACAATCCTTTGAAAGCAAATATGCTTTAAAAAATACTCTTCGGTTTGAACAAGCAGTATGTATGTAACATCTTTTAAAAAGCTATGTAATGACAGTAAACTTGAGTATATTTCTCGGGGTTTGGAAATTTGGATTTAAATGAGACAGAAATGAATTATTTTAAACGTTAAAATTTACAAGAGACTGTTCAAAGATCGTAAATTATCAAACTGCCATAGATAAATATATATAGATCGAACATAAACTTCACGAATACATCTTCAGAATACATATATTTGCCTTATTTCAAAAATACAAAAAACAGTTACGTCGAATGCAATAATTATTCATGTCAAAGTATGTTCATTTTATAAAATATTAATAAATACAATTAAAATACTTTTTACGCAGGAAAACCATGGCAAATAGATTTTTAAAAAAATAGTACAACTATATGAGTTTGGAAGTTATACTGCCGCGATCTTAAGCAAAAAATAAGAGGTTAGAATAAAAACTATTATTTACTAAATATTTGCAAAATTTATAAAGAGTTTAAGGAGACACAATGCCTCTTCTCACCGATAGCCAAACTCCGTTGTCATTCTACGTGGAAAATTTGTTTATAAAATTACTCAATACCTATATGTTCTTTTAATTCCGTTTTAACATTTACAATTGATTAATTAATTCTTATTTTTTTTTTTTTTTTTAGAACTGAAAAATGTGAAAAATGCTCTAAATTCATTTTCATATCATTTAGCTTCAAAGAAATTATCCATATTAAAAATAAATAAATAAATAAATAAATAAATAACAAGAACTTATTTAACGATTACAAATTTTATGGTTTAAAAAAAAAGGGGGGGGGGTATAATTCTATAAATAATACCCCCCCCCACACCACCCACACCATAGAATAACATGAGATTTGGTTGTCAGTGAAGATAGGTTTTACGTCTTCTTAAGACATATTAACATTAAATAAAATTAAGAAATAACTGGATATATTAATAGTACTCCTTTGCTTCATATATTTAAAGAAAGACGATAATAAAATGTAACAGATAAAGATAGGACAATTTGATAAAACACTTTAAAAAATTTAGTTATTATTTCATTTAAAGAAACATTAAACGACAAAAGCTTTTCATTACGTACAGATCAACAACTTTATTAAGAAATTTTTCACGGGACTCTCACAAGGAGGATCTCCTAATACGCAAAAATGTACATGATATGATACTCTGCTTATGAGATTATATATGTTTGTAAAATAAATTTCCGGTTGAAGCTCTATTTATCGTGATGTCCTTTTCTTGGCTATTTATCGCTCGTTGGCAATACAATGAAATCTCAACCAAAACTTATATATACACACGGTAACAAAAGTGACCGAACACTAGCAAAAATTCCTATGTAAAAAAAGTACACTTAATACAGTTTTGTTGAATAAATCCTTGTTGAATCCTGTTCTTCGTCAGTCTAAAAACAGGATTCGACAAGGATTTATTTAACAAAACTGTATTAAGTGTACGTTTTTTACATAGGAATTTTTGCTAGTGTTCGGAGACTTTTGTTACCGACTGTACATATATATACAGTCGGTAACAAAACTGTCCGAACACCAGCAAAAATTCCTATGTAAAAAACGTAGAGTAAAGGATTCGACAAGGATTTATTTAACAAAACAGTATTAACTGTATTTTTTACTTTCTTCTATATGTAATATAGAGAAAGTATTGGATTCGCGAAAATTTCCGACCTCCGTTTTTTGACGGATCTACACGTTTTCGGGTGTCCTGAACACGAATTGATAGTTTTTAAAAAATGTCTGTCTGTCTGTCTGTGTGTGTGTGTCTGTGGTTTCTTGTTTTCACCGTATCTCACGAACCAATGAATGAAATTCACCCAAACTTGGTATATAGTTGAACCATGGCGGGGCATTGTGCTGATTAGATTTGGGGATCAATAGCCCAGCAGGTGGCGCTGTGATCGCATTTTATGTAAATTTTTAACATGGCAGTATAGGATAAAATTTCGTATTTTTCACCGTATCTCACGAACCAATGAATGAAATTCAACCAAACTCGGCATATAGTTGGACCCTGACATGGAATGGTGCTGATTAGATTTTGGGATAAATCGCCCAGCAGATGGCGCTGTGATCGCATTTTATGTAAACTTTTAACATGGCAGTATAGGACAAAATTTCGTATAAATGTACATAATGAGTGTTATATTTAACTTGTGATTGTAAAATTAATATGAATTATTGATAATAGTAGTAGTTAACTGGGGAAAAATTTTTGTGCATGTGGGGGCAACGGTTCCCCCCCTGGGGGGAAGTACCCCCGTGGGGGGGGGGGGGTAAATTTTCAAGATGGGTATCTTTCGAAAGATCTCGTCAATACCTTTAAAACGAATGGTTGAACTATAAATCTGTGATAATTTAAAACAAAGTTATCGATTTTTTTTAACGAAATTTAACCAAACTTGGTATTTAGTTGGTCCCCGACATAAACTGGTGCTGATTACATTTGGGGATCAATAGCGCAACAGGTGGCGCTGTGATCGCATTTTTTCTAAATTTTTAACATGGCAGTATAAGACAAAATTTCGTATAAATGTACATAATGAGAGTTATTTTTAACTTGTGATTGTAAAATTAATATGAGTTATTGATAATAGTAAAAAAATTTTCTGTGCATGTGGGGACATCGCTTCCCCCCCCTGGGGGAAGTACCCCCCCCCGGGGGGGAATTTTCACGATGGGTATCTTTCAAAAGATCTCGTCAATACCTTTAAAACGAATGGTTGAACTATAAATCTGTGATAATTTAAAACAAAGTTATCATTTTTTTTTACTGATTGAATATGTATTACTTTGAACAAAAAAAGAACTCAGAAAAAAATTGTATTTTTTTTTTTTTTTTTTTTTTTTTAATATTGTTACTGATTGAATATGTATATAGGAAAATATAGCAGAAAGCCTTGTGGTGACCACAACATACTAGTTTTATATAGGAATTTTTGCTAGCGCTCGGATACTTTTGTTACCGACTGTATTATAGGTTGAACAAGTAATATAAAAGAAAAAATTTTAAAGTCAATTCCTACTTACAAACACTATCGAAAAAGTTTTTTTTTTTTTTTTTATAATTTTGAATTAAGAAGTAAAAAGAGCGCGTGCAAAATAAAATAAAAATAGTTATAAGATAAAAAAACTTTTTATATACCATGTTTTAAACTTTCTGATGAATCACAGAGCTCTTATCAATGTGCATAAAATTTTTAAAGTGATAATGACGTCCATTTTTGTGAGATGCATAATTTAACTTTTTATAATTTTTTAAGGTTCACGTTTAATTAAATGTATTTATTTTATGTCGAAAGAAAATGAACTCTTTTTTTTTTTTTTTTTTTTTTTTTTTTTGGCAACAATTAAATTATAGCTAATGTTTTAATGGCTATAGTAACGCTATTAGGGTGTTATTATTTTCATATTTTAATTAATTATAAGAAAACTAATAAAAAAATTCGAAAATCGGACTTCGAAGTATTGTGTTGTCATCGTGCTCTGAAGAATCCTGAAAGTTTCAAATTTCTAGCTAGTCGGAATCGATTGCGAGATTTGTACACGATATAAGGAGAGTGTGAAGTTTTATATTATTTATCTATTTACTTATTTATTTATTTTTCTAGATTTTCTATCAGGATTCAGCTGTTAAATTAGACTGAACTTATTACCTGCATAAATACAGTCTCTAGAATTTTTCTTAGAATATTCTAAATGTGCGCTTTAAGGAGACTTTCTTCGTTAGGTCCTTCAATACAATGAATGCAATGCAAATATTGCATGCAATATAACCGGTTTTTTTTTTTTTTTTTTTTTTTTTTTGTAACATTCTATTTCGAATTTTGTTTATCCTCTCCGTGTAGGATCAAAACTGTGATAGCATGTCTCCGGACCACCTCTAAGGACCGTTCCAGACCGTCGCCAATTGCCCATTGCGCAGCACTAGTGCGACGTAAAACCCAACCAACCACCCAATTTTTTAATTTTTTTTAATGCGCGATTCATCATGCTAAACAACTTTTCCACAAAAGCTATCGTTACAAGAATGAATTTGAAAAGTTTCCGCAATTCCAAACACAATTCCGCATGTATTCATCCGCTGTATCGAATGTCAGTGTAATAATTACTCCTAATGAGTTTCGGGCCGCGGTAGCCTAGTCGGTAGAGCGCCGGCCTCGTAATTGGAAGATTGCGGGTTCGGTACTCAAGCCGGCCAAAGATCGTCGTGTACACTGATGGTGGCTGGTGCACGTAAAATCTGTCGTGGCCGCAATGTCCTCCGTGTTCCCATAAAAAATTATACCTCTGGGGGTCACCGAAGCGGGAGAGCCATCCCTTCCGTAGAGGATCAAAATTATGATGGCATGTCTCCAGACCACCTCTAGGGGTGTGTCCCAAACCGTCGTCAATTAACCATCTGCGCAGCACTAGTGCGACGTAAAACCAACCCAACCCAACCTAATGAGTTTCATCTTCTTTGTGTCTCGTTGTGAAAAGAAGACTTCATATAAGATCTAAAGATTTTATGATTTACAACTGCTCCTTCTGCTGCATGAAATAATAATTAGATCAAATATGTAAAAATTACTTTCTTTTTTTTTTTTTTTGACGAATTTGTAGAAAAATTTAAATTACTGAATGAACGACTAGAACGAGGCGGAGCTTCTACCGTTTGTGGGAAAAAGCAGCACTATGATTGGCTATATTCCGTTATTTGTGGGCTAAATTAAGACTCATATTCACGGTATTTGTAGGCGGAGCCTATGTTCTCTAGTAGACACTTCTGGTCCTTTGAGCTTCCGGTTAAGAACGAAAGTGAATAATTCCAACCAATCATAACAATTGTTTACAGCTAGTAGCAGACGAACCAGAAGTTCTCGCAACCAGTGCGACATACAGTCGGCTGAAAAATTATTCGAGCACTAACAATAATCCTTGCTAAAAAAAAGTACACTTAATACAGTTTTTTTAATAAATCCTTGTCGAGTCATGCTCTTAATCAGTCTAAGAACATAATTCGACAAGGATTTACTTAGCAAAACTGTCTTAAGTGTACTTTTTAAATATAGGAATTATTGGCTAGTGCTCGAATAATTTTGCAGCCGACTGTAATCAATTTTTTTTTTTTTTTTTTTTTTAGAAAACAAGGTGAATACGTTAAGGCTCCTATATATACGAGCTGGCGCATCAGGCATTTTGTTGCCTTAGGGTTGCCACATGTACCCAGCGTTTTCCGTAGATAAACAAACGGCAGCCATTATTTCTATCGTTTTGTATTACTTTGGAGTTACTTTTTGAATCATTTTCATAATTTTAGCTCGGTAAATTATCATATGCGAGATTGTTTAGAAAGCATCATAAAATGTTCAGTTTTCCATACGATAATTTAGGAAGAATAAAATAATATAACTTTTATTTACTTATATTTTTCTCTGTGTTTTTCACATATTCAAACGTAAAAATACAAAGAATATGCTATTTTAATCATGATATTTATGTTAATAACCAGAAATTAATTAAGAAGACCTTTTATTACTGTGCGTTTGAGTTTTGGCGATATTTTCTGGGGTCGCCAAAGTTGTTTCCTTACCGTGTCGTAATTACAATTAATTTAAGTTTCGTTTAAAAGAATAGTATATGCTAGAAATAGCAGAAAAAGTAAGTAAATAAATAAAGATTTTCCACTTTTAAACAGTAAGGTTTTTATTTTATTTTTATTTATTTATTTATTTATTTATTTATTTATTTATTTTTTTCAAAAAGTTATGATTTGTATTTGAAACAGACAGAAATATTTCTAACAACACATCTTATCCCCAGTACATCCACATAATATCCTGAGGATGAAAAAACATACCAAGAATGTACTGTGTATAAATGTGTTGTTAGAGAAATATTTCTAACACATCTTATCCCCAGTACATCCACATAATATCCTGAGGATGAAAAAACATACCAAGAATGTACTGTGTATAAATGTGTTGTTAGGGGTATTACTTGTTGCTTATTACTCTTGACCGATCGTAGCTTCAGATCAAGATTTCTTAAAATCGCTAGTTAAGCAATAAAGACGCCAAGCGGGAACGCTGCCCTCATCCGAGGCAAAAAATAAAATGGCGGCGATGCTTCGGCCTGTATATTTTATTTAAGGGGCTCTACTATAGGTTAAATTTAAGAAAATCGTCATCATTACGTCAAATGGCGCCGGAGAGTTATGCCGTCTATATTAAGAGCGAACAATACCTAATCTCGCTAACAGCTGATGTGGCCCATGTTATCCTATGGGAAAATTTATTTCCATAATTACTCATTACCTAATGAGTATTTTTCAATTCTGTTTTCACATTTACAAAATTCATTAGCGTTAAATTAGCACTTATTTTCCAAAAATTGATTTTAAAATTTTTAGTATTTAATTTTGCTACTAAAAAATGAGAAAAATGCACTTTGTGAATAACAGAAAGTTGAATTTAATATTATTAAAATTATATAAATAAATTCAAGCTTTTAAATTGGGAAGGTAAGTCTTAAAATAATAGAGAAATCTTCACTTACCTTCTATGCAGGAGGCAATCACGCAATTCTTCTAACAAAATAATATTTATTCTTGAGCTGTAGATGTGATATAATCTAATATTTCCTGGTTCCTATATACTGAAGCAAACTAACATGAATTTAAAATAAATATGTTGTTGTCAATTTTCACACATACTAAAATAAAGAAGTTCAATTAGTGAACTGAATTAAAATTTTATTTTCACTTTCGGAGGCGTCTTTTAAGTCCATTCTTATCCCGAGAATACTGGTGCAACATTGAACTATTTTTACCGAAAAACAATCTTACTAATTTGAAATATATCATTAAGGATAATAGATTTACATTACGAATTGCAATTTTTACATTAAACACAATATATTTTGAATCATTAGATTAATATTTATGTTGTATGATATAATAAAAAATAAGTCTAAATCAGTCTATATATCCGTCAATAGTTAATATATATATATATATATATATATATATATATATATATATATATGGGAAATTAGTTTTCTTTTTGAACCGCGAGAGGTAAGTAATTATTATTTTCATGATACACACATCTGTCAGCAGATGATCGAAAAATAAAGAAGTGAGTGCAATTGCATCTTGCGGAGGCGTGATTGATTAAAATTTTAGAATAGCTCAGTACACGATGACAATGCATTATTTTAATATTTATATTCAATTAATAAATGTTTTCTTTCAATTAATTAATAAAATGTGAAAATAATAACCTCATAATAGCTTTAAAATTTAAAAACATGGTTGGTATATAAAATGTTCTTTTTCTCTTATAGTTATTATAAAGTTAAGAAACAAAACTGTAACATACCTTACTTTTAATTCCTCAGTTATTTATATCCGCTTAAAATAAAATTTGTCTTTTATGAAACTGTCAAACATTGTCATTTCAATTATCTATAAAGAACTTTAGAACAAAGTCTTATCTATGTCCTTTCAAAATTTTGTTCAATAGTTATCTTTTTACAAGATAAAAATTTCGATAAATTTTCAATAGAACAAACTCTAAGTAATGTATATTTGCCAAACGATTAAACAATGCATATAATCCGTTTAAAAATACACATTGTCATTAGAAAATTGATTAAAATACATGACATAATTTTCTAATAATGTTTAGATCATCATTGGGACTTTGCATTCACAAAACTCTAAGAAAGAAAGGTTCTGCAATAACCCTCACTAATATATACAGCAATTTTTTTGAAATACCAATAACGGATTTTTCCAGCTTAATTTTACCTATATGCAATTTTCTGCAAATAATAATGATGATGATAAGGTAAAAAAATAGACAATTTTTATTATGGAAAATACTGTTAAAAACGTTAAAAATGTATAAAACAATTTTACTCAAATTAAAGCAGCATAATTTTTTTTAAATATATTTCATATATTTACATAAACCATAGAGTATTTGAATTCTTTTGCACGATCATGAAAAATTCATAAGCATTGTAAACATAAAGTTCAACAGGAAATATGCTTTAACTATTAACATATCAAATTTTTGTAACAATCAATTTATATTTACGAAAATTAGAGAATGGAGGGACAGTTTCACCCACAAATAAAAAAATCGAAGTAATAAAACCTTTTTAAGAATGCTGGAATTAAAATGCATAAGAAGCTGAAAATAAATATCCATCTACAGTCGGTAACAAAAGTCTCCGAACACTAGCGAAAATTCCTATGTAAAAAAGTACACTTAATACAGTTTTGTTAAATAAATCCTTGTCGAATCCTGTCCTCAGTCAGTCTAAAAACAGAATTCGACAAGGATTTATTTAGCAAAACTGTATTAAGTGTCCTATTTTTATATAGGAATTTTTGCTAGTGTTCGGAGACTTTTGTTACCGACTGTACATCCCGTAATGTGGTTGAATAATTTTGTATGACACTGTATACGAACCATTTATGCTAAACGTATTATTCTGTATAAGAAACATGCTTTTGTGCATCAGAAAAATGTACATAAATTTTCTTAGGTTTAGCATCGTGAAAAAGGTGTTCAAATGCTCTTAAAATAAATACCTCATAGACCATAATGTATCTGTACAATACTCTTCTGGATTGCGTACTTTGTTTCCAATACAGGTTGTTTGATTTTAAGAAGTTCTACAAATTCGCTGTAAATGGATTTCACCACATCACTTTCTTCTAGATAGTTTTACACAAAATTCATTCAATACAAATTATTTATTAAATTATTTTCCATTATAAATGCAGACGATTTTTATCTGACAGAATTATATCACTAAATGCCGAAAGAAAGTCAATTTTTTGCAATTATTAAAAGGAATACGATTTTTTTTTTCTGTTTTTTTTTTTTTTTTTTTTTTTTTTAATTTTCGCAGGTCTGTAGGTCAATCATTCGTTATGAAGGTATTGACGAGCTCTTTCAAAAGATAACCATATTGAAAATTTACTCCCCCCGGGGTTGTACTCCCCCCCCCCCCAGGTACCTCCCCCGGGATACTTTCCCTCCAGGGGGAAAGCGATGTTTACACATGCACAAAATTTTTTTCCAAGTTAGTTACTACTATTATCAATAATTCATATTGAATTTACAATTACACGTTTAAAATAACTCTCATTATGCAGATTTATACGAAATTTTGTCCTATACTTAAATGTTAAAAATTTAGAAAAAATGCGATCACAGCACTACCTGTTGAGCATGTTCTGCAAAGCTAATCGGCTCCAGATTATGTCAGAGTCCAACTAAATACCATGTTTGGTTAAATTTCGTTCATTGGTTCGTGAGATACAGCGTCCACAAAATTTGTAATACACACAGACACACAGATAGACTGGCAGACATTTTCTAAAAACAGTCGAATCAAGTTCAGAACATGCCAAAACGTGTAAATTCACCGAAAGCTGGAGTTCGAAAATTTTCACAAATCCAATACGTTCTCTGTATGTATGCATATAGAAGAAAGTAAAAATCCATTTCTCAATTGCTGCATGTGCGATTGGGACTACTTCAAGAACTCACTTTTAGTGGGCATGCTATTAAAAAAACACAAAGAGTTCGAGTTAAGAGTTCGAGGAAAAGATATTTGAAACACCGCATTCGTGGCCAAACTTGTAGGTATCTTTAGATGTTTTGCAAAGAGTAGTAGGATTCTGAGAAAGCCTAACAAAAGGTATTCTGATGGTAGTTTATACAAAAATCTGTTAACTTCAGCTTCTCGATCTTATGATAAAGTATGATAATGTTCTTCCACATCACCAAAACATTGCACTGAAAAATGTAAATTACATGAGCAATAGAGCAAAAGTAACAGATTTGAATTACTTTGCAACGTCATATTTTAAAACATCAGGGTAACATCGCAAAATAAAACAGTTGAAGTCACTACAGATAAAATTTAATATGTAAGTAGTTAAACTGATTTATAAGTAAATCTGCAAAATAGCTCATTTTATAAGAATGTAATAGAGTTCGTAACTTTTTCCAATAACCAGTTACAGTGGTTTATATCTCTGCAAGACTCAACAGAGGACGAGTAAACCTATTTTAGAATGATACAAAAACGAAAAATCATGCGGTTCACATTGATTATTAATACTTTCCAATTGCACATATCCTTTGCATCGTTTAACCTGCAATGTTCTTTAGCTAGGTTATTCCGGAATGAACAGACAAAAGGACAGAAAGGTAGACAGATGGACTGAATGAATCCATAATCCCTCTAAAATACTGTTGGAAAGTGTTAAAAACGCTTAACGCAAACGGAAATAGATTTTCAAAAAATTCCAATTGTGGACCTTAATGTATCTGAATACTTTAATGCAGCAATGTAAATCTGAACTTTAAACATATCATATTCTATAAAAAACATTAATTTATATATTAACAATGAATGTCAATTTCAATTGTGATTTTAGCAATGGAAAGTTATTTAATCCTTTCATGGTCACAACCCTAAATGTAAATAAAGACTATAAATGTAAACAAAGACTACAAATGTACATTAAGACCTAAATGCAAAGAAAAACTGTCAATGTGAACAAAGACTACAAACATTAACAAAGACACTACATGTAAACAAAGACCTAAACGTAAACATAGACTATAAATGTAAGCAAAGTCCTAAATGAAAACGAAAATTATTAATCAAAAAAGAACCTAAATATAAATAAGTACTAATTATAAACAAACACCTAAATGTAAACTATGACTATAAATATAAACAAAGCCTCAAAATGTGAACAAAGACTATGAATGTAAACAGAGACCTTACATATATACAAAGACTATGAATGTAAACAAAGACCTTAGATATATACAAAGACAATGAATGTAAACAAAAAACATAAATATAAACAAAGACCCTAAATATAAAGAATGATGATAAATGTAAACAAAGATCCTAAATAAAAACAAAGAATGTAAATGTAAATAAGGACATACAGTCGGCTGCAAAATTATTCGAGCACTAGCCAATAATTCCTATATTTAAAAAGTACACTTAAGACTGTTTTCCTAAGTAAATCATGTCGAATCATGTTTTTAGACTGATTAAGAACATGAATCGACAAGATTTATTTAGCAAAGCTGTGTTAAGAGTACTTTTTTTTTGGCAAGGATTATTGCTAGTGCTCGAATAATTTTGCAGCCGACTGTAAGTGTAAAACAAAATTAATGTAAACAAGGAATATAAATTTAAACAGACCCTAAATGTAAAAAAAGACCTAAATATAAAAAAGGCCTAAATATAAACAACGACCTAAATATAAACAAATACATTTAAACAAGGGCCTAAATGTAAACAAAACCCTCAATGGAAAAAAGACTAAAATGAAAGCAAAGACACTAAATGTAAACAAAGACCCTTAATATAAACAAAGATTTTAAATGTAAAGAAAGACCTTAAATGTAAACAGAGTACTAAATGTGGAAACCATAAATGTAAAAAAAAGAATACAAAAGTAAATAGATATAAATGTAAACAAAGACTTAAATTAAAAAAAACCTAAATGCACGCAAAGACCTAAATGTAAACAGAGTACTAAATGCGGAGACCATAAATGTAAAAAAAAAGAATACAAAAGTAAATAGACATAAATGTAAACAAAGACTGTAAATTTAAATAAACCTAAATGCATGCAAAGACCTAAATGTAAACTAAAACCCTAAATATAAGCAAAGGCCATAATTGTAAAAAAAGAACCTAAATGTAAACAAAGAATATGAATGTAAACAAAGATTCTAAATGTAAACATAGACAAAAATGTAGAAAAGACCCTAAATGTAAATAAAGACTATAAATGTAAGCAAAAACACTAAATGTAACCAAAGATTATAAATTAAAACAAGGACTACAAATATATATTAAGACCTAAATGCGAACAAAGACTGATAAACGTTAATAAAGATTACGAACATTAACAAGGATACTACTTATAAAAAAACACTTAATCGTAAACAAAGACTATAAATGTAAATGAAGTCCTAAATGAAAATGAAAACTATAAATGAGAAAAAGAATCTAAATGTAAATAAGTACTAAATATAAACAAACACCTAAATGTAAGCAAAAACTAAAGGACCCTAAATGTGAACAAAGACTATAAATTAAACAAAGACCCTACACATAAACAATGATTATAAATGTAAACAAAGATACAAAATGTCAACTAAGACTGTGAATGTAAATGAGGACAAAATTTGTAAAAAAAAAACGTAAATGTAAACAATGAATATTAATTTAAACAAAGATCCCAAATGTAACCAAACCCCTAAATGTAAACAAAGACCCTAATTATAAAAAAATTAAAATGTAAAAAAAGACCTAAATGAAAAAAGACTATAAATTTAAACAAAAACCCAAAGTGCAAACGACGAACTAAATGTAAGCAAAGAGACTAATTATACACAAAACTATAAACGTAAAAAAGAAACTAAATGGAAACAAATACTATGAATGTAAAGAAGAAACCTTAATGTACACAAAGATTAAAATGTAAAGAAAAACCCTAAATGTAAATAAAGGCTATGAATGTAAACAAAGACCACAAATGTAAATTAACACCAAAATACAAACAAAGGCTGTAAATGTTAACAAAGACTACAAACGTTAACAAAGATACCATATGTAAACAAAGACCTAAACGTAAACATAGAATATAAATGTAAATAAAGTCCTAAAAGAAAACAAAAATATTAATGAAAAAAGAACCTAAACCTATAAAAAGTACTAATTATAAACAAACACATAGATGTAAACAATGACTATAAATATAAACAAAAACCCTAAATGTGAACAAAGATTATAAATGTAAACAAAATGCCTACACTTAAAAAAGGACTGAATATAAGCAAAGAACCTAAAAGTAAACAAAGACTATAGATTTAAAAAATGACCTAAATGTAAACAAAGATCCTATATGAAAACAAAAATTATAAATGTAAACGAAAACTGCAAATATAAGCAAAGACTGTAAATGTAAACAATGGCTACAAATGTAAGCAGACCTAAATGTAAGCAGACTATAAACGCAGACAAAGTCCTAAATTAAGGAAATAAATGTAAACAAAGGCTATAAATGTAAACAAAGACCCTAAATATAAACAAGAACTGTAAATGTAAACAAACAACCTAAATAAAACAAATGTTATAAATGTAAATAAAGACAATACCTAAATGTAAACAAAGACCTAAATGTTAACCAAGACTATAAATAAAAACAAGACTATAAACGTAAACAAATAAACTAAAATAGGACATAAATGTAAACATAGACTTTAACGTAAACAAAGACTATAAATGAAATAAAGACCCCAAAAGGTGAATAAAAAATACAAATATAAACAAAGACCTAATTGTAAATAAGAATCTAAGAGCAAACAAATGCGTAAATGTAAACAAAGTTAATAAATGCAAACAAAGACACAAAATATAACAATGGCTATAAATTTAAAAGAGGATTTAAATGTAAACAAGACAAAAATATAAATAAAGACCCTAAATGTAAATAAGGACTAAAATGTAACCAAAGACAATAAATGTAACCAAAGTCAATAAATGTAACCAAAGTCAATAAACGTAAACAAAGCCTACAAATATAAATTAAGACTTAAATGCAAACAAAGACTATAAATGCAAACGAAAACTACAAGTACAAAGACCATAAATGTAAAAAAGGCTACAGATGTAAGCATACCTCAATGTACAGAAAGCCTATAAATTTCAAAAAGGACTTCATGGAAACGAAGACTCTAAAAGTAAACAAATATTAAAAATACTAATTTAGACCTAAATGTAAAAAAGACTATAAATGTAAACAAAGGCTGCATATATAAACAAAACACTAAATGTAAACAAAGACCATAAGTGTAAATAAAGACCTAAATGTAAACAAAAATTATAAATGTAAAAGAACTAAGTGTAAACAAACACCTAAATACAAACGAAGACTATAAATGTAAACAGACCCTAAATGTAAACAAAGACCGAAAATGTAAACTAATATTATAAATGCAAAGACTATAAATGTAAACAATGACTTAAATGTAAACAAAGACTACAAAATAAATAAGGACCTAAATGTAAACAAAGACTACAATATAAATAAGGACCTAAATGTAAACAAAGACGTAAATGAAAAAAAAATTAAATTGAAACAAATACCCTAATTTTAAACAATGACCTAAATGTAAACAAAGACCCTAAATATAAACAAAGACTATAAATATAATCAAAGAACCTAAATGTAAACAAAGAATATGAATGTAAGCAAAGAAAAAATTGTAAAAAATGACCCTAAATATAAATAAAGACTATAAATGCAAACAAAGACTACAAACATCAATAAAAACACTACATGTAAACACAGACTACAAACATTAATAAAAACACTAAACATTAATAAAAGCATTAAAAGACCTAAATTTAAACAAAGACTATAAATGCAAATAAAGTCCTAAGTGAAAACAAAAGCTATTAATCAAAAAAAAAGAACCTAAATGTAAACAAGTACTAATTATAAACAAAACCCGAAATGTAAACAATGACTAAAATACAAACAAAGCCCCTACATGAGAACAAAACTATAAATGTAAAAGAAGACCGCACGTATATACAGACTATGAATGTAAACAAAAACATAAATATAAACAAAGACACTAAATATAAAAACTGATGAAAAATGTAAACAAAGATCCTTAATATCAACAAAGACTGTAAATGTAAATAAGGATATAAATGTAAAACAAACCTAAATGTAAACAAGGTGTATAAATTTAAACAGACCCTAAATGTAATAAAAGACCTAAATGTAAACAAATGCCTAAATATAAACAATGTCCTTAATATAAACAAATACTATACATTTAAACAAGGACCTAAATGTAAACAAAACCGTTATCGGAAAAGACTAAAATGTAAACAATTTAAAAACGTACCTAAATATAAACAAACAGCTAAATATAAAAAAAGACACTGAATGTAAACAAAGACAATGAATGTAAACAGAGATCCTTAATATAAACAAATACTTTAATTGTGAAGAAAGACCTTAAATGTAAACAAAGTAATAAATGCAAAGACTAAAATGTAAAAAAGACTCTAAATGTAGATAAAGACTTCAGTGTAAACAAAGACTATCATTGTAAAAAAGAGCCTAAATGTAACCAAAGATTATGAAAATAAACAAAGTCTACAAATGTATATTAAGACCTAAATTCGAACAGACTGAAAATGTAAACAGAGACTACGAACATCAACAAAGACCCTACTTGTAAACAAACACTTAAGAGTAAAATAAAACTAAATGTAAATATAAAGTATTAATGTAGAAAAAGACTATAAATGTAAATATCGACTACGTATATAAACAAAGACACTCAATGTAAACAAAGACCATTAGTGTAAATAAAGACCTAAATATAAATAAAAATTATAAAAGTAAAAAAGAACCTAAATGTAAATAAGTAGTGTTGCAAAAAACCCATAGATTTTGAAAGATGAGAATAAACCCGGGAATTGTGGGGATTAAACCAGGAACTTTGGGAAATATTGGGAATTTTAAAAGTAAACAAAACCAGTCATTTTCAAAATGGAATTTAGAGCCAACGCATGAACATACATATATATTCTTAAAATGTCAATGAGTATTGCATAAACTAGTTTTATAAAATATGGTCTTTTTTTTTTAGTAAGGAAAGTAAATTTAAATTATGTACAGTCGGTAACAAAAATAACCGAACACTAGCAAAAATTCCTATATAAAAAAAATACTGTTCTGTTAGATAAATCCTTGTCGAATCATGTTCTTAGACACTAAGAACATGATTCGGCAAGGATTTATTTAACAAAACGATATTAACTCTACTTTTTATATATAGTAATTTTTGCTAGTGTTCGGATACTTTTGATACCGACTGTATATTCCGTTTTAAATTTGAAAATATATTTTAAGAAATATTACTTCATCAAAAAAGTCTTAAAATGATAATTTTAGTTAAGTAATCTTTTCAACTGCAATGATTAAGATAGTTCTTTTTATTTTTTATAGATTTTTTTACTAAATATTCATTTTAAATGTTTCACAAACAAATACAGTCAGTTCTCTTTACAGTCAGCTCTGCAATTAAATTTTTAATGTAAACAAAAAAAATTAAAATTTTAAGGCAAACTACTATTACATCAGCTTTTAACGAAATTAAAAATAAACTATGATGAATATTCATTTCTGCACTTAAAAAAATATTTTCCTTTATATTTTTAAAATAAATATGTCTATTTATATATTATTGCTGTGTATAATTTGAGTATGCTTAAATTATTTAACATATGAATACGCAATTTTATTAACAACGAATAAAAATTTTATTCTGAAATTTATTAGACATTCTGTTTCTATTTTAATGTCTATTTATGAAATAATAATAATAACAATAACTAACTTTGTGTCTCAAATAGAAAGAAGAATTGAGCTGTTTTTCACAGTTACAGTTAAAAATGGTAAATAAGAAATCATATAAAAATAATAATAATGGAAAAAATGTGTCCATGCATCAAATTATTTCAAAACTCTCAGATATTTTCGAAATTCCCAGGAATTTTCAAAATTTCCTTCAAAAAAAGCCCGGTTTATTACCGGGGAAGAAACGGGGATTTTCCAGCCTTTGCAACACTATAAATAAGTGCCTAAATGTAAACAAACACCTAAATATAAACGAAGACTATAAATGTAAACCAAGATCCTAAATGTAAACAATGACTATAATTTTAAACAAAGACTTAAAATACAAACAGACTTTAAAGGTAAACAAAGACCCTAAATGTAAACAAATATTACAAATGCAAAGACTATAAATGTAAACAGCGACTTAAATGTAAACAAAGAATACAAAATAAATAAAGAACTAAATGTAAAGAAAGATGTAAATGAAAAAAATATATAAATTTAAACACTCTAAATGCAAACAAGGACCTAAATGTAAACAAAGACCCTAAATATAAACAAGGACTATAAATGTTAACAAAGCACCTAAATGTAAACAAAGACTATGAATGTAAACAATAAATAAATTGTAAAAAAAAAAAAAAAAAAAAAAAAAAAGTGAATAAAGACCATAAATGTAAACAAACACTACAAATATACATTAAGACCTAAATGCAAACAAAGACTGTAAATGAGAACAAAGACTACAAACATTACTAGAAATACTACATATAAACAAAGAATATAAATGTAAATAAAGTCCCAAATGAAAGCAAAACTATTAATGAAAAAAGAACCTAAATGTAAATAACAACTAATTCTAAACAAACACCTAAATGTAAACAATTACAATAAATATAAACAAAGCCCCTAAATGTGAGCAAAGACTATGAATGTAAATAAAGACCCTACATATATACAAAGACTACAAATGTAAACAAAGACCCTAAATATAAATGATGATAATAAATGTAAACAAAGACCCTAAATATAAATGATGATGATAAATGCAAACAAAGATCCTAAATGTCAACAAAGACTGTGAATGTAAATAAGAATATAAATTTAAAACAAACGTAAAAGTAAGCAAGGAATATAAATTTAAGCAGAACATTAAATGTAAAAAATGACCTAAATGTAAACAAAGGCCTAAATATAAACAACGACCCTAAATATAAGCAAAGACTATACATTTAAACAATGACCTAACTGTAAACAAAATACCAGATAAAAAAATGTAAACAAAGACCCTAAATGTAAACAAGCAGCTAAATATAAACAAATATCCTAAATGTAAACAAAGATCTTTAATATGAACAAAGACTTTAAATGTAAAGGAAGACCTTAAATGTAAACAAAGTAATAAATGCAAAGACCATAAATGTAAACAAAGAATACAAATGTAAATAAGGATCTAAATGTAAACTAAAACCCTAAATATAAACAAAGGCTATAATTGTAAACAAACAACCTAAATTTAAACAAAGAATATGAATTTAAACAAACATTCAAAATGTAAACAAAGACTAAAATATAAAAAAGACCCTAAATGTAGATAATCACTTCAATGTAAACAAAGACTATAAAAGTAAACAAAGACCCTAAATGTAACCAAAGTTTATAAATATAAGGAAAGACTGCAAATATATATTAAGACCTAAATGTGAACAAAGACTGAAAATGTAAACAAAGGCTATGAACATTAACAAAGACCCTACTTGTAAACAAACACCTAAACGTAAACATAGACTATGAATGTAAATAAAGTCCTAAATAAAAATGAAAACTATAAATGAGAAAATATACCTAAATGTAAATAAATACTAATTATAAACAAACACCTAAAAGTAAACAATGACAAAAGGACTCTAAATGTGAACAAAGACTATAAATGTAAAAAAGGCCCTACATATAAACAATGATTATAAATGTGAACTAAGATACAAAATGTCTCCAAAGACTGAATGTAAACGAGGACCAAAATGGTAAAGAACCTAAATGTAACCAAAGAATATTAATTTAAACAAAGAAACCAAATTTAAACAAAGACCTAAATGTACACAAAGGCCTAAATGTAAACAAAGACCCTAAATATAAACAGACTATAAATTTGATCAAAGACCTAAATGTGAACAAAAACCCTAAATATAAAAAACTCTAAAGTGTAAATAAGGACATTAAATGTAAATAAAGACCTAAATGTAATCAAAGACCATAAGTTTAAACAAAGACCAAAAATACAAACAAAGACTTTAAATGTAAACAAAGACCCTAAAAATAAACAAAGATTATAAAAGCAAAGACTATAAATGTAAACAATGACTTAAATGTAAAAAAAAGAATACAAAATATATATGGACCTAGAAGTAAATAAAGACCTAAAGGAGAAAAAGACTACAAATTAAACAAAAACCCTAAATGCAAACGATGACCTAAATGTAAACTAAGACCCTAATTATAAACAAAAACAATAAATGTAAAAAAGAAACTAAATGCAAACAAAGACTATGAATGTAAAGAAAGAACCTATATGTATACAAAGTCTAAAATGTAAAAAAGACACTAAATGTAATTAAAGATTATAAATGTATACAAAGACTAGAAATGTAAATTAAGGCCTAAATACAAATAAAGACTGTAAATGTAAACAAAGACTGAAGTCATTAACAAAGATACTACATGTAAACAAAGACCTAAACATATACAAAGACTACAAATGTCTAAAAGAAAATAAAAACCATTAATGAAAAAAAAACCTAAATCTAAATAAGTACTAATTATAAACAAACACCTAAATGTAAACAACGATTATAAATATAAACAAAGACTATGAATGTAAACAACGAACCTCAATGTAAACAAAGACTATAAATATTTAAACAAAGACCTAAATGTAAACAAAAATTATAAATGTAAACGAAACTACAAATATAAACAAAGACATTAAATGCAAACAAAGGCTACAAAAAATAGCAGGAGACTTGGCGTTGGAATATTAAAACAGGAATAAACTACTACGTCAGAAACGCCAAAGAAAGTTTCTGACGTAGTAGTTTATTCCTGTTTTAAAGGCTACAAAAGTAAGCAGAACTAAATGTAAATAAAGATTATAAACGCAGACAAAGACCTCAAATTCCTGAACGAAATTAAGGAAATAAATGTAAAGAAGGACTATAAATGTAAACAAACAACCTAAATAAAAACAAAGACTATAAATGTAAATAAAGACAAGGAGTAAACGTAAACAAGGATCTAAATGTTAACGAATACTATAAATCAAAACAGACAATAAATGTAAACAAATAACTTAAATGAAAATAGGGCATAAATGTAAACATAGACTTTAAATGTAAACAAATACGCTAAATGTAAAGAAAGACTGTAAATGTAAACAAAAACCCTAAAGGGGAATAAAACCTACAAATATAAAAAAGTCCTATATGTAAACAAAGACCCTAAATGTAAATAAGAATCTAAATGCAAACAAAGGCGTAAATGTAAACAAAGATTATAAATTAAAATAACGACACTAAATGTAACAAGGACTAAAAATTTAAAACTGGTTTTAAATGTAAACAAAGGCAAAAATATAAATTAAGAACCTAAATGTAAATAAGGACTTAAATGTAACCAAAGATAATAAATGTAACTAAAGTCAACAAATGTAAACAAAGACTACAAATATAAATTAAGACCTAAATGCAAACAAAGACCGTAAATGCAAACGAAAACTACATGTATAAACAAAGACTATAAATATAAAAAATGCTACAAATGTAAGCAAACCTGAATGTAAACAAAGACTATAAATTTCAATCACGTAAACAAAGACTTAAATGTAAACAAAAATTAAAAATATAAATTTAGACCTAAATGTAAAAAAAGACTATAAATGTAAGCAAAGACTACACATATAAACAAAGACACTAAATGTAAACAAAGACCATAAGAGTAAATAAAGACCTAAATGTAAACAAAAATTTTAAATCTAAAAAAGAACCTAAATGTAAATATGTACCTAAATTTAGTATAATCTAGTATCAAGGGTTCTTTGCTTTGTAGATTATAATCAGAAATAAATATCTTTAAATTAAAAAAACATATTCATTATTATTTATAACTAATTATCGAAAAGGTACTCACCCTTACGTCTATCACGGCCAACTTGACAAAAGATGATTTAGAGCAGGAATTCGATGACACAAAGTAATTGTTTTGAAACTTGACCTTTTCATAGTTTTAATTTGATGATTATGAACTATATTCATTGCTGTTAACTATTTAAAAAAAGTATTAATTTCAAAATTATTTCAGATTCATTCTTATTCAAATAATTAATAATCTTCTCAAAATATTCAAATACTCTAGTTTCCTTCCTCTTTAACAAAATCAATCATAATAATAAATTTAAGACACAGAAAAACGTGCCTTCTGTTTATCTAGTCTACATCTTTCTCAGTAACTTTCGAAAGTAAATCTTATTCTAATAAATCCAAAAATAATAATAAAATAAAGAAGAAAATTTCCACTGTCGCTCCAGATGCGCGAATTAGAAGGGGAAAAGTGGAGGAAAGCAGTGATGTTGCAACATCCTCTTACCTTGAGCACAAAAAGATTCTGTACATGCTCAATAAAATATTAAAGAAAAAAGGAATTGGTTCATATTCTAAAATATTCTAAGTAAAATAATAAAAAATAATAATAATAAACAATGTAATATAAAATTGTATACAAGTTTTCTTAAAAGTAAAGTATAATTCAAAAAAATATTTTAGTCCTTTCAATTTTTAGTCCTTTCAAATTTAGCATTGTAAATTCAGTTTTTGAAAGTTTATAAATTGAGTCTTTCTATTGATTTGATAGGCCTACCATTTCTAGAAGTCTGAGTTTTATTTTCGGGTATAATTGTATCACGAAGTTCTAAAGCACAAATCCTATGTAGTGGTCGTAAAATTTCACCATTCATGGTTCTCAGTTTGGCAACACGAACTTGTCCATCTTTACAAGGATACAGTTCTATCACTTTGGCCAATGGCCACTGAATGCGTTTTGAGTTGTCATCTTGAACTAAAACTAAATCTCCCATTTTAATATTATTGCTAGGAGATTTCTTTACATTGTTAAATTCTCGAAGAGATCCCAAATATTCATTTCTAAACCTCTTGCGAAGATCGTCTTTTAATTTCTGTTGGTATTCAAATCTTTTTCTCAGGTTATTTCTTTCAATAAAATCCAAGTCAGGTACGCCAGTTTCACGGATGTCTTTCAAAAACATTTGAAGTGTGAGAGGTGTTAAATCTTCAATATCCTCAGATACATATGTAAGTGGTGGTGAATTCACCATACTCTCTGTGTCGCAAATAGTTGTGTATCATTCTTCATAGTACAAATGGGCTTTTCCTAAAACTCTTTTCAACATTGATTTGATAATGCGAATCAATCTCTCCCAAAATCCTCTTCACCACGGAGAGGCTGGAAGGTTAAGTTTCCATTTTATTCTTTTTATAGTGGCAAATTTTCAGTCTGTGCCCAATCTACAGAATTCAATTCTTTTCTTGTCGCAACTAAATTTGTTCCATTATCACTGTAGATGATATGAGGTTGTCTTCTACGTGCAATAAATCTTCTCAAGGTATGTATGAAATTCTCTGTTGTTAAGGAAGTCGTCAGTTCTAGGTGAATAGCTCGAAAAACTGCACATGTATACAGAACTACCCAACACTTGCTGCCATCTTTTAAGAAAAGTGGTCCAAAAAGGTCTGTTCCTGTAATTTAAAAAACACCAGCTTCTCTCACTCTATCTTCAGGCAGGGGTGAACTTAATACTTCAGCAGCTTTCGGAGAGAATCTTTGACACTGGACACATCTATGCAGAATCTTTCTAATGGTCTTCCTGCATCTTATTATCCAGAATTTCTCTCGAATTGCTGACATAAGAATTTCTATTCCTGCATGATTCATGTCTATATGTTCATTTTCAATAATTCTGTGGATTACATTATGGTTCGCTGGCAAATCCACTGGATATCTAAAATTTTCTGAATCTTTTCTCATTGATATTCTAGTTTGGACTCAGATGACTCCTATTTCATCAACAAATGTACGCAAAGAGGATAAGTGTTTCTTAAAATTTAAATCTTGATTCTGAACGAACTTCAAGATCGTAAGTTCAGCACTTTCAATTTCTTCAACTGTTAAACTTATCATCACTCTTGCTTCTTTAGGCTTTTTAGCATTTTCTTTAAATCTGAGTATCCATGCTGTGACCTTTAACATCTTTTTATACGAGGAACACAGCTCGTAAAAGTCAATGTTTTCCGATGATACATTGGCTGCTGAAACTATCGTTTTTATCTGATTCTATTACATTTAAATCAGGTTGTAAAATTTCGTTAGGCCAAAATTCTGAAGATTTTCTGAACCAAGAAGGTCCATCCCACCACCGCGATTTTAAGAGGAATTCAGAAGAACAACCCCTAGGTGGCAAATCGGCAGGATTGAGTATCCCTGGTACGTATTTCCAATTCTCAGGATGGCTGAGGGATTTAATTTCTTGCGCTCTATTATAAACAAAAGGTGCCCAATTTTCAATTCTTTTAATCCAAAATGTAGCATTCGACAAATCAGTACAAAATTGTTTTGGAATACTTGGCTGTCTTAAATATGTTTTTACACTTTGAGCGAGTCTTGCTCCTATGGTACTGGCAAGAAGCTCTAGTATAGGAATGGTGATTGACTTCAATGGAGCTACCCGAGATCTGGCTTGTCCAAGTTGGCATATAATGGAATCAAAATCTTCTGCTCTTAGAAAAATGCAAGTTTCATAGGATGCTTTGCATCACAAAATATATGTAAGCTCAGTTCCGTATTCTCCGTATCAGGTACAAGAAGTCTTGGTATAGCAACGTCGTTCAACTTATGTAGTCCCCTTTTCCATTTCTCAATTTTTTTTCCAACACATGCAGGTAATTCAGAATCCCAACTCACTTTTAGTTGCCAACATTCTTGAAGTAAAATTTTTGGTATTAATGTTACTGGACAACTATATCCGATGGGATCGAATACTTTATGGGCTACTGACAATATTTTTCTTTTGGTAAGTGTCTAGATTTCTTCTTGATTTTCTCGCAAGTCTATACGTAGTGAATCACTGTTTAAATCCCACAGTAATCCCAAAATTGGTACATTTCTTTTCTTGGAGGGAATAGAATTTTCTTCTGTTGGATTAATAATATTATGCTCCTACCCTCTTAGATCAAATCTTGCCGTATTAAGAATATATTTAGACTCGGAAATAAATTTTTCTAGTTTTTCTACACATGCAACACAATTATCCACATAAAATGATTCGGCTAGTTTATCAGCAGTTTCTTTTAGTTCATCGTTAACCTATTGCAAGTGGTACTTTAGAGTTGCTTCTAACAAGTAAGGACTACAAGTAAGGCCGAATACTACTCTTCTATGTTGAAAAATTTAATATTTGAAGGATCACCCTTCTCCCACCACAGGAATCTAAGATACGGTCGGTCTACTTTGCTGAGCTGAATTTGTAGGAACGCTTTACGAATATCTGAAATTATCCCAATTTTCTTAAATCTAAATATATTAATTACAGATGGGATTAGTTCGACTAAGTTGGGGCCCTTTCCTAGACAATCGTTAATCCCTTTTCTCTTGCTGATTCCTCAAAAACTGGACGAATATCTGGAATTTTCTTTAATAACAGCTCTGTGGGGCAGGAAATGCTCATTTAGATTATCTCTGCATGGCTCAACTTCTTCAATTTCTTCTTTTTTAAGCCATTCGTCAAAAACTGCTTCGTAAGATTGTAATCTTCCAGATTTGTTCAATGATTCCACGCAACTCTTCAATCTTCGCTTAGCAAATGGTCTACAGCTAAGTAGTGGAGGATGACTTCCAATCCATGGAAGGTTGTTTATTTCATATCTGCCGTCTTCAACAATTTTAATAATTTGGTTAAAATATTCTTCGGCAGCTATGTCTAATTTTTCTCTCGTATTCTTATTTCCTGAATCCAAAATGCCTAAAGTATCTAGTCTCCAAAGATCTGAAATCTGTGCATTGGCCACATGAAGAGATAAAACAACATTTGTATTATCGTTGGAACTAAATTCTTCTGTTTTACCCTTCAATGTCCAACCTAATTTTGTTTCAAAGGCCACTAAACCCTTCGAGAGTAATTTACTTTTCCCAGTAAAAAGTTTCCCACATACATCTGCACCAATTAAAAAATCAATTTCTCTATTTTTATTTCTTCTAAATTTTGCTGAGTTCTCATAATCCGAAAATTTAATGCCCCGCCTTCTTGCTTCGTTAATCCACAGTCCATTTCGTATTTTAGGTACTTCTGCGCAAATTGTTTCTTGATCAAGAACTTCAAAATTGTACTAATAGTTTTTATGTAAATCACTCAAATTTATTCTATACCGCAAATGTTCATGTGTTTGTTGTAACCCACCAAACAAACTATGGTTTAACATTTCTTGACCTGTAGGTGTATAACCTATTTTTTTTAATTATTTCTTTCTTTAAATAGGATTTTTGAGATCCCGAATCAATTAAAGCTCTGATAATGCATTCTTTATCTTTATTGATTAACCTTAGCGTTAATGTTTGGAGTAATACTTCTTGATTACAATTTTCGTTAGATAAGGTGGTATTTTAATTTGTCATTTGTTTGTCGGAATTATTTTCTTGACACATTATATCGAAATGACGGCGAGAACAAATACGGCATTTTACAAAGCATCGACAATTTTTTTCCAAATGACCTTTAGAAAAACAAACAAAACACTGACTACGTTTCATCAAATCATCTCTTTTCTCATTGAATTGTTTAGATTTGAATTCTTTGCAATCCTGTAATAAGTGTTTATCACTATTACTAAAAATACACAAGTGTCGTTTATTGCAGGAATTATTATTATAAAGGCCAGCTGCAGTTGATGGGCGAATTTTGTTTATTTTTGGCGATTCATAACTTTCTTTCTTATTTGGTGTGGTGGAAATATGTTCTGGGTGTTGGGCATTTGAAATTAAAGCAGTAGCTTTCTCGCGACTAACAACTTCAGTTTAAATTTCAATCATTTCTGAAACTTTCCACTGATCATCATCGCCGTATTTTTTAGTTATTTCTAAAACTATATCTGATGGTAATAGTTTAATGAAAATTGGGCAAAATAACGTGCTGTAATTTTCTTCTTTTATCCCTAGTGATTCCAGATTTCTTATCTCAGTCTGACACGTGTCAAGTAATTTTCTTAGTGCAAATATATCGGTTGATTTTTTTACGGGAGATAGGTTTAATAATCTGTTTAATTGTGAATTAATTAGTATTTTTTTTTTCGAATCGGTCTTTCAGTGTTTCGATAGCCGCATAGTAATTATTTTTTTTAACGTGAAACCTTTTATTGCATCAGCAGCTGTACCAATTAAGTAGGATCGCAAATAATTAAATTTATCAACGTTTGATAAAACTGGATTCCTATCGATTGCTACTTCAAACTGATCAATAAACTGATCAACTTCCTGCGACAGAACAGCACCGAGACTTTCATGGCTGGCATCTGTATCAAGTATGAACTGTTTGTCGGGCTGTGGATACGTCAAAATTGGCGATGATGTTAAAGCCTCTTTAAGTCTCTTGAACGCTTTTTCACATTCATATGACCACAGGAACTTCTGTTTGGCTTCCGTAAGCTTGTGAAGTGGTCTGGCAATATTCGAGAAACCCTTCACGAACTTCCTGCAGTAAGTGCATAATCCCAGGAAACTTCGGAATTGGTGTACATTTTCTGAGCGACTCCAGTTCTTGACTGCAGAGATCTTCTCAGGATCAGTTCTCAGACCTTCAGCAGCGATGATATGGCCGCGATAACTCCCTTCACGACGGAACAAGTTACACTTGCTAGGATTCAATTTCAGGTTAGCAAACCTGAAGACCCTTACGGATGTTTCTTAGTTGATCTTCAAAGGTGCGCCCCACAATGATAATATCATCGAAATACACCACACAGGCTTCATAGGAAAGCTTTTTTAGAACTGTTTCTATCAGGCGCTCGAATGTTGCATGTGCATTACATAAATCAAAAGGCATAACTTTAAACTGCCATAGTCCTTGTCCCGTGGTGAATGCAGTCTTCTCATGATCATCGGAATGTAATTCTACTTGCCAGTAACTGCTCTTCAGATCAAAGTCGAGAACCATTTATTGCCATCAAGTGTGTCCAATGTTTCGTCAATCTAGGAAGAGGGTAACTATCTTTCTTCGTGATGTCATTCAAACGATAATAATCCACTAAAAATTTTGTTGAACCATCCTTCTTTCGCATCAGTACTATGGGCGATTCCCAAGGGCTCGTTGATGGTTCGATGATGTAATTGCGCTGCATTTCATTTAAAAGTTCAGTCACCTCTTCCTGTTTAGCAAATGGAAGACTTCTCGGATGTTGTCTGATTGGAGGATGATTTCCTGTATCAATTCGGTGCTGAATAATGTTAATCCTTCCGACGCCTTCAGGTGTTCGAGAAAAGGGATCCTTAAATTCCTAGAGTAGCTTCTTCGCAGCATATCTCTGTTCATTTCCTAATTCTGCATTCCTGAGTAATTCCGTTGCTGAAAATTCGGAAGACTTGGAATCGGTGGATTGCGTGGGCCGGTTGATGCATGTAACAGTAGTATAGGTTGCTAACACCTCATCCTTCTTCACTGTCCTTAATTTATCGCTTATGTTGGCGACTCTCACGGGAATAATGCTCTTCGTCAGATCAACCAGAGATGAGGCCACCAGAACTCCTCTCGGGCTACTGTTTATCTTCAGATATTCAATCAGTCTATATCAGAAGTATTACTTGTTCGGAGGTGTTTCGGAAACTATTGTCTCTGTGTGTGGAGGCATGGAGTTTTCAGACTTGGCTGTTATCTGACAAATTGGCTGAATGTCTGGGTTTTCAGTGTTAAACACAGCTATACCTTCCGAACTTGAATGTAGTTCATTGTTTTTGAAGTCCAGGTTGAAGTTAAACTTTCTCAGGAAATCAATTCCAAGTATTAGAGGATCTCTTATATCAGCCACATATGTCATATGATGGTAACTGGCATTTCCAAAAGTGATGGTCAAATTCATTTTTCCGTATATTTTGATCTCGTCACCGGTCACAGTCTGGAGTTTAACGCAGGGCGGCGTCGTGATGATCTTCTCTCTTAGATTTTGAACTGTATCCGTTCTAACGATGGTTACGTTGGCTCCAATATTCAGAATCATACGGCAGGTGGTGGTGTTAACTTGACCATAAACATAAAGTCCCTTCTCGCCGCCACTCATCGAAGAAACATAAAATACTGTAAATTTAGGCTCTTTAGTTTCCGGCAACCTCCGCCCTGCGAGATGGTTTTCTCTTAGTTTCCCTGTAGTGATCGTAAATCCGGGTTATCTTCTTTAATTTGTCGTATGGGGCAGTTTCTTCTCACATGTCCATCTCTTCCTCAGCCCCAGTACTTTATCTTCGGATCCTTTACTTCTTTATTATTTTCAAGGCTGCGCAATCTCCTCAAGATTTCTGCGAGATTTCTCTTCATTTCATTTACATCAGCTGGTGTATCATCTACTAAGACTGCTTTGATAGTATGGCGGTCTTTACGGAATGCTTGTTGGGCTGCCTCTATCTTCAGTGCGCAGCCTAAAACTGCTTCAACATCCTTGATAGTAGAGAGTCTAAGTGCTTTTGAATTTCTGGATCTCGAACGGAATCGATAAAGTGCTGAAGGGCCAAGTCATCTCGAGTGTCAGCATGGCAGTCGGAGAATGCTAAGTGTGACAATGTCTGAATATTCGGAAACGGGAGAGCCATCCCTTCCGTAGAGGATCAAAATTGTGATGGCATGTCTCCGGACCACCTCTAGGGGTGTGTCCCAGACCGTCGCCAATTGCCCATCTGCGCAGCACTAGTGCGACGTAAACCCCTACCATCCATCCATCCTCTGAATATTCGCTGCCAACTCTTGTAAACATTCACCCGATTTCTGTTAACGGGACTTTAGTTAGACGCGACTATATATGACAGTTGGACATTTACCGAAAATATAATTGAATAATTTGAAAACAATATTATAATTTGAAAAAAAAAAAAACTAACATTTCTCCGTCGTAAACTAAGGGTTACATACAAACGGAATGCTTGCAACTTCGATGGCGTAAATTCTGCAAGTTTTTTGCAAATACAGTCCGCAGCAAAAGTATTCGAGCACAAGCGAAAATTCCTATATAAAAAAGTACACTGAATGCAGTTTTGTTAAATAAATCCTTGTCGAATCATGTTCTTAGTCAGTTTAAGAAAACGATTCGACAAGGATTTATTTAACAAAACACTTTTAAGTGTGCTTTTTTTAAATAGGACTTTTTGCTTGTGCTCGGATACTTTTGTTGCCGACTGTAGTCATACATCTGGAACGCTTGCAAGCGGCTGCAAACGGAAGTGTTTCATTTGAATGTACCCCTAAATTCTGCTTTTGCCAGAATTTCATCAAAATCATTTCTTTTTTTTTTTTTTTTTTTTTTTAAAAGAAAAAGAAAAGAAAATTAATAATAATCAGTATCGAAACAAATACTATCGAAAAAGTTTTTTAAAAATAATTTTGAATTAGGATGGATAGATGGATTTTACGTCGCACTAGTGCTGCGCAGATGGGCAATTAGCGACGGACACACCCCTAGAGGAATTTTGAATTAGGAAATAAAAATCGCTCATGCAAAATCAAATTAAGAAAAAAAAAGAAAAGAAAGAAACACGATAATTAAGTTTGAATTTGAGTTGGTAATTTAAGGATGCCATTGATATAGTAACTTATTTCTTATAAATTGTTTTTAATAAATTAAAATGCGGATATCATAATTGCGCTAGTAAAGACCTTTGCGAGAAATGTCCGAGTTACTTCGGTGCCAAATTTCAAATTTCGCCAAAGGAATCCTATACTAAAGCTTTTTATTTATTTACTTATTTTAATTTATTTTTGTAATTGTTTAATTATAATGAAAGAAGTTTTAAAGCACATTGTGAGGATTAAATATGTATTTATATATATATATATATATACACATATTTTTAAATGCCATAATAGATTTTTAAAGTTCACTTTAGTAATACATTTCACTCAGGTGGGTCATACTATACATTTTAAAGTTTCTTGTAATTACCACATGCTTATGCTTGGCATTGTATTTTTATCTTGTTATTTCCATTTATGTAAATTCTTAAGCTTAATAATTCATTTTTATCCTAAATTAGAGGTCTGTGATGAAAAAAAATTTTTTTTCAAGGTGAAGTGTTTTCCTGATGTATTTTTGGATGCTGATTAAGGAAAACATATTAAAAATTTCCATCCCGTACAGCTTTGATGAAAAGGGGGATTTTTTTTAGCTTAAAACTCTACCTTTTCAACTCACACCTAAGTTAAATCTTAGAAAATCTATGTTATGTGAGTGAAGTACAAGGAGAGCACGTTCATCAAGACACAAAAAAAATGTAGAGGAGGTATTAAGGGTGACGAAATCTTAACATGTTAATGCATGATGCGTATAGGACCCCCCCCCCCCCCCCTCCAAGGATCTCAAGCCATGCACAAAAGGAAAAGATATGAACGGAATTTCGATTTACAATTTGTTTCCTGGTTTCTTCGCATTGTAGTGAAAAAATATGATTTATATACAGATATATATATATGTGTGTGTGTGCGTAAATTTTAAAAGATTTTTAACTGTTTAAATTTTTAGTAAGTTTTTATTGTTATTTTTTGTTAATGTCTGATATGAATTAACACTATTATTATTTTTTTGTTGTTGTTGTTGTTCATTACTTTGATAATTTGGGTAAGCGTACAGTCGGTAACAAAAGTGTCCGAACACTTGCAAAAATTCCTATGTAAAAAAAGTACACTTCATAAGGTTTTGTTAAATAAATCCTTATCGAATCCTGTTCTTAGTCAGTGTAAGAACATGATTCGATAAGGATTTATTTAACAAAACCGTATAATGTGTACTTTTTTTACATAGGAATTTTTGCTAGCGTTCGGACACTTTTGTTACCGACTGTATATTCATCTTGGGTATATAGAGCAAACAAATTTCTGCTTTAATAAAATGATATTTTTTTAAAAGATGTTTTCACGTGGACCCGATTCATTGAACGCTAAACCCGACCCGAATCCGAACTCGACCCGCAGTAAAAAAAAAATCCAGTCAAACCGACCCGCAAGAGTAAAAATGCACCCGAACCCGGGTCGGGTTCAGGTAAAATCGGGATACCCTACCCGATGCAGGACTCTACTCCGAATTTATTCCCTATCACTTCTCTGTTGCACTCTTCTTTTATTTTTCTCTTAAGATCTTCCTCCATTCTCTTAAACTTGCTTTCTATCTCTGAAAACCTTCCTTTCAACTCTTTATCAAAATTTTCTCTAACTTTCTCCTCGAAACTATTCTATCTTCATAACTTTCTCTTCTATCTTCCTAACTGTATCGACTTTACGTTCCACTTCTTCAATTCTATCTCCCATAGTCGAAAGTTTATCTTCAATCATCATTTTCACAGACACAAAGTCACCCGTCACTGCTGAGAGTTCTTTCTTCATTTCATCTTGATTTAATTCAACTCTTTCCTGGATGGATTTAATTTCTTTGGTCAACCCGTCTTTTATCTCTTTCATTTCTTCATCCAAACTGTCTTTCAACTCTCTTTATCCTTCTTTCATTCTTTCTATTAATCCGGTTTCCATCATTTCCTGTCCTTTCATTCTTTCGTTCAATCCCGTTTCCATCATTTCCTGTTTTGTTTTCAGTTCTTTCTGCCCAGTTTCCATTTTTTCTATCAATCCAGATCTTAAATCATTCATCTGGGCAGTTAGACCTTCTAAAAGCTTCTTCATTTCTTGCTCCGTACCTGTAGTTATCACCATTCACAGACAATCCCACTTCTGACACCAGAAATTTAGAGTACTTGATGTTCGTAAGTTGTCCTAGAATCAGATGCGAAATTTTCAAAAATTCAGGAGTTTTATATACAGAAAGTTCCAGAAAAATACAGGTCTATACACCAAGTATCAACTTCAATTCCACCAGTAAACACAGCTTAATTAACAGCCATCAACAAAAAATCCACGGTACAGACTGTATAGCAATAACACGTAAAGCAAGTCTTATTCAAGGAGGCTCAGAACTCCTTCAAAAGCGTTAGCGAAACTCATTGAGGCTCATCGGGATTTGGCACGATGCAGCTCCTTTTATACCCCTCTGTCGAACCCAGAATGTTAGGGAAAAATCCAGAATCTGGTCAGCCAATCAGGTTACATCTTCTACATTTGATAGATGGATAAGAAGGATTTTCTCGCCAAAGTCGCCAAATTTGGCGCCAAATCAATTAACTGCCTTATTGGAGCATTCAAATGCGTTTTTAAGGAAAAATTAGCTATTTTAACGCTAACACAAACTAGAAATGCACAAAATTAACATTTTATCAACTTACTAAGCCTCTTTGAAAGAATTCCTACAAAAATAAACAGAATTAGACTATAAATGTAGGTAAAGTCCTAAATGAAAATGCAAACTATAAATGAAAAAATCTGGAGTGACCCCACTCGACTTTTCGAACATTGAGTAATTAACGGTTTGTAGATGACCCAGATAGCTCAGTATGGTATTTTAAACGTTGAACAAACGGCAATGCATTCCGTTGAACGATCGTTTTTCTGTAACGTTAATAATCTGAAAATATGTCTCGTTGATTTTCTCATCCTTCAACGGTTGTTTTAATACATTTTACAACCTAAAAAAAAACGTTGTAAAAGGGTTGTTCGAAATCGCAATACTGTCGTGTTTTTATATCAGTTTTCAACATTTTTTCTTATGTCTTATAAACGTTCAAATCCAAGAAAAATAGCTAGCTCCATATATCCATTGAATTTTCGTTTCTAAAATATTGCTAATAATTTAAAAAAGAAAAAATTCCCTTGTTAAAAAAATTTTTTAGAACATTCTTTTTTACTTAATTTTTAGACATTTTTTATTATTAATTTTATTACTTTTTTAATACTCAATATACGAAAATATAGATTCGTAAAAATTTTAATTTCCGTTTTTCGAGGAAAGCTAAATTTCATAGCACATACAACTGCACTAAATTTGATATGTGAGACAACCAATATAAAAACGAATGCTGAATTAGTTAAGAGTGTGTATCAGCCGACAGGCGATGCTCTCATTACTCACTTTCAGAGATTATTACATGACTACATCTCAACACCTGTTAATTAAAATCGCTGCAAATTCTGTATATAAAATCTTTATTCTGAGAAGCTGTACAAAACTTTAGTGCATGTTAAATAACTGCAAGTGGCGCTTTAAGATAGAACATACTAATTTTCTTAATCAATTGTTTATGGAGTTTGGTGTAATTTTAATCAACAGATGATGAGATGTATCTATGTGGAAAACAGTTCATAGATAACATTCATAGATTTCAATAAAAAAAAAAAACACTATACTAATTATATATATTGTTTTAAAATTGTATTAAAATTATTTTATTTATGTAAGTTTTAGTTAGTTTTCATTCATACAATTTAATAATAATAAAGCTAAAAAATCGAATATTTAAAATTTCCATAAACCAACATTTAGATCCCTGTGATTGTCTATTTATTGCCTAAGAGTATTTATTTGAAATTAAAGGATAATTAAAATGATAATAATTTGTGATTATAATAATAAAATAAATATATCTAAGCGGAAATTGGGAATGTTATTTAATGTAAACAAAAATTAAAATTTGCAGTTAAAAGACAATCAAAAATGTAATAGTTTTATTAATAATAATAGAATAAATAAAATCAAAGCAGAAAATGGGAACGTTAATTAATGTAAAAAAAATTACAGTTTGCAATTAAACGAAAATCAAAAATTAATAATTTTATTAATAATAAAATAAAATCAATAAATCAAAGCGGAAATTGGGAATGTTAATTAATGTAAACAAAGATTAAAATCTGCAATTAAAATAAAATAAAAAATGTAATAAATTTATTATTAATAATAAAATAAAATAAATCTAAGCCGAAATTGTGAATGTCAGTTTTGCTCCCTTCATAAAATTTAAATTCGTAGAAAACAAGCTTTTCAAAAGTATAACTTTTGTATACATAAGACCTGTTTTTAATAATATAAAGTTACTGCATATACTTCGTTCAATAAAACAATAGTAGCGTTACATTAAACATTATATATAGATATATTTTTTCAGTAAATATGAAAAAAGTAAAATTTTACAAAAGTATAGTTTTAAAAAAGAGTATTAAATATTTAAACTTAAACCGACCCCTGAAAATTTAAGACTAGAATTCAAACATAAAATTAAAGAAGGAAAAAAGAAACACTCACTTCATTACTTGAAAAATCTTGTTTAAATAAATATACAGCATCATCAACTAGACGAGAACTCAGAAGTAATTTTTAATATTGTGCTAGCAGGTAAACAAACCCAAAGCCAAAGAATATTAAAACTTTGAGCTTTAACGGGTTGTACCAGCTAGCAAGTTTTTTGGCAGTTACGTAAATTATCCTTTTCCTTTCACTACTATTTCAATGAAACTAGAAATAGTTTTAATTTGCGTTTAATTAATAATTGTTTCACAGAAAACTTCCATACCACTTTAACAGGAAAGCGATAACTTCATCTTCATTCACATTCACTTTCAAAATGGTACGCGTCGTATCGCAAGACGCTTTTAAGGTTTGCCACAATATACTTGGCGATTTCGCATGTAGAACGGGAGAAAGCGTTCAATATGAACTCCTTCGTTAGTTACGGTTTCGAAAGCCAAAGAACATCTACTACAATATACTTTGCCAAAAGCTTCCCTTCTTATCTGTTAGAAGTTCTTTGGCAGCACACCATCTTCTAAAACTCTAAAGAAAATTATAATCCGCACATCCTGCCAATTCACAATCATATCGATATCAAGTTGAAGAGATTCAACGTCATTTGACGGAAATAATGACTTATGAAAAGTACCTATTAATTAGTTGAAAAAACGTATTTTTTTAGAATCAAAAAGGAAAACAAAAACTAATAAAATACCTATTTTAAAACGTCGAAAAAATAACAGAAAAAGTACAACCATAAAACAACGTTTGTTATAGGTTTTCTTTATTACTGAATAAATATTCGAAATTGTTCTTGAGAATATTGCGAAATAAAGACTATTTTTCAACGGACATAAAATAACGTAACCAATTTTTCACTGTTCAGACTTATTTGCAACGCTATAACAACGTTATGTGTTACCTGGGTAAGTAAGGTAAGAGGAGTTGTTAAATAAACAAAACAGAGAAAATTATAATAGGATGTTCGAGTATTTTCTTCATATAGTACATGATGTTAAATTTAACGCTACTGAACTTTGCGCCCATAGATCATTATGATAAAGGATTTTTCGTTGTGTCATTGTAAATCACCAAAATGCTTATAGTTAGTTCAACAGTGACTTATACTATTTATATAAATTTTCAGCTCCGTCGGATAAGTCATTTAGACGCTATCGCACTTTAAAGTTTAAACCCATATGCCACTACAATAAAGAAATTTGCAATTTATCCCTGAAAAAAGAATCATTAAGTGCTAGATTTTCTAAAGTTCATAATGTTCGTGTGACGGTGAAGTATAACATTTGTATAAATTTTCAGTTCATTTGAATAAGGCGTTTAGTCGCTGTCGCACTTTAAATAACTTGAGCCTGTAGACCATAATCATAAACAATTTTTATTTGTGTCCCTGAAAAACTCTGTAAACGCTACAGTCACAAAATCTATACAGTTTGTGTGATAGTGACCTAAAACATGTATATACATTTTTAACTCAAACGGGTGAGGCATTTAGATGCTATCGCGCTTTAAATATTTTCACTCCATAGGCCATAATGATACAGAATTATTTGTTCTGTCTCTGTAAAAAAACTATAACTGCTAGATTCACCAAAACCTATACAGATCAGGAAACTGTGACTTATAATATGTGTATAATTTTTTTTAACCAAATGAATAAGGCGTTTAGACGCTATCGCACTTTTTAAAAGTTGGTCCCATAGGCTATAATGATAAAAAAAATTTCTTTAATGGTAAAAAACTATTAGTGCTAGATTCACAAAAATCTATACAGTTCGTGACACTGTGGCTTATAAACATGTGTATAATTTGTTTGCTCAGTTTTATAAAGCGCTTAGACGCTACCGCACTTTTAAGATTTTGGTCCAATAGGCCATAATGATAAAGAATTTTCTTCAATTCCCTGCAAAAACTATAAGTGCTAGATTCACAAAATCAATAGGGTTCGCGCCACGGTGACTTACAACATACGTACCAACTTTCAGCTCATTCGAGCAAAGCGTTCAGACGCTAGCGTGTTCACTCACACACATATACACATACATAAACACATACATACATCATCGTAAAAATTGTAAAAACGGACTCAGGGGACCTCAAAACGTATAGAAACAGCAAAATCTGAAATTCGGATATTTCACATGATTGCAATACTTTCCTTACATATGTATGTTCGGAAAGTAAAAAAGAACCTAAATGTAAATAAGTACTAAATATAAACAAACACTTAAATGTAAACAATAACTATAAATGTAAACAAAGACCCTAAATGTAAAAAAAGGCTATAAATGTAAACAAAGACCCTACATATAAACAAAGACTATGAATGTAAACAAAAAACATAAATATAAACAAAGACCCTAAATATAGTGTAACCACGTTTCCTACGCCTAGCAGTAAGGACGAGTCCAAAAGCTTTGAGGGAGGGATGTTACGTTCACCGTCAGATTGGGATTTAGTAAACATTCAGTCATTCGGCGTTCCCTTATCGTTTGTTTTCTCTCAACGAAAATCTCCCCTATTTTAACAGTGGACTCGTTGAGTCCGCACTTGCGCAGAAGCTCCTTGGTCGCAGGAAATGTGGTTAAAGAATATAAACAATGATGTAAATGTAAACAAAGATATTAAATGTCAACAAAGACTGTACATGTAATTAAGCACATAAATGTAAAAAAAAACTAAATGTAAACAATGAATATAGATTTAAACAGACACTAAATGTAAAAAAAGACTTAAATGTAAACAAAGGCCTAAATATAAACAACGACCCTAAATATAAAAAAAGACTATACATTTAACCAAGGACCTAAATATAAACAAAACCCTAAAGGGAAAAAGAATAAAATGTAAATACACTAAATGTAAATAAGACCATAAATGTAAATAAGTACCTAAATGTAAACAACCACCTAAATATGAACAAAGACTATAAATGTAAACAAAGACCCAAAATGTAAACAAAGACTATAAATGTAAGCAAAGACCCTTAGTATAAACAAAAACTTTAAATGTAAACAAAGAACTGTAATGTAAACAATCGATTTAAATACAAACACCATAAATGTAAACAAAGAATACAAAAGTAAATAAGGACCTGAATGTAAACAAAGACTATAAATTTAACAAACCCTAAATGTAAAAAAAGACCTAAATGTCAACTAAGAATATGAATTTAAACAAAGACACTAAATGTAAAAAAAGACTAAAAAGTAAAAAAAGAACCTTAATGTAAATAAAGATTTCAATGTAAACAAAGACTATAAATGTAAATAAAAAACTAAATGTAACCA
This sequence comes from Salticus scenicus, assembly GCA_963930645.1. NCBI lineage: Eukaryota > Metazoa > Arthropoda > Arachnida > Araneae > Salticidae > Salticus > Salticus scenicus. Next base: position 300,733,179 of record OZ005655.1, read on the forward strand.
AAGACAATAAATATAAACAAAGACTACAAATATGTATTAAGATCTAAATGCGATCAAAGACTGAAAATGTAAACAAAGACTACGAACGTTAACAAAGACCCTACATGTACTACATGTAAACAAAGATCTAAACGTAAACAAAGAGTATAAATGTAAATAAACTCTTAAATGAAAATGAAAACTATATCTTAGAAAAGAACCTAAGTTTAAATAAGTACTAAATATAAACAATCACCTAAATGTAACAAGACCCTAAATGTGAACAAAGGCTATAAATATAAACAAAGCCCTACGTATAAACAAAGCCTTTAAATGTAAACAAAGAACATAAATATAAACAAATGCCCTAAATATAAACAATAACTATAAATGAAAACTAAGATACTAAATATCAACAAAGACTGTGAATGTAAATGAGGACCTAACTGTAAAAGAAACCCAAATGTAAACAATGAATATTAATTTAAATAAAGACTCTGAAAGTAAACAAACACCTAAATGTAGAAAGAGGCCTATATGTAAACAAATACCCTAAATATAAACAAAGATTATAAATTATTTAAACAAGGACCTATACGTAAACAAAGTCCCTAAATGTAAAAAAGTTTAAAATGTGAACATAGACACTAAATGTAAATAAAGACCTAAATGAAATCAGACACAAAATGTAAATAAGGAACTAAATTTAAAGAGAAACCTAAATGTAAACAGACATAATGTAAACAAACATCATAAATGTAAACAATGCCCAAAACCCCAAATGTAAAAAAAAGATTATAAATGTAAACAAAGATCTAAATATAAACTAAGACTATAATTCTAAATACGCATCTTAATGTAAACAAAGACTATAAATTTAAACAAAGACCCTACATAAAAAGAAAGACTGTAAATTTAAACAAATACATAAATGTAAACAAAACGTATAAATTTAAACAAAGATCCAAAAGATACAATAAGACCTAAATGTAAACAAAGACCCTATATGTAAAGAAAGACTGTAAATGTTGACAAAGACCCTAAAGGTAAATAAAGACAATAAATATAAACAAAGAACGTAAATATAAAAAAAACTAAAAATGTAAATAAAGACACGACCTAAATGTAAACAAAGACCTAAATGTTAACCATGATTATAAATGTAAACAAAAAGACCCTAAATGTAAACAAAAATTATAAATGTATACAGACATAAATGTAAACAAAGAATATAAATGCAAACAAAGACCCTAAATGAAAATAAAAACTACAAATATAGACACAGACTATAAATGCAAACAAAGACCCTAAATGTAAATAAAAACTATTAATATAAACAAAGACTTAAATGCAAACAAAGACCCTAAGTGTAAATGAGGACCTAAATGCAAACAAAGACTGTAAATGTACACAGAGGCCATAATGTACACAAAGACTGTAAATATAAACAAAACACCTAATAAAAAATAAAGACAATAAATATAATTAAAGACGAGGCCTAAATGTAAACAAAGACTATAAATGTGAAAAGACTTATATGCAAACAAAGACTATAATTGAAAACAAAGAACTTAAATGAAAATAAGGACATAAATGTAAACATAGACAATAAATGTAAAAAAAGACGCTAAATGTGAACATTAACTATAAATGTAAACAAAGACCCTAAAATTAAATAAGAACTACCAATATAAACAAAGACCTTAAAATTAAATAAGAAATACCAATATAAACAAAAAAATTGTAAACAAATACTTTTAGTGTAAATAAGAACCTAAATGCACACAGACCTAAATGTAAACAAATATTATAAATGTAAACAAAGACAACAAATGTAACAAAGACTATATATTTAAAAGAGGGACTTAAATGTAAATAAAGTCAAAAATATAAACAAAGAAGCTAAATGTAAATAAGGAATTAAATGTAACCAAAGACTATAAATGTAATCAAAGACAACAAATGTAAACAAAGATTACAAGTGTAAATTAAGACGTAAATGAATATAAACAATGACCATAAATGTAAACAAAGACTATAAATGTAAACAACACCCCTAAATATAAACAAATACTATAAATTTAAACAAAGACCCTTAATGAAAACGATCAAAATATAATATAAGACTACAAATGTAATTTTTTTTGCTATAATAAATGTAATAAATAAATGTAATAAATGTAAATAAATGTAAAAAAGACTATAAATTTAAACAAAGACTTAAATGTAAATAAAGACCCTAAATATATTCAAAGACTATAAATGTTAACAAAAACCCAAAATATAAACGAAGACTATAAATTCAAACAAAAACCTAAATGTAACCAAAGACGGTACATGTAACCAAAGACTGTAAATGTAAACAAAGAGTACAAATGCAAATTAAGACCTAAATTCAAATAAACACTATAAATGTAAACGAAAATTACAGATGTGAACAAAGACCCAAAATACAAACAAAGACCCTAAGTGTAAATAAAGACTTAAATGTAAACAAAGACTACAAATATTAACATAGATCTTAAATATAAACAAAGGCATAAACGTAAACAAAAACTATAAATGTAAACCTAAATGTAAAGACCAAAATGTAAAAAAAAACTGAAATGTAAATAGGTACCTTAATGCAAACAAACACCTAATCATAAATAAAGACTATAAATGTAAACAAAGAACCTAAATATAAACATAGAACCTAAATATAAACAAAGATTTTAAATATAAACAAAGACCCTAAATGTAAACAATTATTATAAATGCAAACAAAGACTATCAATTTAAACAAATACCTGAATGTAAACAAATATACTAAATGTAAATAAAGACTTAAATGTAAACAAAGACCCTAAATGTAAAAAAAGACTAAAATGTAAACAGACACTAAATATAAATAAACACATAAATGTAAACGAAGACTACAAATATAAATGTAGACCTAAATGTAAACAAAGACTATAAATGTAAACAAAGACCCTAAGTTTAAACAAAGACCCAAAGTGTAAATAAAGACCAAAATGTAAACAAAGACTACAAATGTTAACAAAGACCCTAAATTCTCAAGTCCTAAACGTAAACAAAAACTGTAAATGTAAATAAAGATATAAATGTAAACAAAAATTATAATTGTAAATAAAGACCCTAAATGTAGAGAAAGAATATAAATGTAAACAAAGTACATTAATACAAGCAAAGACTTTAAATGTAAACAAAGACCATAAATGTAAACATTGGCTTAAATGTAAACAAAAAATGCAAAAGTAAATAAGGACCTAAATGTAAACAAAAACCTAAATATAAACATAGTCTAAACATTTAAACAAAAACCCTAAATGTAAATATATACCTAAACATAAACAAATAACCTAAATATAAACAAAGACTATAAATGTAAACAAAGGCTATGAATATAAACAAAGATCCTAAATATAAACAAAGAGTAAAATGTAAAAAAACCCTAAATATAGATAATCAGCTAAATGTAAACAAACACATAATATAAAAAATTACTATAATTGTAAACAAAGACCCTAAATGTAAAGAAAGACTATAAATTTAAGCAAAGGCCCTAAATATAAACAAATACTTTAAATGTAAACAAAGATCATGAATGTAAACAGAGGCATAAATGTAAACAAGGATTATGAATATAAACAAAGACCTAAATCTAAACAAAAACTATAAATGTAAAAAAGAACTTAAATGTAAAGGAGAACCTTGATGCAAACACCTAAATGCAAGCAAAGACTAAAAATATAAACAAAGACCTTAAATCTAAATAAACACTATGAATATAAACAAAGACCCTAAATATAAACAAAGTCTAAAGTGTAAAAAAAGATTAAATATAAATAAAGACTTAAATGTAAACAATGACCATAAATGTAACCAAAGATTCGAAATGTAAAAAAGTCTACAATTATAAATTAAGATCCGAATGCAATCAAAGACTATAAATGTAAACAAAGACTATGATCAAAGTCCCTACATGTAAACAAAGACTATAATTATAAATAAAGTCCTAAACGGAAACAAAAACTATAAATGAAAAAAGAACCTAAATGCAAAAAAGTACTAAATTTAAACAAATACTTAAATGCAAACCATGACTATAAATGCAAACAAAGACCCTAAATATGAACAGAGACTATAAATGCAAACAAAGATCCTTCATATAAACTAAGAAAATAAATGTAAAAAAAACATAAATATAAACCGAGATCCTATACATGGACAGTGATTATAAACGTAAACAAAGATCCTAAATGGCAACAATGACTGTAAATGTAAATAACAACCTAAATGTAAAAAAACCTAAATGCAAAAAAGGAATAAAAATTTAAACAATGACCCTATATGTAAACAAACTCCTAAATATAAACAATTTCCTAATTGTAAACAGACCCTAAATATAAACAAAGACTATAAATTTAAACAAGGGCCTAAATGTAGACAAGGATCCTAAATGTAAAAAATGATTAAAATGTAAACAGACACTAAATGTAAACAAAGACCCTAAATAGAAATAAGGATCTAAATATAAACAAGTACTTAAATGTAAACAGTCTAAATATGTAAAAAAAGAAACTAAATGTAAATAAGTAAAGTAAACAAACTATAAACCTAAATGTAAACAAACACCTAATAACAGAGACTATAATTCTAAACAAAGACCCTAAATGTAAAAAAAATTACATATGCAAACAAAGACATAAATGTAAACGAAGACTATAAATTTAAAAAAAGACCCAAGGTATAAACAAAGACCCAAAATAGTAAATGTTGACAAACACCCTAAATGTAAGCAAAGACTGTAAATTTAAACAAATACCTAAATGTAAGCAAAAAGTATAAATTTAAACAAAGAACCTAAAGGTAAACAAAGACCTAAATTTAAACAAGGACCCTAAATGTAAACAAACACTGTAAACAAGGACATAATAAGAACAAAGACTTAAATATAAATAATGATTAAAACGTAAACGAAGAACCTAAATGTAAATAAAGACTTAATATGAACAAAGACTATAAATTTAAACAAAGTCTATAAATGTACAAATATAAATTAAGACCTAAATGCAAACAAAGACTATAAATGTAAACGAAAATTACAAATATTAAAAAAGACCCTACATGTAAACTAAAACCTAAACGTAAACAAAGACTATAAATATAAACAAAGACCTAAATGTACACAAAAACTATAAATTATAAAGACCCTAAAATATAAATAAATACTATAAATATAATGAAAGACTATAAATGTAAACAAAAAAATAAATGTAAACAAAGACAATAAATTTGAACAAAGACCCTATAAATAAACAAAGACCTAAATGTAATCAAAGACCCTAAATATAAACAAAGACTATACATGTAAACAGGGACCCTAAATGTAAACGACCTAAATATAATGAAAGTCTATAATGAAGGGTAAATAAGAACTTAAGTGTAAACGGAGAAATAAATGAAAACAGAGACTTTAAATTTAATCATAGACCCCTAATTGTAAACGAACACCCTAAATGTAAACAAAGAACCTTCATATAATCAAAGACTATAAATGTTAACAAGAACCCAAAATGTAAACGAAGACTTTAAATATAAACCAGCACCTAAATATAAACAAAGATTCTAAACGTAAAGAAAGTCGAAAATGGAAACGAAAAACCTAATGTAATTAAGAGCCTAAATGTAACCAAAGACTATAATTGTAAACAAAGACTGCAAATATAAATTAAGTCCTAAATGCAAATAAAGACCAAAAATGTAAACGAAAACTACAAATGTAAACAAAGACCCTAAATCTAAACAAAGACACTAAGTGTAAACAAAGACCCTAAGTGTAAATAAAGACGTAAACGTAAAAAAATACTACAAATATAAACAAAGATTTTAAATGTAAACAAAGACCTAATTGTAAACAAAAACTATTATTGTAAAAAAAAACCTAAATGTAAATAAGCACCTTAATAGAAACAAACACGTAAATATGAATAAAGACAATAAATGTAAACAAAGACCCGAAATATTAAATGAAGTCTTTAGATGTAAACAAAGGCACGTAATATAAACAAAGATTATAAGTGCAAACAAAGACCCTAAATGTAAACAAAGGCTGTAAATGTAAACAGACATGAATGTAAACAAAGACCCAAATGTCAACAAAGATACTAAATGTAAATAGATTTAAATGTAAACAAAGCCACTAAATGTAATCGAAGAACCTAAATATAAACAAAGCATATAAGTGTAAACAAAGACTTAAATGTAATGAAAAATCTAAATGTAAACAAAAAATGTAAATGCAAACAAAAACTCAAATGTAAACGAAAAGATTAAGTTTAAACAGAGACGGAAATGTAAACAAAGACCCTAAATTTAGAGAGACCTAAATGTAAACAGAGACTATAAATGTAAACAAAGTACCTAAACGTAAAAAAACTACCCTAGTAGCACATAACGTTTTTATAACGTTGTTATAACTAATTTTTCACTGTTCAGACTTATTTGCAACGTTATAACAACGTTATGTGCTACCTGGGTATAAATGTAAACAAATACCCTAAATATAAACAAAGTACTAAATGTAAGCAAGCATTAGAAATGTAAACAAAGACCCTAAATGTACGCAAATATTATATATATAAACAAGCACCCTGAATATAAACAACCCAGCAAAACCACAGATGACGGCCAACACGAGGCCAAGTGCTGGTTGCCAACAGTAGCTGCAGCTGGGCCGTCGGTGGCAAAAGTTACGGTGCCGCAGGGAATATGTTACGCCGGCCGTCAGTAGGCCATATTCAATCGATCCACTGTTGGCAGCCTGCAGTAAGTTAAAAATAAGTTAGTGGGCCAGTGAATGGATCGCTGCTGGCAGCTAGCAGTATGATGAAAATAGGTAATGGGCCACTGTCGGTAACCGACATTAGGTTGGAAATTGTTAGTGGGCCAGTGTTGGACTACCTGGTGGAAAACATAATTTTTCTATGTTATTGCTGGCAGCCTGCAGTGGGCCAGCTGGGGCAAACATAAAAAATTATATTACTGCCGGCAGTCTTCATTGGTCCTTTATATTTTCCCATTAAAGGCCCGCTTCACTCACCGTCGCCGGAAGCCGAAGCCAATGTTATTCTATGGGAAATTTTCTTTGCAAATAACTTATTAACTAATACATATTTTTAAATTCTGTTTTCATATTCTGAAAATTCCCAACTCTTAAATTGACGGACCTTTTTAAAAAAATTATTTTTTTATATTTTATTTTGAAGCTGCAAAATACGATTTTTCAATATGTGAAATTTTTCATTTTGCAAATTCAAAATAAAAAATTAAAAATTGAAAAAATACATTTTCAAAAAAGGTCCATCAATTTAACAGTTGGGAATTTTCTGAATGTGAAAACAGAATTTAAAAATATGTATTAGTTATTAAGTTATTTGTAAAGAAAATTTCCCATAGAATAACATTGCCTTGGACTTCCGGAGACGGTAAGTGAAGAGGGCCGTTAATAGGCCAGCAGTGATTTAGTTATAGCTAGTATATTTATTTTATTGGTGATACCTTTAATTTTATTAGTGCTTTTTTCTTTTTCTTTCTTTCTTTCTTTTTTTTTTCTTTTTTTTTTTTTTTTCTCCTCTCTCTTTTTTCTGATGAAGTAGCAGCCAGTTTTTTCTATGCATTCAATATTTAATTTGATTTTGTACATATTCATTTTTAAATACTATTTACAAGTATTTGATTCATACACTATGGTTGTAAATTCAGGATTTCTAGTGCAGCATATAGGAAATATTCAGTTGATCCATTTTCCTTATGATAAAAGTTTAATTTGTTGCTTTCAGTGCAAATATTTCTCTATATAACATTTTTTGCAATAAAGGAGATTATGTTTTTTTTTTTTTTTTTTTTTTTTTAAGTGTTCAAATTTCAATATGTTTAACTTTGTTACGCTATTTGATATAAATAAATGTAACTTTACATGTGAAAATTATAGAATATTGAAACAAAAATTGTTATAAAGAGAGCATTGTAAAAAACACCATAAACTAAAAATAAATAAATAAATAAATAATAAAAAAATGCAGCAATTGTTTCCGGTTGAAATATCACGAAGACCCTTCATCAGGCGAAACAAAGTGGGCACGAGTGCAGCAAAAGTAATTTGCTGCAATCGTGCTTTTCGTTAAACTCACGAAAGGGTGTGTTATTATTTCAACCTAAAAGAACTGATGCATTTTTTTCTTTTTTGGGGGGGACGGGGGGGAGGGCAATGTTTATGTTTATTTACAAATTTTTCTATTTATTACTACAGTACAAAATCTGAAATACAGTACAAAAGTATTTTACTTTCTTATATGTATGTATGTATATATATATATATATATATATATATATATAAGAAGAAAAATTTCGACTTCCGGTTTTCGATGTATTTCCATGTTTTGAGATTCCTGAACACGATTTGGCAATTTTTAGAAAATTTCTCTCTGTGAGTGTGCATAAAAAAATTTGTAGACGCTGTATCTCACGAACCAATGGACGAAATTAACCAAACTTGATTGGTCAGACCATGATTAAAATCGTTCCCGATTACATTTGTGGATCATTCACTCAACACATAGCTCTATATTTCTACTTCTTCGTAATTTTCAGTATGACACAGTGTAGGAAGAAATTTTATATAAATGTACTAATTATATTATTTTTTTTATTTTTAAAATGAATTTAAAAAATAAATATTTAAGTAACTAACAACCAAGGAGGATTTCTTTCCTTTTTTTTTTTTTTTTTTTTTTTTTGTATTAGTTGAGAAATCGCTCGCCCTTCCCCGTGATGGAGTAAATTTTCAATGCTGGTATTTTTCAAAAGAACTCGTCAGTACCTTTTAAGTAAATAACTGAATAAAATTTGTGGTAAATTAAAACAAAGTTATAAATTATTAAAAAAAAAAAAACATTTTTTAAGATGTTGGCACAAAATTGATTTTTTTTTTTTTTTATTATTGAGAAACACTTTTCTAAGATGAAAATCGTTTGCATGCATTCGGGAAAATAATCTTAACAAATTATCTGCACTGCGCAAATTTGCACAATAAAAAATATAGAAGAAAGTTTTGTGGTGCTACAACATACTAGTTTTTGTCAAAAATAAAAATAAATAAAAATAAATTTTCCTTAAAATATCACAGATATATAATTCAACCATTCGTTTTAAAAGTACTGGCGAAATCTTTTCAAGGATACTCATATTGAAAATATACTTTATCTGGTATATTTCTCCCTCAGGGGTGGGGAAACAAAGTTTGTACATTTACAAAAAAAAAAAAAAAAAAAATCCCTTTTCGGCAAGCTTAAAGGCAAAGGTAGATTCCTTTACGTTAATGTTACAATTGTAAAGAAATTTTACATATGCATTAATACCTAGCCGATGGCTTTGTTCCCACACATTGCATTATTTACTTCGCTATTCTGTTTTCAAGAAATTTAATTTTTAACTACAAAAGGGTTTTATTCATTCTACTTAAAATTTTAGGCTAAATTTATTGGTTTGTAAATGTTTCAATTTTTTTTTTTTTAAATTCAAGCTTATAATCATTCAACAAATAAAAGCCTTAGAGATATACAATCCCAGCAATGGTGAATCCCGGGGCGGGCTATTGGGCTACATGCCCCCTCCCCCCCCCCCCAAGCTTAATCAAAATTATATTTTTTATTTAAAATCCATATGTTGTTCAATATCTTTCTTTTAAAAGAAAAAAGTAATAGAAACGTGAAAATGCACTTGTGATCTTACTAGTTCTGGTAAGCCTGGTGTTGCTATGGTCAAGTCAAATACAGATAAGTGGTAACGGTTTTTGGATAGTTATTTCATTGTAATTTTTATTGAATTATTGAAAGTTTTGTGTTGTGTTTTTGTGATTTTTATTGTGTGATAAGTAAAAATTGTAAAGTGAAATTGTTTTGGTTCACATAAGCTGGAACATTAACATTAACATTAGTTAACATTTGGCACCGCTGAATTTCAATGTTAATTATTATGAATTTAGTAAATTGTATGATTTGGCGAGATTTTGGTGACAAAACGTGCGACTTAGCAATGAAATTTGTGATTTGGCGGCAAAAGTTGATAGTTGACGACGAAATGTTTGACTTGGCGACAAAATTTGGCGAGCTTGGAGATGGAGAAAGGCAGCTTTGACGTCATTATATTTTCTTTCCACGCGAAAACCTCATATCTCTTCACAGACCAATATCTTGTTTCGACAAGATAAAAAGTCAAAGGAAGCTGTAACGTATTACTCTCAATCGTAAATTTTAAATTCTTGCCTAAACTGACATTCTAAACTATTCACCACAAACGATATTTGTATTAAGATTGACGTATTATTTTAATTTTATATTTTTAAATGATTAATTAAAGCGTTTAACAAGGTTTTTAATTAACACACTTCTATTAACTTGATAAAGATGCAACTATTAATGTATATAACGGAATTTTGCAATTCAATTTTCGGCAACTTCTTGTCGTCCAAAGGACCTGAAATTTTGCACACAACTTCATAATCAATGACAATACTAGATATACAAGTGTTTCCAGGCACTTTTCCCATCAGGGGCAGGTTCCAGGGGCAAACAGAAAATCTATACTTATTCAAAACTATCGTATGTGACACAGGATTTGGATGTATTTGTATAATGTCGAGTGGCAACAATTAATTTTTTTTTTAATAAAGATTTAAAAGTATGTAATAGTTTTCTAAAGCCTTTATTAGTTCATTTTTCAATAAAAGAGTGTTCTTTATTATTTTTTTTTTTAAATGGTATAATTTTATTTATGAAAATAAGGGAATTCGAGTAATGAAATACTTTAATTTAAATTTAAATTTTCATGAAAATAAACTTCAACGGAAAATTCATTAAAATCGCCCCTAGTTCATTTGTTAAAGGGATACCTAAATGTCCCCAAATTTATTACCTTTTCTACAATGTCAGTTTAATTCGTTTAGCATCGATTTACAAGATTTTTTTTTTTTTTTCAAAGATGACATTTATCTTTTACATTATAGTATCTATGTCATAAAGCTAAGTCTAAATCTGCTTAGCCCTAAGATATGTTGATTTTATTTACTTATTTTTTTAATAACTTTTATTTTATTTGTTTAAAATCACGGATAAAATTTTATTTCATTTTTCTCAGTACATTGTTATAATTGTGACGTCATATTTTCTGTTCAATTAAACTTTTTTTTTTAAATCAGATTATTATATTGTTTAAAAACATGATTAATATTTTATTATATTTTCAGTGATCTTTTTTATTATCATTTGCACGTGACATAAGCATCAGATTATAAATTTTTCCAATGAAAGCCATAGAAAATGTCGGTTTCATCCAACGAGATATATAAATTAGAGTGCTGATTCAATGGATGAAGGATTAACTTTCCGTGGTTCAAGATGAATCACGTGATATGCTCGAATAGGTTGCTGTGTTTGGCCCTTTATCGCTATTTTGGCATTTAAAATATCAGTTCGACAAATTATCATTATTATGAGGTAACATGACAGTCCTATGACCGAAATAAATTGCTTTTAAAATAATTTTACACATATTTCACATTTTAATAAATAATAAAATACCTTTCTTTTCATCGTTTCTCAACAAACTTTAAAAGTGTTTATAAAACAAAATTTAAACTTTTAAAGAGCTAAATTTAACAACAAATAATAATTTTTCAACTATTTTTAAGCATTTTATCGGTTAAAGTTCAACTACACGAAATAAAAAAGAAGTAAAATCAAAATCAAAATGGTTTAGAACAAAAGAATATTAAACTACGTAAAGTAAACAAAAACATTGAAACCGTTGCCATAGAAATGTACTGAAAATGAGCTGTTACCAAGGATACCACCGAATACGCATGTGCAAGGAAAGCATGTCACATGACTCATCTTGGACCTTCTCAAGGGTTACCATTTATCACTCTACTTTATATATCTCGTTGGTTTCATCACAAGAAAAATCACTTTTAAACTTGTAACTTTTAAGCAATTGAAGTTATCGAAAAAGTTTAAATACAAAAGTTGTTCTTTAGGGTAAGGCGGTAATTCGCCTGATTTGAAGTATTTTCCTATTTTCAATATTAAAGAAATTATGGGCAAATGAAAATTTCCACCCCCTTTGAGCAGGATACCCCATCTACGAACTCGACCGAGATTTTTACTGTCCTGACAACATATCCCGAGCTGGTTAAATTTAAATAAAAATTACTCTAGTTATCGTGTTCACAACTTAACATGGGAAAAAGCGTTATACATATATATATATATATATATATATACCTATATATATATATATATATATAAACTTTTACACGGAGGGTGGTTTTGGGTTCTAGGGGTCATGATCGGTGAAGATATGAAAAAATTTTCTAAAAGTCGTGTCATGAGAACCATTGCAATAGGTAGATCTCCTATAAGGAATCTACCTAAAAAAAAAAAGTAGAAGTAAACTTTTTGGATTTCTATCACTTTAAAAAATTTTTGAGCTCACACCGAGGGACAGACAGACAATTTCTCAAATTAAGTTCATCAAAACAACCCAAAAAGTGCAAAATCTGTCGAAAACCGGATGCCGAAAATTTCCCGAACCTAATGCTTTCTTCTTAAATACACTGAAGGAAGAAAAAATAAAAATAAAACATTAACTATAAATATTTATATATATTCTAATAATATTCTCCCGTCCATATAATATAAATATATAAATTAAGATTCATAATTTTTATTTTATGAAATTTATTAAATTAATAATAAAAATAACAAATGTAACTAGAACGTTAACGACTATCATAACTTACTTAAAACGGATCAACTGAATATTCGCTTTCTAGAAATCCTTTTATTATAATAATGACTTTAGATTCAAACACCTTTAAAAAATAGTATTTAAAAAGTAATAGAAAATCAAATTAATAATTGAATTACTTACTCATATAATATATTACTTTTTCGTGATTTAACATCTTTCAGTCTAGAACCTACATCCGCAGACTACAACAACGAACAAACTTCGTATGAAATGGCAGATGGCGAGCGAATTTCAAATCAACAGGAAATAAATCACATCGCCCTCTAGGCATACAAATTGGTTATGGCCTAATAATTTGTGGCCACAACATGAAAAATATTCTGTTGGCCTTGTGGTGATAGCCTGCATAAGGCCAACTGTGTTTATGCCACTTCTGGACAACCAACCATTTTTATTTAGGCCTCCAATACTGCAGGCAGCCATAAACGGCCCACTGGTGGTGTTATGTGGAGCAACCGGCAACTGATGGCAAGTGCAGGATGCCGGCTGTAGGCCATAATGAGCCCATCAGTATAAGTTTTGCTGGGAAAGACTATAAAAAAAATCAAAGACACTTAAGGTAAACAAAGATTACAAATATAAACGAGGACCTAAATGTAAACAGAATATAAATGTAAACAAAGAGCCTAAATGTAAATAAAAACCTAAAGTTAAATAAAGATTATGAATGTAAAGAAAGACTACAAATATAAATTAAGACTTACATGCAAACAAAGAATATATAGTCTATAATATATAGATAATAATATATAGACTATCGTAAAATATAAGCTATTGACTTTAGACTAATGTATAGACTATAGGTTTTAGACTATAACATAAACTTATATAAAAGACTATAATGTAAAAAGATTATAATGTAAACGAAAACTACAAATATAAGCAAAGACTATAAATGTAAACAAAAGCTACAAATGTAAGCAGATCTAAATGTAAACAAAGACTATAAATGTAAATGTAAAGACCCTAAATGTGATTAAGGACCTAAATGCCAACAAAGACTTTAAACAAACACAAAGACCATAAATATAAACAATGACTATAAATATAAAAAAGACTATAAATATAAACAATGACCCTAAATATAGCCAAAGACTATAAATGTACACAAATACTATAACTGTATATAAAGACCTAAATGTAAGCAAAGCTTATAAATGTAAACAAAGACCATAAATGTAAAAAAACTATAAATATAAACAAAAACCTAAATGTAAACAAAGATTATAAATGTAAATAAAGATCTAAATGTAAACAAAAACCCTAAATGTAACAAAAGAATATAAATGTAAAAAAAGACTATAAATGTAAACAAAGACCCTAAATATAACTAAAGATTATAATTATAAACAAATACTATAAATGTAAATAAGGACCTAATTGTAAACAAAGACCTAAATGTAATAAAAAACCTAAATGTGAACAAAGATTATAAGTACAAACAAAGATCCAAATGTAGACAAAAGGACTAAGTTTAAACAAAGACCTAAATGTAAACGAAGACTTTAAATGTAAACAAAGGCCCTTAATTTAATGAGACCTAAATGTAAACAGAGACTATAAACATAAACAAAGTACCTAAACGTAAACAAACCTATAAATGTAAACAAAGACCGGAAATGTAAACAAACATTAGAAATGTAAACAAACATTAGAAATGTAAACAAAGACTCTGAATGTACACAAGTCTCTAAATATAAACAAAAAGTATAAATGGAAACAATGACTCTTAATGTAAACAAAGACTACAAATATAAACAATGACCAAAATGTAAACAGAATATAAATGTAAACAAAGACCCTAAATGTAAATAAAAACCTAAATGTAAACAGACGATATAAATATAAACAAAAACTAAAATGTAACCAAAGACTGTATATGTAAAAAAAGACTATAAATATAAAAAAAGACCCTAAATGTAATCATAGACTATAAGTGTAAACAAAGACTACAAATATAAATTATCACCTAAATGCAAACAAAGACTAGTTATGTAAACAAAGACAAAAAAATATATATATAAATGTGAAAAAAAGAACCCAAATGTAAATAAGTATCTAAATCTAAACAAACACCTAAGTATAAACAAAGACAATAAATGTGAACAAAGATGAGGGTATCTGACTTTTTTTAATTTTTTCTTAATTATAGATTTTAAGTGTAGATTTAAGAGTAGTTATTAATTTTTATTGCCGAAACGTCAGTGGAGGCCCTCTGTTGAGACTCAAAACGGTTTTGGGCTGTGTCTATGTGTCTTTCTGTCTGTCTGTCTGTCGCGCGATAGCGGCCGCAAAAATCACGCTATTGACTTGAAATTTGGTACACATGTTCATGAGCCCCACGAAATCAGCTGTATAGTTTTTGGTATGTATTCCATTTGTAGCTCGTATACAGAGACACGCCAAAGTGTTTTTTGTCATTATGGCATATGGGAGAAATTTGTATGTATCGCGATAGCGGCCCCAAAATCACGCTATTGACTTGCAATTTGGTACACATGTTCATGTGCCCCACGAAATCAGCTGTATAGTTTTGGGTGTGTATTACATTTGTAATTCGTGTACAGGGACACGCCAAAGTTTTTCTTATCATTACGGCCTATGGGAGGAATTTGTATGTACCGCGATAGCGGCCACAAAAATCACGCTATTGACCTGCAATTTGGTACACATATTCATGTGCCCCACGAAATCAGCTGTATAGTTTTGGGTGTGTATTCCATTGTTAATTCGTGTACAGGGACACGCCAAAGTTTTTCTTATCATTGCGGCCTACGGGAGGAATTTGTATGTACCGCGATAGCGGCCACAAAAATCACGCTATTGACTTGCAATTTGGTACACATGTTCATGAGCCCAACGGAATCAGCTGTATTGTTTTAGGTGTGTATTCCATTTGTAGTTCATCTACAGGGACACGCCAAAGATTTTCTATCATTACGGCCTATGGGAGGAATCTGTATGTACCGCGATAGCCACCGCAAAAATCAAGCTATTGACTTCCAGTTTTTGCCGAAACGTGAATGGAGGCCCTCTGTTGAGACTCAAAAGGATTTTGGGTTCCGTCTGTCTGTCTGTCGTGCGGTAGCGGCCGCAAAAATCACGCTATTGACTTGAAATTTTGTACACATGTTCATGATCCCCACGAAATCAGCTGTATAGTTTTGGGTGTGTATTCCATTTGTAATTCGTGTACAGGAACACGCCAAAGTTTTTCTTATCATTGCGGCCTACGGGAGTAATTTGTATGTACCGCGATAGCTGCCCCAAAAATAACGCTATTGACTTGAAATTTTGTACACATGTTCATGATCCCCACGAAATTAGCTGTATAGTTTTGGGTGTGCATTCCATTTGTAGTTAGTGTACAGGGACACGCCAAAGTTTTTTTTTATCATTACGGCCTATGGGAAGAATTTGTATGTACCGCGATAGCGGCCGCGAAAAACCTTCGATTGACTTGCAAATTGGCGGACACGTTCCAGCTTTGCATATAAGCAGCTGTATAGTTTTTATTGCTATATTTTTCATAAACTGCGTACAGGGACACGTCAAAATTCTTAACATTACGCCGTATGGGGTGAATTACGTTTAAACGCATTTTAATATCATTACTTTGCAATGAAGAAAAGGAAACTAGCGTACGTGAGTAAGATGCTTAAACTTATGTTCTTTCAAGAAAATATGTGCTCTTAAGCTTTCTAATTAATGTACAGGATCCTAGAAAAGTGTTCTGACAATGTCACGTAGTCATTCAAACGATGTTACATTTGGAACAATTATTAATTTTAAACGCAAAATAAGCTGAATAGTTTTTACTGGTGCATACAATGTTTATGGTTCGTTTACAAAGACACACGAAAGAATTTCGTAACATTAGAGCCTATGGACAAATTTTTAATTTAAGCGCGCACTTTACTGCGTTTATGCTGAATTGAACTTGATAAAGTTAACATACATTATAAAGATGCTTAAAATCATGTTTACTCTTAAAAAAGGTTATGTATAGACTAAATAATTTATGAGACTACACAAAATAATTTCGAGTATGTACTGTAATCATCCAAATGATGTCAAATTAGTTTGAAAAATTAATGAGTTATAATTAATTAGGTTTATTCTTATTATTGGCGTTTATAATGACTGTGGCTACTTTTCCGGGATACATAAAGGAATTTCGTACTATTACGGTCTAAAGTCGGTATTTCTTAAAAGTGTATTTTAACATGGTTACATACCCATCAAATATAATGAAATTTTATTAGAATTTTAAAAGCATGTTTTCCTGTTGAAAATTGTGGGCAGAGAGTTGATAATTAGTTTAAAGGTTACGTAAAATATTTCCGATATGCTGTGTAATTTTTTTTTTTTTTTTTTTTTTTTTTTGTATGAAATTTGATAGATATGAAATTTGGTATTTATGAATTTCAGAGAAATAATACAAGACCGTCGTTTATTAAGAATACATATTGTTTCGTACTTGGGGGTTCGTAAGTTGTCCGAGAATGAAAGACGAAACTTGCAAAAATTCAGTGATTTATTCACAGAAAGTTCCAGAAAAGTACAGGTCTATAAACCAAGTATCAGCTTCAATTCAACCAGTACACATAGCTTAAACAACAGCCGTTAACAGCAAAACAACATTACAAACTGTTTATCAAGAACACATAAAGCAAGTCTCATTCAAAGAGGCTCAAAGCAAAGTAAGCATTTGACGAAACTGACACAGATCTGAGATTGGCCGCCTTGGCTAAAAAAATGGTCCTTTTATACTATTCTATCGAACACAGACTGTTCTGGAAAATTCTCGTATCTCATCAGCCAATGAGATTAGAGCTTCCATATTTGTTATATCCCTAATAAGGATTTTCTTGCCAAGGTCGCCAAAAAATAGCCAAGGAGGGAAGCAGTCGCCAAATTTGGCGCCAAATCCATTTTTTCCCTTATTGGAACTTTTTAAAGCGTTTTTAAAGGAAAATTAGGCTATTTTAACACTAAAACGACTAGAAATACACAAAATTAGCATTTTATCGACTTTCTAAGCCTCTTTGAAGGATTTACACAAAAATAAATGCAATTATTTACTATTCCGTAACACTTTATATGATATACAAATGGGTATAGAAGAGAGATACAGCAGGGGTTGAGGGGGGAGGCATCCCCCCTCAGGAATGTATCTGATTATGGTAATAAGTCGATCGAATCAATATATACTATTATATAATAAGGAATAAATAAAAATGGCCTATTGAATAATGTCTGATGCAAATAGGACGTTGAGGCTCCTGATCTGCAGATCCAGTAGTTTCTATATATTTTGATGTGTTGGAACTGTAAATGAGCTGGCACAGCAGTTTAAATGTTTTATCAATTTTTTACAACAAAAGTTATTATTATTTTCTCCTAAATGATTAAAAATCTTGTCATTTATCCTATTTATATAATTTTATTTCAAAAATTCAGTTTTCTCCTCCTTCCCCCCCCCCCCTATTATATTATTCTTATGCTCTCTCCGAGTCTAAATTTTAAAATTCAGTTTGCCCATTAAATATACGTTTATTTTTCTAAATGTTATAAATAATTTAGCTCATTCATTTTTCCTTATTTATTAAATTTATCCTTTCTTCAAAGATTTGTTGCAGTCTAAATTAAGAGTTGAATCTAGTTTAATTGCGTTAAACTGCGCCAAAAATAGCCCATTTATTTATTTATTTTATTTTATTTTATTTTATTTTTTAAGGGGGGGGGAGTGGGGTCGTGTAGAAATATTTCCTGCTTGAAAATTTTTCAAAATATAATAGAAATGTTTATTTCTGTATTTTGAGAAGTGTTCCCTTAAAAAAGTTGTCAGTTACTAAATTTTTATTTATTTGTCTTCTTTTTGCGTTTCTCACTTCTCAGTTAAAAACATTTTTGACTATCAGTGATAAATATTTGAATAAAGAATGAAAATGAGAAAAATGTGAAAGATATTAAATTAGGAATAGAGTCAAAGGTAAATAAATTCAGTTGTATTTCAGAAAAAGTGACTGAGGTAAGCAAATCGTGCGTAAATATCGTGTGTAAATTCCTGAGTATGATATTTCTGTATCTTAAGAAAAGTGTTGATTACGGACACGTGGTGTTCAGTGTAAAAGAATTTTTTGTTTATTTCGTGCACATAGCAAAATCTGAAGTGCTTTTACGCATTCCTCTCTGCACAGGAATTTCATTTAGCTTTCGTTAGTTTGTGAAGGGGGTCTGGCAATATTTGAAAAGTAACTTTACGAACCTCTTGTAGTAAGTTCATAATCCCAGGAAATTTCGTAGTTGATGGATTTTTCAGGGCGGCACCAGAGATTTTCTCTGGTTGAGTTCTTACATCTTCAGCAGAGATTATATTGCCAAGATAACTTACTTCATTGCTGAACAAGTTGTACGTGTTAGAATCCAATCTGAAGTTAGCCATTCTAAAATTTTCCAGCACATGAAGGTATACCAGACCAGATATAGGAAAGTACTTTCCATCAGGCGTTCGAAAGTTGCAGATGCGTTTCATAATCCAAATGGCTTGACCCATGTCCTGTACTAAATGCTGTCTTCTCACGATCATCAGGGTGTAACTCTACTTGTAAGTAACCGCTCTTCAGATTCAACCATTGAGATTGAGAACTGATAGGAAGTAGAGAGAGGACGGATTCCCTATTCTTCCTGTGGAGGAAAATTCGTCGAACATCATTACGGTTTTTGCGTGAATGAGCGCCTTCTTTTGGTAATAATCGCTTGCTTACCAGCTGATTCTGGGACATAGGGAAGTGAAGGAAACAGCAAACTTGTTTTGATGGAAGTGGAATGTCGGTGGGAATGTGATGATCGGAAACAAATAGGTTAATAGTCTGGGGTCTATTCAATATGTAGCCAATGGATGCAACGTCATTATAGGAAAAGGGTTGCTCTTATGCATATGCAAAATTAAGCTTTTTCTCTATAAAAAACTTTTGTCCCCACTTCTTTTTTTGAAGTTAGAGACATTATGCGATTTGCCACTTTGGAATTTTGCCTTTAAAAAATTTGATCGCCTTAGCTTATCGGTAAATGACCGAAGCCCTTTTAAGTGTTTTTTTTTTAAACCAATTTTACTGGTCGTTTACTGTAATAAGTACATAACTTTGAATAAGACTGGGATTGCGCTGCCTCGTTCTTAAGTCTGATCTTAAATCTTACGATCTTTCGTAGAATGCGCGTGTTTAAGAACGATCTTAACTTGGTATTGTGGTGCCTAAAGCGTCAGTCCCTGGCAGGAAGAAGGAGTTACCCAATTGGAGACGCCGATCGACCTACGTTATGATTGCGCGCGCATCCAGTTACGATTCGATTTAAGATATCTCTGAAGTCGTCATAAGATAGTGAGACACTGCAATACGACTTGCATTTTGTTTACATCTTAAAACACAGTTTGTGCGTAAGATAGTGTTGAGCGAGGCACCTCAATCCCAGCCTAAGCACAATAAGGGGTACATCGTACAGTCGGTAACAAAAGTCTCCAAACACTAGCAAAAATTCCTATATAAAAAAAGTACACTTAATACAGTTTTGTTAAATAAATCCTTGCCGAATCCTGTTCTTAGTCAGTCTAAAAACAGGATTCGACAAGGATTTATCTAACAAAACTGTATTAAGTGTACTTTTTTTATATAGGAATTTTTGCTAGTGTTCGGAGACTTTTGTTACCGACTGTACATACAAATGAAACATTTCCAGTTGCAAAGCCGTTTGCAGGCGTTCCAAATATATGACTGCAGTCGGCAGCAAAAGTATCCGAGCACTAGCAAAAATTCCTATATGAAAAAAGCACACTTAACACTGTTTTGTTAAATAAATCCTTGTCGAATCATGTTCTTAGACTGACTAAAAACAGGATTCGACAAGGATTTATTTAACAAATCTGCAATAAGTGTACATTTTTTACATAGGAATTTTCGCTAGTGCTCTGTTACTTTTCCTGCCGACTGTATTTGCAAAAAACTTGCAAAATTTACGTCATCGAAATTGCAAGCGTTCCGTTTGTATGTAACCCTTAATTGCAATAATTGTTTCGGATCGAAAGAACACACGACCCTTCGTCATGTGAACAAAATAGGCACGAGTGCTGCAGTCACACGCCCCAAAACAATTGTTGTGAGTTTATAAGCAAGCGAAGTGATGACGTTCGTGGATGCAAGAAAAATATTTCCTATGTTAAACGCCCATTGGATTTTTTGTAAAATATTATTAAAAATCGAGAAAAATTATTTCCCGATTTTTATCCCCATATTTAGGTATAGATATGTATTAGTTATCATGTGCATGCGTTAGATTAAGTAGTTTTAGTTGTAAACTTGATAAAATTTCAATTTTAGATTTCAAAACTCTAGAAAAAAAATGGCAAACTTCCATATTCGATTGAAAACATAAACATTTCATTTCAAAGGATGATATTTACACAATAAATATCCAACTAATATACTAATTAAAAGGAAAATGATAAATATTCTATCATAATTTGAGGTCAAATTTGTTTTCAAATGTCTAAATAAAGTATCTGACATAAGATACTAATATGTTGCAGCAGAATAGATTTGATATCGGTCATCCTTGGCAGAAAAAAAGAATATCGCCAAATTATCTGGCGAACATAATCAAAATCCTTTCAAAAATCATGGTTATTTTAACAACTTATATTAAGAGAGAAATAAATAATATGAAACAATATTTCGTACAATACATATTACGAAAATATACATCTGGCATGTATATTTTCGTATTACGTTTTTGATCGCCAAATACAAAAATGCCAAGGACAACAGAGTTTTAAAATTTAAAATTAAAATTTTGTCAATTTGACAGCAAAATAACTCAATCTAACACATGCACATGATAACCAATACAACACCTAAATATGGGGATTAAAATCGGGAAGTAATTTTCCTCGATTTTTAATAAGTTTTTACAAAAAATCCAATGGGCGATTAACATAGGAAATCATTTTCATGCATCCACGGACGGTCAGTGACGTCACACTTCGCTTGCGTATTGCATAAGGCACCTATAATACGAGCAGACTCGTCCGGCATCTTTTCCCCCAAATCCTTCAAGTGGGGAGCGTGGGAGAGAA
Organism: Salticus scenicus; assembly: GCA_963930645.1. Lineage (NCBI taxonomy): Eukaryota > Metazoa > Arthropoda > Arachnida > Araneae > Salticidae > Salticus > Salticus scenicus. The sequence continues at coordinate 300,755,164 of OZ005655.1, forward strand.
AAGCAACCCTGAGCCGTTTTACGCGTTTCGTTTCAAAGTTCGCCAAATTGCATGCTTTTTAAATGGTAATTTTCAAACGCATAAATAAAATATATTCATTCATAAAAGATAAGTAAACAAATTTAGCTTCGAATTTAAAAGAAAATATAATATTAGGTTATCAATAGCTGAATAGCTTTTTCTAATTGTGGAACTATTTACTTCCGCGGAAGCACACTTCTTTCATTGTCGTCTGCTTGCTTGTTTAGATCCCTTGTTATCGTTACGCTGTCAGAGGATATTTATTGTTTTCTGTGTATAAAGTAATAAATATAGATGGATGTTAAGACATTAATTGCAGTATTTATTCAAGAAAGAATCCTCGGATGTTTGGATTTCTTTTAGAGGTGATCAGAAAGAAAATTTGGACTGTTAATTTTCGTCGAGACAAATGCATTCAGAGATCCGGCGCTGAAGTATGGAATGTAAGTTATATTTTGTTTAATTAATATATCTCTTGATAAATACCTCCTCTTTATGTGAAAATATGATAATGCATGCTGCTACTTATTAATATTTAACTGCTTATATGTTTTAAAGACGTAAAAAAGTTAACTATGAGCTTAATGTGATATTCTGAGTTTGTAAATATTGGCGACGTCAAATTTCGCCAAATAAAGTTTTGTTTTCATAATTTAATGCAAATAAAATTTAGTTTGTTTTAATTTTAAATCATAGGTGAATTATTATTGAAGAAATGTACGCATTTTTAGGGTTATTTTTATATAATCATTAAAATCAGATAATAAACTTTTTGTGCTAAACAATATATTCATATGTATTATAGTTTAACTTACTACAGTAAAAAGCATTTATTTACTTGATAGACTTGTACTTTTCTGTAATATCTATTGGTGTTTTCTATTGTCTTAAAAGAGGTAAATTTAAATTAATAATAATTATAATAATAATAAAGTATGAATTTTGAAAATTTAAGTTTACTATGCTAAAATCTTTCAATAGAAACTTGTACAATCCTCGTTCAAAAAATCTAGATTAAGAATTTTTTTTCTAGATTAAGAAATATATGCTCCTTAAATTTCGTTTTAAACTACAATAGTTTTTAATGTTAAATATTTTATTTAAAATAAATTGATTTACTATTACATAATAATTATTTATTTTGATAAGAAAGAATTTAGTTATTATTAATAAAAGATCTTGCTTATAAATAAATTCTTGCAAAATTTAAAGAGATTTAAGATTTTTGTGAAATAATGCTAAATATTTTGATCAATATAAGAAACAAAACCTTTTTATGTTTAAAAATTTATATCTTAGAACATGGTATATTAATTGACATTATGTGAGTCAAAATATGCAGTCATATTATTATATATCTAAGAAATTTATTTATAATAAAGTTTAATGTAGTATATATGCATTAAACCTTTATTGAGGAAATTTCTCTGAAACAAGTTGGTGCTTTTATTTCTGTTTTCACGGTTAACTTTCAGCAAAACCCCATTATTTTTAATTTTAAATAATCTTATTTGTTTTTTAAAGTTTAATTTACATGAGATAATAAAAATAAAAATGCTTTTAGAACATGAACTAATTATTTGATATTTATACAAAGTATCCAATCTGTTTTAATTTCTATCTTAATATTTAGTTTAACTGCACACTTGAATGATAGATTGTTAAGGTTCAGATGAAGATTTACTTTATGGGAATGTTTATGCATTCTATAAATTGTTAAATCAATATTTTTCTGTTTTTTTTTTTTTTTTTTTTTAAGTAGGATTTTCGGGGGGGGGGGGGGAATTCATTTTTTAATTTCAGGGGTTGATCAAAATAAAAAAAATCCTTTTAACCCCCTCCCCCCTTCCTTCTCCAAACTGAATATTATAAAATGGGGCCTTTCAAAAAATTAAAGTTCATAAAATAGACCCTTTCAGAAAATTTAAATTTGGTAAACGAAGTATGAGCCCATTCACTAAATTTCAGTTCATAAAGTCATTTCACAAAATTTTTGTTTTATAAAAATTAAATTTTTTAAAAAATTTCCCATGTTTTCAATATTATTTCAAATGACTACTTGCACTTGATTCTCTGCCACGTTATAAACTTGATATATATATACATATATATAAAAAAAATTAGTGCTAATTTTTATTTGTTTACAAAAGTAGAATTTTTTTTACAAAATTTTCTTTTTGCACTTATATATTCTGCCAAAATGCCACTGCCCCCCCCCAAAAAAAAAAAAAAAAAAAAGATAAATAAATAAAAAAATATTGGTCAACTCTTGAAATGTTCCATATGTAAATTGTAAATATTATATAAAAGTATCAATTTACTATTAGCAATTTACTTCTTTTGAATACATTTATGATACATTTTTAAATAAATGTATGTTAATCTGTTAATACTCATAATAAGATTTAAAAAAATTCTTTAGGACCATTTTGAAGAGTCCCAATTCAAGCAGAATAGACTGAGGCTGAAATTGGATGTCCAAAACCTGGTTGTGTACATGAATCACATCTGAGTAATCCAGAAAAGGTTTGTTTTCCTTTTCTTTTATGACGTATTATGCTATAAATGTGTAAATGTTGATACCTGTCTTGCACAATAATTTTGAATTTTAAGTTGCACACAAAATTAAACTAATATGCATCCTAAATTAAAAAAAATTAAGGATGCATATTAAACTTTTTTTAAATTTTTTTATTATATTTTTAAAGTTAAAGTGTTTTTACATAATGCAATTTAATATAGTTAAAACTGCAAATAAGCAGTTTTATTTTTTCATTTACAAATACTAAATTAAATAAGATTTTTACTATATTTATGAACCCTGTATTTTTTTATTATTTCATTTTAATATAAATAAATCTGTAAATAAAGTTTTATTTATTTATGCACAAATAATAAATTAAACAAATTTTTAGCTCATTTGCAAACTCTGTATTTTTTAAATTACTAAAATGTAAATATCATTTATAAACACTTTACACTGTCTTTGTAAACAACTGAAAAAAAAAAAATACTCTTCACAGTTCAGGCTCAGACTTTATTATTATTATTATTTATGTATTTTTCTCTATATACTTTGTACGGGCTTGGATTTTACACAATGTTATAAATTAGTTTGTCTATTTTTTTTTTACAATTTTAACTTGATTGTCTCCTAGTTCGCACTGTGATTTTCTTAAATATTTTTAACAAATGTGCTATTTATTGAAGGTAAGGCTGCAGACAAAAGGGGGGGGGGGGGTTAACAAAAGAGAGAGGAGGATGGAGAAGGTTCCTCACACAGAAATTTTTGTTAAATAAGAGTTCTTTTAGAACTACTATTGAAATAGACTAGAAATGTTCAAATACAGTGCCTTTGAGCTTATACCTTACCATATAATATGTTTATCGCATTGTAGGATAAAAGGAAGTAATGTAAACATCATAACAGATTATTTAGGATATTTTTGTTATTTTCAGTGACATTAGATTATAAAGGATAAGAGATGCATAATTGTGTTCATTTATTTCTTCTTCGAAAGGTCATCAAAATTATTCTTACTGTATTATTTTATGTACTTAAATATTTGAAAAATTAGTTATCATAGACTGAAATTATTGGTTAATTATTATTTTTTTTATAGGAATGTTATGAAGAATATAACAAAATTCTGAAAAAGAAAATTGCAGCATTAGAAAATGCTATCGTAAAAATTTAAAAGATATTAAAAGAAAAAGATGCAATACAAGAAAAAGACAGGGGGCTATCTTCATTTTTGTCTGAAAAGCAAATTGCATCTTTTTAGGTTGATAGACAGAGCATTACATATCGGAGCGATGAACCTTCCTGCATCTTGTATTTTCCAGATATGCATTTTTTACTTTGTTTAATATCAATTCAATTTGTAAAAGTGTTGTGAATATATAATTATATTACATATTATTTTGCAAGGCCTTTGTTGTATTTGATAAAACAATATAAGCATATATAGATTTCTCCAGCAATGTAAACATTTTGTGAAACGAAATAAATAAAATATTTGTATTTTATTTTTTCTAGTATTATTCGCATCTTTTGAAACAGTACAAGAATATAGGTTCATAATTTGATAAATAGAAATGATGGTTTTATTTATTTATTTTATTCTAAAGATTAATTTTATGTTACTGGGTTTCATTTTCATTTTATTAGTCTATAAATGCTATTACATTTAGAAACCTATTACAACACCATCGTTCACGTGAAATAAAATGGGATGAAATATTTCACCAGGTTACTGAATAGAATTATAAAAGAAGTAGTACGTTAGATCACAAATCCATAATAGAATAAAATGCAAACATGATAACTTTTAAATTATTATATTGTTATATATTACAGGATAGAATTATAGTGAATCAGAGAATGATTGAGTGGTTTTATTAAAAAAACAAGAAAGAAATAATATGCTTAAGTCCATTATTATGAAACACTTTTCAATATTACATAAGTTATAGTAAAAGTAAGTCAGATAATGATTGACTGGGTGTTATTGAAAAATTAAAATAATGCATCATTGACAAATTATAAAGCACTTTCTTATGATTTGGAATATAGTTGTAATTGAAACTTTTGGAAAGTGAAAATGGAGAATTAACTTGTGTATATTCATATGTACTCAAAATCTATATTAGAGTAAAGAAAAATTATTATAGTGAATAATAATCATGCGTCATTCATAAATTATGAAACACTTTCCCATGTTACAGGTTATAGTAAATGTGAGAGTAATTGAATGAATATTACACTTAAAAATATTTAAATAAAAGCAAATATAAGAAAAATTTCAAAAAACTTTAAATATTTTCTTTGGTCTAATAATTTGGCCAGGTACTGTATATATTATTATTATTATTTTGCAAGCCTTTGTTGCATCTGATTAATCATTATAAGCATCTAGATTTCTCCAACAGTGTAAATAATTTGTGAAATGAAATAAATAAAATATATGTATTTTTATCTGGTATTTGCATCTTTTGAAACAATGAATGCATATAGACTCACAACTAAGTGTGTGTGTGTGAGGCGGGGGGGGGGGGGGGTCAGTATTACTCTTTTTTAACTAATGATTAAAAGTATATATTACTGGATTTATTTTCATTTTATTAGCACATATAGAATATTACTTTTAGAAACCTAATATAACCAGGGTTCTCACAAATACAAATTTGGATACAAGAAAATTTTTTAAAAATATATATCAATGATTAGCCAATTCTAAAAATAAATAGAGGTAAAAAATGGTATTCAAATTTCCCTTTGTGAGAACTTTGATTATAACATCATTCACCTGGAGTAAAGTAGGATGAAATACTTTCTGAGGTTACTGGATAAAATTATAAAAGAATTTAATTATGAGAACTTACATTTGAGTAATGCAAATCCATAATAGAGTAAAATAAAATTATAGTGAAAAGAAGAGTAAATCGAAGAATGAGTGATGTTATTTAAAGACAAGAAATAAAAAATATGTTTTTAATTATTAATTATAAAACATTTTTCATATTGCACAATGTTGTTATAGTAAAAGTAAGTCTGGCACAGACTGAATGTTATTAGTTTAAAATAAAGAGAAATTGTAAAAAACTTTCCATTGATATGGAATATAGCTGTAGTTCAAACATTTAAAAAGGAAAAAATGAAGAATTTACTTATATATATTCAGGGCCTGATTATCGCACAGGCCGTCTAGGGCACTTCTATTTAGGGGCACCAAAATAACTTTAAAAATTTTTAAATGCTATTTTTGGAAAAGATTTTCTTTAAAAAATTAACTGAAAGTTAGCTAATGATAATAATCTTTAGTTGAAATCTAATCTCCGAGGAGGAGGATCAAAAGTTATATGGCATGCCTACAGACCACACCTAGGGGTAGGTACCAAATCGTCACCAATTTGCTGTTTCCTAGCTCTAATGCAACACTGAACCTGCACCTCAGGTTTGTATCCAGTTACATTTTCTTAACTTTGTGAAATTTGCTTAACTTTTTGAAAAAAATAAAATAAAAATAATAAGCTTTAATTTGTTTGGGGGGAGGGGGCACGAAAATTGTCCTGGGCCTTGGGCCACAGCAGGTCTTAATCAGGCTCTGTATATATTCATATGTACTCAAGACAAATATAATAAAGAAAAAAAAATCAATTATATTCATAAATTATGAAGCACTTTTGCATGTTACAATCTACAGTAAATGTGTGAGAGTGACTAAGTGAACATTGGCATTAAAAAATATTTAAAATAACAGTAAATGTAATATGAAATTAAAATCTTGCATAAATAAAGATACTGAGAGACTTAAACATTATAGACAAGAATTACATTAAAAAAAAATAATAATAAATCAGTGAATGTTCAAATTAATTCTTAAAAAAAGTCATTTGTTAATTAGGAACACTATTCTATATTTTTCTGTAAAGATATAATTAGCAAATCAACTGAAATCTGTAGAAGACAGATTATATATATATATATATATATATATATATATATATATATACAAACTTTAATATATATATATTTATACAATAAAACCACCCTAAAGTTATTACAGGGAGAGGACCCTCGTGTAGTCAGTTGACCTTAACACCTTCACGTGCACCATAGTAAGGGAGCCACCTGCCATAAAATATTAGCCCTTAAAAAGAAGTAGCCTTTTAATTAAGGTTGTTCAGAAAATCCTATTCAGGCCACAAAATCTATAAATTACATTTGGATTATAGGAATTTACGTTTTGATCACATAGCTGCAGTGGCGCATCCAGAACTTAACTTTTTTTTTTTTTTTTTTTTTGGGGGGGGGGGGGGCTAAGAGTTTTCAAGATATTAATCCAGATCAATGAAAAATTTACAATTGTAACATTCAGTTGGGAATATTAGTGCTTTTTTTTTGGAGGAGGGGGGGGCTTCAGCCCCTTAGCCCCCCTCCCCCATAAATCCGCCACTGCATAACTGAAGATATAGTGTTTAACCTCTCACTTATAAATGGTAAACACTAATTAGTTTTGGTCAAAGGCAAAGTAAAATTACTTGATCTTGAAAAAGGAATACAGTTGTAAGTGGGCTTTTATTTGAGGAATATTAATATTACGTTATAGAGGGAAATTTTGGATCTGTTAAAATTGGCCCTCAAGGAATGTGGCCTTTCAAAAGAGATGGACATTTAGAGAAGATTCACTGAATTTTTAAAGGAAAGCAAAGCAAAATTTATCATCCTTAAATTTTTATAGTGAAAAATAAAAAAAGGCGGGGGAACATAGAAAATTTCTAGAAAGACTTCAGCCCTGATGATAAGTTTATACAAAATGCTAAGTTTTTTTTTTTTTTTTTACTTGATTGGAGGGTAACAGACTTTTATTATAGAAATCTTTATATATATCTCTATATATATAAATGAATGTTTGTCTGTATGTCCTTTATAAAATCGTAAACGACTTGACCGATTTCGATCATTCTTTTTTTGTTTTTTTCCTTATAGGTCAGGGGTGGTTTAGGAAAATAAAAAATTGAAAAAATTCGCCCCACAAGGGGGGGGGAGGGGGACAAAACGTGAATTCAAAAAATCCTTCATATCTCAAACAAAAAAACAGATATCCGTAAAATTTTTGCTTTAAAATATAGCTAATATAAATGTCTAAAAACCAATTTCTAGAATTTTCGAAATTCGGTCCCCAAGAGAGGGGGCGGGGGGGGGGGCGAAACGGGATTTCACATGCGTAAAACGCGATTTCGCATAATCCTATATATTTCAAACAAAAAAAAACAGATATACGTGAAATTTTTGCTATAAAATATATCTAATACAAATATCTAAAAACCAATTTCTGGAATTTTAAAAATTCAGCCCTCATGTGGGGCAGCAGGGGCAAAAACAATTAGAAATAGAGTTAGGCCTTTCAAAATTGGTACAGATAGGTTTCAATAGCCTGCAAGTCGAATGGGGATATTTTCGAAAGTGTAAAGTTATTAGGAGGGGAGAGGGGGGGGGGCAAAAAAAATATAAAATATCGTTCAAATTTGGTATATAGAGGTTTTCGATACTCACAAATCGATTGCGGATATTTTCGAATTTGTAAAATTATCAGGAGGTGCGGTAAGGGGGGGGGGCTACGGGCAAAAAAAAAATAGAAATACAGTTAGGGCATTCAAAATTGGTACAGATAGGTTTTAAAGGCCTGCAAGTCGAATGGGGATATTTTCGAAAGTGTAAAGTTATTAGGAGGGGCGAGAAGAGGGAGGGGATGGGGGGGGGGCAAAAAAATAAAAGTAGAGTTAGATTGTGTTTGTGTGTACCATTTGTGTACAAGATTGGTACACAAATGGTTTTCGATACTTAAAATCGAATGCGGATATTTTTGAATTTGTAAAATTATTAGGAGGGGCGGTGAGAGGGGTGGGTCGGTAAGGGGGGGGGGGGGCTATGGGCAAAAATAAATAGAAATGCAGTTAGGCCGTTCAAAATTAGTACAGATTGGTTTTAGAGGCCTGCAAGTCAAATGGGGATATTTTCGAAAGTGTAACGTTATTAGGAGGGACGGGAGGGGGGGGGGCTTAGGGGCAAAAAAAAAAAAAGTTAGATCATTCTAAATTGGTACATAGAGGTTTTCGATACTTACAAATCGATTGCGGATATTTTCGAATTTTTAAAATTATTGGGAAGGGGGGGGGTGAGTGGTGGGGCAAAAAAATAAAAATTGAGAATTCAGTAATTATAGTGATTCATTTAAAAATAGGGTCTAGCGAAGCCTGCTAGTATATATATATATATATAAAGAAAAAGTAAGTAAAAAAAACTCCACAGAAACTTTGGAAAGGAGCTATTATTCTTCGTAAAATTTAGTTATAGTATATGAAACTGAAATCTGTAGGAGACTGATTTTGATTTGTAAATTTTTTATACACATACATACATACTCACATACCTATTATACATATATGAAGAAGAGGGCTGAATTAACCATAATTAAATTTTAAATTATAAAACAAGCTAGTATGCCGTGGCCACCACAAAACATTCTTCTATATTTTACTGAAAAAATTCACGCAGCGCAAATTATTTGCTAAAATTGTTTTCCATGGGGAATGCAGACGGTTTGCGTCTCGGAGGTTGGTTGGTTGGTTGGAGGATTTAAGACCGATTGTCTCCGCATGTGTCCTAGGCCTGTAGGGGAAATGCCCTCCATGGGGGTCTTTCTAAGGGGTCCTAGTCCGTATTTACTCGAGTTTCGGAGGAAACCACGGAAAACTCCGAACGACTAGGTGAATGAGCGTGACCTGGGATCGAACTCGGCACCTTCCATCTACCAGCTTTGAGCGCTTTCGTCTCGGAGGAGATGTGTAAAACTAAATGTTGAGAGAAAGTCAATTTTGTGCCAACATCTGTGGATTTTTTTTTTTTTTTTTTTTTTTTTTCATGATGGGTATCGTTCAAAAGAGCTTGCCAATACCTTTAAAATGAATGGTTGAACCATCGATCTGCGATAATTTAAAATAAAGTTATCGATTTTCTTCATTAAAAAAAAAAAAAAAAAAAAAAAAATTAATGTAATATTGACAATAAAATTGACTTTCTTTTGGATATTTAGTGTTATACTACTTCTCTAATATGGAAATCGTCTGCATTATCATGGAAGATAATTTTTTTAAATAAAAATTTTAATAAATTATTTTTACTGAGTGAATTAGTATAGGAAAATATAGAAGAAATTCATGTGGTGGCCACAACATACTAGTTTATTTTCTGCATCTATACTAATGAAAGTGTTGTTAATATATATATATATGTATATATATATATATATATATTAAATTACACAGTATTTGCACAATAACAATAAACATCTATATAATTTTAAAATAAATTGTTGAAAACTTTAAAAATTATTTTGCAATTAAATTAAGTTATAAAATCTTGATGAAAATGAAATTATTTTTATATCTAACAATTAAACGAACCAAAGCAAAATTTAACATTTCTCATATTATTGAACAAGAAATGTTATTCACTACTGCAGAAATCACTACCGATTAAGTGCAGCCTCGAATTAAGAAAAGAACTATTATATATGCCGTGTTAAATATCGCGCTGAACTCTGAGAAAAGAAACCTTCATTCAAACTCGCCAATAAAGCAATAAGCGCGCCAGTCGGGAAGCGCGGTTCCAAATGGGGGCAAATATGGAGGACGATAAGTCGGCCTGTATTATAGAGGCTCTAGTATTGCATTTTATCGAGTTTATTCAAAGTTTCGTACTTATTACCCCACCAGTTCTGTGATGCTTTCCTATACAAATCACTCACCGGTTCATTACTATGAACGCAGCCTACATTACAATAATCTGTGGTTGTGGCAACACTTTTAAATCCTATTCTTGTTTGTTTACCAGTTTGCGCTCGTTTGCTACTATAAAATAATAATCAATCTTAATTTTTATGGTTTTACTTGTATTAATTTTGATCTAGTATTGAAATTAAACATCTATAATGCTTTTCCTTTAATAGGGCTAATAAGTTTTCCATGTAATTCCAGCCGTTTATAAAAGAATTTTGTGCGCATATTTTATTGCTCTCAGACGATATTTTATTAAATATTTATTGTAAATTTTATATTATATTCACGACTTAAATTTCGAACATTTTTATATATTTTAAGTGTTATAGCATCAAAATATTTGGTTTATATGCAAAATAAAATAATTCACTTCATAATTTTATTTTAGATTTGCAGAGGGAATAAAGAATGAATTTTCCTGTGTGAAATGTATATTAATGTGCTGCGTTAGCCATGGTTTGATTATGCGATTTTTTTTTTTGTAAACGACACTTATAAAATTTCAATAATACGATGACGAACATGCCGACGATCGTTGATGAAAATTTTCCCATTATCGCAGTTTTAAAAAAAATGTGCAGTTCAAGTTATTATAATTTCACTAATTTTCAGATGAGTTGTAATGTGTCAGTTAGACAACATATCCGCGATATGATTTCTTGGTAAACATTAACTCATTGATATCGCGTTTATTTGTAATGGATTCCTTTCGTAGAAAAATAAATAAAATACAATGTGTATTTGAAAGTATCTAAATTCTAGAATTAAAATTTATATATATATAAAAAAAAAAATTATTTTAATTAGCAACAACTGCAAGAGTTGTTGCTAATTAACCTTGTGGTATTCTCACATTTTAAATTATTACTTTTTTCATTTTAAATATTCTGTGCTGTCAGTTTTTCTTTATATCTTATATTTTTTCTTTAAAAGCATTTTTCACATTTTTGAAACAATATTTTCAATTTTTATTATTCTGAACAATTAATGTTTGTTTCTCAAATCATTGGAATTCTATTGCAAATTCACTTCAATTCTGTTCTTTATTTTATTTTTCCTTCTTTATTTTTCCTTCTGTTCTTTTTGTAAAACCAAAACATTCGATATCATTCCTTTTCTTTCTGGAAAATTCGATAAAAAGAAAAGAAAGCGAGAAAATGACAGAAACATAATTTAAAAATTTTATTCAATAAAAATAGAATGACATTGATAAATTTGTCATGATCTTTAGTTTGGCTAAATTATCAATTTTATTTGAATTCCAAATTAGTTTTAATTTTTAGGTTGCTGACTTTTTTCTATTCTTGCCATTTGGTGCTCTTTTTTTTTCTGGCAACTTTGTTAAAAGAAAAAGACCGTTTGAGAGGCCAGGAGAGACCGCAGTTAGGTGAGTGGTTCCTAAAGTCTTTGCTGTGTAAGATGATTCGTAAAATGGGAGTACATCATTGTTATCATATGGAGGATGCAATCTTTTCATAAGTGTTATTTTTTTCCATCAATGTATAAAATATAATACAGTGGAACCTCATTAACGTGAACACTGTTAACATGAATTACTTATAACATGAACTGTTTCACAATCTTTTTTTTTTTTTTTTTTTTTTTTTTAATTAAAACACACAATCAACTGATTGGAAGAAAATCATATTTATTGAAATTTTATTTTTCCGACTGAGTGAAAATAATGCCTGGACCGGGAGTCGAACCCCGGATCTTTGACTTACAAGGTCAAGGCTCTACCAATTGAGCTATCCAGGCGGACAAACCGGTCGGCATTAATCACTCAGACAACCTTTAGGCAGAAAACATCTGGTCTATCATTTAGATAGCTCAACAGAAATAAGCCACAGGTAAAGGAAAACACCATTAAACAATGGGAAAGAAATACAATTTTTTTATTAAAACACACAATCAACTGATTGGAAGAAAATCATATTTATTGAAATTTTATTTTTCCGACTAAGTGAAAATAATGCCTGGACCAGGAGTCGAACCCCGGATCTTTGACTTACAAGGTCAAGGCTCTACCAATTGAGCTATCCAGGCCGACAAACCGGTCGGCATTACTCGGAAAAATAAATTTCAATAAATATGTTTCACAATCCCCATCAAAATGAAGATTAGTTTAGTTATACGAAGATTAGTTACTGATAACAGGAACAAATTTTTTATTCCCCTTGAGATTCACGTTAACAAGGTTCGACTGTAATAGGGTCATTTTCAAAATTTGCTTACATATGCTGTCCCAGAGGAAAAAATAGAAAATTCAAGCATAAATTAACTTTAAAAGTTTAATTTGAGCAGTGCATTAAGTAAAGAAGACTATATTAAATATTTCTAGCATTAAAAATTAAAAAAAAAATCTATAATTTTGTTTTAGACAAATATTTAAAAATGTGACTCCAGGCAAAAACGCCTGTCCCTTTCTAGTTATATGAAATTAAATGGCATTTCTTTGCTATAAAATTTCTTTATTTTTTATTAAAAAAGTTGATATATATTAAATATGAAGTATTAGTCTGTTATATTGATGGTAAATATTAATTTCTGGAACTTTCTACTTCAGCAAAATTAATAAAGTATTTTGTCTCCCACTTTATGTCAAGTCTGTTACCTTATTATTATTTTAGCAAAAATAGGTTTATAAATCTGCCTAATGATGGCAGCACATACTTGAAGACATTGTTAAACTAGTCTAGCAACTTTGTCTGGCCATTTTTTTTTATTCTGTAAAGAAACATTGCAGTTCTAATAAGAATCAGTTTTCTTCAAGGTAGGTATTTTTATTCTTTGTCAAGTCTGTTACCATAATTTTTAATATTAAAATAATATTTTTAGCAATTTTATGTTTAAATACTGTTGCCTAGTTAGATTTAAAAGATACTTATATTATTCTTTAAATTTCAAATTATGTAAGACAGTTTTTATTTTATGATTTCATTTGAATGTCACGTCCGTTACTTGTCAAGTCTGTTACCATATTACTGGTAACGGATTTGACTGAAGGTAACAGACTTGACATTGTTTGAAAACAGTGGTAAATAAAGATTATTTTGAATGTAGGATGGCTTTAACAAAGAAAGCAAGGCGCTATAGAGAAAGGCTAAAACAAAATAGGAACTAGCAAATTTAAACTCTGTATTCTAAATCTGTATTGTAGAGTGATTCCACACTAAACTTTTTGTTAAGATCAAGTAAATGATTCGTAAACAACAACATCCAAGAGAATTCAAATATATTACGTCTATGGGAGGAAATTTTTCGTAAGTACAGTGTAACATCTATAGGCTGCTCTAAACAAAATGGAATAAACATTTTTTCTTATGCATAAATACATGTTTCGTGCAGATTGTGGAATGGAAATCATTCATCATTTGTTTACAGGGCTACTTAAAATATTCGGATATATTGGGACTATATTTGGAAATTTGTTTCTTTTTGTGTTAGGTGTTTTTCATATAAAACTAAATTTAAGAACACATTGCGATGTGCATATAGTTTATAGAAAATATACAGGGCTACCTAAAATTAAGCTGAATGTTCTTTTCTATTGAATGTAATTTATGAAAATCCTTCGCTATATTTTATTATGTTCACGAACAGTGCCTATCAATTTTCCTGTAGAAATCGACTAACATAAGCCAACAGATATCTGAAAGGGGCTTTATATAGCGATATTGAAAATATATATATATGTATTACAGCTTTGTTTGAGATGCAGATTTGTCTTTTTTTGGTTTTCCTTGTGGGTCATTCCATGTCAGATCATCCAGGGGTCGTCACCCAAGGTTGGCAAATTTTAATGAAACTTGGTGAGTTTTTTCTGTACAAGGACATAAGAACATATACCAAATGTTATCTCTTTGTGACAATTAGTTTCAGAATTATAGCACCTCAAAGTTTTAGCAAAAATAAGCACAAAGCAATGAACTGCCCATTCAGCTACTCTACATCATTCTACATTTTTTGCTCCAAAACAGTTATTTTTAAAGATAGAGAGTTAATTTTTTTTGCTTTTTACTCTGTATTAAATGGGTAATGAAAATATAAAAAAAAATTTAAATTTAACAGTTATTAATACAGTTTAAAAAATCTTAATGTGTAAAAATATTTTTTTTCTGAAAGTTTGACCTGTACTTAAAAATTTTCCTATAACATGAGTTTGACTCCAAAACTCAATAAACCAGTTACACCTTTGAAAACTAGATAAAAAATGGAAAAAAATGATATAATAAAATTTGTGGGGTTTTGAGTTTTTCCCAACTTAGAGCAGATTAAATTTCTAACTTTTGAAAATATGAAATTCAGACATACACGCACAAAACTTGGTTATAGCTAGCTGAAACAATATATATATATATTCAGTTTATTAATTTGAAGCGATATTTTCATCATATAAACAAAATAAAAGTGAAAATATAGTTACTTTTATATTTTATGCTTTTAAGTATTATATTTTAATTATAAAGTGGACTAAATTTTAATTCTTAAGTCTGTAAATTAGAAGCATATTAAATTATAGTTTATTAAATCTATTTATTTAATTAAATAACTAGATTGTATGCTTCTTTATAATCTTGAAAGAATTTCAAACAAATTTTATTTAAAAAATAAATAAATAAAAACCTGAAAGTAATATAGATTAATAATACTGTAAGAAAATGTTTGATAAAAATAATTTTCAATAATTATTTTTATTGAAGTATCTGGGATATAATTAGAATATTTTTATCATAACATACATTTGATTTTAAAAATCATTCCAGATAACTGTTACAAGTTAGAAAAACCAGTATCCTTTTTTTTTTAAACTTATTTATTAATAATAAATTTTATTTGTCTTTCAACATATGCTAAAATGCTTAGAATAAGGTAGACCACAGGGTGAAGGGGGCAGGGGGCTGAGTAAGAAACAGAGAGAGGGAGAGAGAAAGGATAAAGGAAGAGAGGATCGAAAGATAATAAAAACAATGTTTTGATATGTTGATTCATATATACATAGGCAGATGTTATCAGTTGATCATCTGTATTTAGTTTAGTCAGAACTGAGTAGCTATCAAATGATATTTTTTCTTCTCTTGTCTAATTGTACATAATTTGTAAAGTCTTCATATTCCACTGTTTCTTTCTCTCTCTTTATTTGTAAGAGATTTTCCAGTTATGGAAGCAGATTTTTCTTTGAAATGTGATGGGTCTGAAAGTATATGCAAAGTAGGAACATTGCTTTCATCTTCTTGTCCTAATAAAGGTTTAACAACAAAAAATGATTTGTTTGTCATCAAGGATAAATTAAACGAAGAGCAATTACAGTTATTGATTTGGAGAACAGGTTTCCAAAATTATGACAAAGAAGACACTATATGCTCACATCACTTTTATTACTATTTTACTTATTTTGAACATAAACAGAAATCTTGCTGTGACCCCCTATAACAAGCATTTAAAACCTATTTCAAACAAAAGAGATTTAAGAAAAATAACTTTGCAAAAAGCAAAATATTACAAAGAAGAAAATAATATAAATTTAATACCTGGCTATCTTTTATGTAGTTCCTGCCGTAAAGCTTTAAATGAAAAAAGTGAAATAAAGTTGCTTGAAGAAAATGATGAAATTGATGATGAGTTAATTGATGAGGATAAAAATTATGATTTGGATTTTGCTAGAATTACAGAAAAAGATAAGCTGAACAAGTCATTGGAAGGAATAGATGTCACACCATTAAAGCTGCAATCAGTTCCTTCACATTCTAGAAAGAGCTATGCAAAAAGAAAGTTAAAACAGGCGGAATCACAAATAAAAAAGAAATTATCCTTTGTTTTAAATGTAGATGAAACCGAAAGTGATGGTATACAAACAGAAAGTGATATTGAAAAGAAGAAGAAAATAAAAAAAAGTGTTCTGATTTTGACAGACTAGTAGAATTAATGAAAACCAAATTGGATAAAAATTTAAGTAAAAGAGAAAAAATCCAAGTATTAACTCTTGCACCTCAGTCATGGTCTCGCAGTAAAGTTGCCACAGAATTTAAAGTCACAGAGTATATGGTTCGAAAGGCTCGGAAATTAACTTTAGAAAAAGGGATCCTGGCTATACCCGGTCCAAAAGAAGGGCATAAAATTTCCTCTGAAGTAATACACAGTCACAAATTTTTATGAAGATGATGAATACAGTATGATGATGCCTGGCAAAAAAGATAGTGTTAGTGTAAAGAAAAATGAATATAAACAGAAACGATTATTGTTATGCAATCTGAAAGAATTGTATTTTTCCTTCAAACAAAAATACCCTGAAATGAAAATAAGTTTTTCAAAATTTTGCTGTTTGCGCCCAAAATGGTGCGTCTTAGCAGGATCTCCTGGCACACATGCAGTATGCGTTTGCGTTATTCATCAAAATGTCTATCTGTTAGCATATGCTCTCAACTTACATCATAAAGAAGCAGTCCACCAGCTGGTTGATAAGCTTGTTTGCAGCAGAGAAAACAGATCATGTATGTTACGCTGTTGCAGCAATTGTCCTGTTAGTAGTGAACCTCTCAAAAATTATTTAAAAGAGATTTTGGAAGATTATGATGAGGATGATGAAATACAGTTTTCACAGTGGATCAATGAAAAAAGAATGAAACTTCAGTCAATGACTCTCCCTCTTCATGAATTTATAGAGTTGGTAACAGAAAAAGTAAATGAACTCATACCTCATTCGTACATTTCTAAAATTCAAAATTCCTACCTGAAAAAAAGAAAAGAAAATTTAAGTGAAAATGAAGGACTGATTCTGATGGATTTTGCTGAAAATTACAACTTTGTCTTACAAAATGAGGTACAGTCATACCACTGGAGCCATTTAAGTTGCACTTTGCATCCTACAGTAATATATTGTAAGACAGCTGATGGATCCATTAAAGAAACTCCTTTATGTTTTATATCAGATGATTTGAACCATGATGTTCCATTCGTCTATTGTGTTCAGCAAAAGACAATAGATTATATAAAAACACATTTCCCATTTACTAATAAAGTAGAGTATTTTACAGATGGTTGTGCTTCACAATATAAAAATTTTAAAAGCATGATGAACTTGTGTGCACACAAATCAGATTTTGGGTTAGATGCTTGCTGGTCTTTTCATGCTACTAGCCATGAAAAAAGTATTTGTGATGGAATTGGTGGAACTGTGAAAAGATCTGTAACGAAGAAAAATCTTCAAAATGTTTACCAATCCACACAAATCACAAATGCCCACCAAATGTATGAGTTTTGTTGTGGTTTAATTTCAAAAATATCATTCTTTTATTTAAATGAAATAGAAATAAATACGAATCGAAAGGAACTTGAAAAACGATTTTTGAAAGGAAAAACAATAACAGGAACAAGGAGCCAACATTTTTTTAATCCCATATCAATAGATGAAATCATTATGAAGCGCACAAGTTTGGATCCTGATATATCTCTCAGGTGGAACTTTTATAGTGGAGAAGGAAGATCAATGCTACAGGATGTTGTACCAAGTCTCCAAAATTACGTTGCATGTGTTTATGAAGGAAACTGGTGGATTGGATTAGTGAGCAAAATAAATAAAACAGAAGGAGATTATTCAATCCAATTCATGCATCCACATGGTCCTTCTGAAACATTTTATTGGCCAAAACGGCAAGATGAGTGCCCTGTACCCCCTCAGCACATTTTATGCATGGTTGATACTCCAGATGTGACATCACAAGTTGGGCGTTACTATAAAATAGGATCTAAAACTAAAAAAGAAATTGATGAAAAGTGGAATACATTCAAGAAAAACTGTTGAAATCTATTTAATATTAAGGGAAAAAAAAAAAACTTTTCTACATATGTAAGTAACTAAAAAAAATATTTATGCATTTAACAAATTGTAAAGAATTTTTTATTTACAAAATGAGAACACTTAACTTTAAAAAGTTTAAAAATATGTACATGCATTCTTTTGTAACTATCAATGGGCAAGTGTAATAGGTATGTTTGTATTTTTAAAAGTTAGGAACTTAATTTACTGTAAGTTGGTGAAAACCCAAAACCCCACTAATTTTATTGTACCATTATATTCCATTTTTTATCTAGTTTGTAATGGTATAATGGGTTTGTGGGGTTTTGAAGACAGACTTGTGATATAAAACAGTTTTTGAGTGCAAGTTAAAATTTTAAAAATATTTTATTTTTGCACTTTACTGAAAATTTTAACTATATTAATGATTTTTAAACCTAAATATTTTTCTGCAATTACGTTATACATTTAATACTGTATTAAATGCAAAAAAAATTAACTCTCTATCTTTAAAAATAATTGTTTTAGAGCAAAAAACGTAAAAGTACTCAGAGTAGATTAAAGAGTGGCTCATTGTTTTATACTAATTTTTGCTAAAACTTTGAGGCGCTATAATTCTGAAACAAATTGATAAAAAGAGGTAGTATTTGCTGTCTGTTCTTATATCCATATATAGAACAAACTCACCAAGTTTCATTAAAATTTGCCAACCTTGGGTGTCAAAATGCATTTTAGCTGGATGATTTGGTATGGAATGACCCTTGTCCCATTTCCAGATTTTTTTTTTTTTTTTTTTTTTATTAATAGTTAAAATATGAAGTTTTAAATAGAAAGTTCCGTCGTTCTATCTTTAGATTTAGAAGATTATCAATCGTTGTCAGAAGATACATGCCCACCCCCTACACACACATACAAACACAATGAATAATTCTGAAAAACCACTATTTTGGACCATAAGACATGTAAATCAGGTGAAAAATCGGCATCAAAACCGAATACGTTACTTCCATTACATACAGTAAACGGGTAATGGAAGCAAAAATTGTTACATAATTACTTAATTATTATAGATTTTTCAAAGATCCGTATTCGTGGATATAGAAAAAAAAACTGATATCCGTTGTCATATCCGTATCTGCGGATCACGGTTTTTGACGATCCGGCACATCCCTACTTATAATGTTTTTTTCATATTTATGTATTATGTGACATTACTTGATAAGTATTTGCTTGATTTTTAAATAACACTGTTCGGCATAAAAATTGCCTCTGACACCATTTCAGCATATTCTTGTGTAAAATGCCCTCCTGAATCCGAATACAATGCCCATTTTGCCCTATCACCCACCTTTTTTAGGAATGGCCTCCTTATTTTTTATCATTTTTCGGTGATTTTATGGCTATAGGTTTGATTTTTAGGAGTGGGGAGGATTATTTTAACCGTTAAATATCTTCCGAGGGCCTACAGAGTTGGAAAATTCTAAAACATGGACATTTGCGACAAGGGAATTTTTTTTTTTTTTGTGGGGGGGGGGGGGGGATTTGCCACTGAAATTATGCATTACATATCTTATATTTTTTTAATCTGTTATTAACGTTATTTTTAAAACTTTATATATTTTTTGTTTTTAGGTGTTAAATTAATTATTTTTCATTCTTCAAATCAAATTCATGGTCATAAAATTATCGAACAGGGAAAAAAATTGAGGGAGGGGTGGTGTATCTAGAAAATGGTGGGTGACTGGTCAAAATGGGAGTTATATTCTGATTCAGGAGGTCATTTTACATAAGAATCAACAAAAATGGTATCAGATCTCGAATTTTTTTTTTTTTTTTTTTTTTTTTTTTTCAGAGCAGTGTAAGATATACATTGATTTAAATATTAGATAATAAAATTATTTCTTTATATCTTAGCTTAAAAAAAAAAAAAAAAATTGGAATGGTATATATATATATATATATATATATATATTAAACTTGAAAATACCATTAAAAGCTGAGTAGCAGCAGACGACATTTGGCAACAGATTATGATAAAATCCGTTACCAAATGTCAAGTCTGTTACCGCACACTTTTTAATGATATTTTCATATTAATATCAGTTTTTCCTTACTCTGTTGTTATTTTCCTCTGAGATAAGAAACAGAGATGTGATTTTCCTACATTTCAATAATTTAAATAGACATATTTTGTTTTTTATTAGAAAAAGTTCATGTATAAATTTCTATGTGTTTAAAATTCATGGCTATAAATGCCTTTCATTTCAATTTAATTTGAGAATTACTGAGAAATATGTTTTAAACTGAAGGGACATAATTTACTTCAGAATAGGTTGTTTTCTTTAACTTTAATAAAACTTAATGGTGTTTATTTTAGGAATTTTTGTATGGTAACGGACTTGACAATTTGTACTGTAACTTGACATTGCAATAGCATTTTCATATTAAATTATTAACAAAAGTGTATGACCAATAACTTTTCCATGTACTTTAAACATTTGTCTAAACACCTATTTTCATTTCTGTAGAAAATTATGAAGTTTGAAAAAAAAAATTAAAATTCTGAAATGTAAGCGTATGGTGAAAATGGCCCAATAATTCATGAGAAAATAAAATGTGAGAATACCCCACCTCTGAAACATATGATAATTTAATGCAAAATGTATTATATTTAAATGTGGAATCTGTTTTCACTTTGTGTTTAGTGACTGTTTGTATGTAAAATGTTATTTTTGTATGGGAGGACAAAAATATTTTTCTAAAAGATAAGTCTAAAAATTAGTCATTGGTCAATGACCACTTACATGTCATTACATATTCATAGAATTTATGAATAATTTTATGAAACTATGTATGCATATTAAGAAAAAACACTCACCCCACAGTATAGCCATTTAATTAATAGTGTTTACAAATTAACTACATGCCATTGGTGGGATATTTATATACATAAATATAAGGTATAGTTTTAATATCTAGTGTCCTTGGGAGTTTTTGGATTTGGTAATTGAAACGTTATACAGAAATATACATGCTAGATATATATTTTTGTAATATGTATTGTATGAAATATTGTTTTATGAATTTACTTCTGTCAATAATTTATTAGCAGCAACTGGTTCTTGCAGTCTTTTATATTATTGTTATTATTTTGTTTTTCTTTTTTGTAATCATAAAATGCAAACATAAAATCTGTATTAAAGATTATTTTCAAAAATTCTGGTTTGCAGTTTTGTAACTTATTAATAGTGAATTTCATTGTTTGTATCTGACAAGCTGAGCGGATTTCAGACTTCAGTGGATTTTAGGTTGGCGGATTTCTGGCTCTCTACTGTATTTACCAGGTAGTTTGGTGATTTTTATTTATTTATTTTTCAAAGACAACAGACACCAAATCAGCTCCAAATATAAGTATATAAGATAATATATTTCATATCATAGGTCACTTCAATAATTATTCATAAATATATATACATAAATGGGAATAGTAAAATGCACATAAAATATACATTTTGTATTAATCACATGTCAGCAATTAGTTAATACTTAAGTACAAATTAAATTATATTCAGAAGTGTATGCATTTTTTCTGAAAATAAAAATTTTTATAAATATGTAAGTAATATTTAGATTCTCTTAGAACCTTTAAATTTCTTCATGAGGTTTCTTCCACCACTGATTCCAGAACTTCATTGTATGAAACTACAATGTCAAGATTCTTCCTCTTCTTCTACTACTGTATTGAGCATCTGGCGTCTATCAGAGCTGGATCATTGTCATTGCACATCATTGGATTAAATACCACTGCGACTTCTCTTTTTAGTGCATAATTATTATTAATGTAATTGGATGGTTTTTTAGTATCGTTATCATCAATCTTTAATTTATCTGTCTGGGTAATTTTGATTAAGGCTGTTGTTATTTTATTAAATCTTATATCATTGTCATTCCTATGTAGGATCCTTGAATGTTATCTTTGTATAACTAATTAGATAAATGCCGGTGGTTTCTAATCCGGATTCACTGAAAGATGTTTTTGTTGCATTTAATTTGTGGTATATTGATCTTTAATTTAGCTGGCTCATTTTTTATTTAGTTAACTGCACCTTTATTATAAAGAATAGAGTTTGTAAATTTTGGTTTTATTTTTTGTGCAACATGTATATGATTACTTTTTTTTTTTTTTTTTTAAGATTTTTTTTATGCATTTTAAATATTAATTTTCTATTATATCCTATCCCATCACAAATATTAGAAGTTTTATTTAGTACAATTTTTAATAATTTGTTGTTAGAGCAAACTATTATGGGCTGGTTGATGTAAGCTTGGATAGTGCCCAATTTAAAATGGTAAGGGGTTTTACATTTATTGTCAATTATTTTGTTCTAATTTTTTTCTTTGCACATGCCAGAACAAAGCCTTTTTAAAATAATAATAACATTTGTTATATTTTATCACATTTCTAGCCTAATTTATTGTTCAATTGATTTATGTCTGTTTCTTTGTATTAATAAATTTCACTTTTGTTTAAAGGAAGAAAATGGGAAACCTTTCTTAGGAAGTATACAAATAGAAGACAACCTCTGAAACGTTTCGTCTGCTCTATATGTAATTATTCAACATATATATATGCTAATTTCCAACGGCATTTTAGAATTCATACTGGTGAAAAGCCATTTAAGTGTGATGTCTGCTCAAATTCTTTTTCTGATAGATCTAGCTACAAAAGGCACTACAAACGTCATTTTCTATAGACTTACAAAGAACTTGTATGAAATTACTTTTGATTGTAATGCTAAATGTGGACAGTATTTACTTCATGAAGAACCCATTTGTCACTCTTTTTTTTTTTTTTTTTTTTTTTTGTCTATTTTGATGCTTATTAGAGATTCCTTCCTTAGGCAGTTTCAGGAGAGTACAAAGAAATAACACCTTCTTGCCCCTCATTGATCTTTATCTTGCAGAATTCCATGTTTAATATTCATTTAATAGTTTAAAAAAAAAAAAAAAAAAGACTTACATGCCCAAATATAATAATTTTTAAAGCAATCTTTATTTTTCAAATGTGGTGTTCTATATATTTATTAATTATTATTATTATTTTTTTTTTTACAAGCAAGCATTCTTTGCTCATGTCTTGTATTATAGTGAAAAAGCAACATATCACTATATTGATTATTAAATTGATCGTTTCTTTTTAAGAATTTTAGTCTGTATTTAATTTGCAGCTACTAAAGATGATGTTTACAAGTACAGTTAATTCTGAAAAATTTGCAACAGAGAATTTTGCGCCATTAAAAAATTTTGCGAATTATAGAATTTTATTTTATTTACATATGTAATCTTTCCATTAGAGTGTAATTTTGAAATGGGAATGTAAATATTAAAATTCAAATTATATTAAATTAACAGGTCTACCCAGCGTTGCCCGGGTTAAAGTATTGTTCATAGAATTTTGAAATCAATAAAAAAACTGGACAAAGGTGTAGAACGAAAAAAGAATGCATGAAACATTTCCAGAAGTCTTTAATAGAAAATATTACAAATAAATAAATAAATAACTACAAAAGGCACACAGCTTTAGTGTGAGACCCCCTTGGCTACTTTAAATATTTTTAACCATTTTTGTGCTGAATTAAAATGGCTATCGCAATTGCATAATTAAAGACCTTGGTGAGAAACGTCCAAACTACTTTGGTGCCAAATTTCAAATTTTCCAAAAAGGGTCGATACTACTTAAACTACTCCATTAAAAAATAAAAATAAATAATGATAATAATAATAATGCAGTTTTATGATATTGGAAAAAAAAAAAAAAAAACTTATTAAAATTCAAATTATAACTATTTAAAATTAAGGTAAGAATATAAAAGAACCTCATAAGTTGCACATAAAGTATCCATAAAAACAAAAAAAAATTATTTTACTGTAAAAAAGAAAAAATACAAATTTTAAGCTAATGCCAAATATCTCTCTGAAATATTTATTTACATGTGAATTCCTGATAAAAAAGTATATAGATTTTCATAGCATAACTAATTTTTTTTTTTCTAATTTTTTTTATTATTCGTGCAAAATTAAAAATAATTTATTTTATTTATGAAAAAGTAAGTAAATGTGTTTTTTATTTTGGCGTCAAATATTTTTTTCTTTTTAATCATTTCAAAGCTAAAATGGGGTTTTTATTTAATATCTTTTGATCCAATTATTCGACTAATCTAAAAAATATGGTGTTAGCTAGATTTTTTCCTGTTTAATAAGTGTGCCACTTGTCATAGCTGTCAGTTGAACAGTGTAGATTTGTATAGCAAACCAAAATTACAGACAAATAAACAATCAGCTTCAATTTAATTTAATTATTGAAAGTATGTTAAAACGGAATTTTATGTATGCATTAAGTAAATAGTAAAAACAATGAAGACAAATAAACCATAAGATTAATTTCCTTTGCAATTAACTGCAGTTGACTTTCATCCTGTGTTTGTTTATCGGATCAAAGTAACATTCTCGTTAGCGTTTTGGAAGCAAATTCTAAGGTGTTAACTAAACTAACAAAAAATTGTATAGAGTTTTAAACAATGCATTGATAATTATTTTAACGTCTCAAATTTTGTGACTGCACTTTTAGCAAATAAAACAGCATATTAAAATAAATATTGGGTGCTTAATTATTTTATTTTATACACTTCGTCAAGTTCATTAGAATATTGTTAAAATATTAAGCTTTTAAAAAAAAAAAAATAATAATAATGATATTCCTAATGTTCTTTTGTGGTTTTCTTATTTCTAAGATAGTTAATCATTTAATTTATTGTATTGATTTCTTTGCTGTTTCGTTTTATTAATGAATTTCAATTTTGTTTTAAGGGAGAGAAGGTTCTGTGTATTCGAATAGAAAGAGTGCCGCACGTTACACCTGTTCTATATGTAACTATTCAACACACGTATCTTGTAATTTCCATCGGCATTTTAGAACTCATACTGGCGAAAAGCCATATAAATGTTATTTCTGTTTAAAATGTTTTTCTGATGTTTCTAGTTTTAAGAGACACTTAAAGCTTCATTCTAGGTAGACTTATAACAAAGAACTTGTATATAACTAATTATAATTATATTGCAAAATATGAGTATTTATTTCATTAAAAGGCCATATATTACTATGTTTTATTTTTATTTTACATTACTTTACATTTTATTTATTTTAAGAATATATCTTTATGTTTATCGTAGATAATATTGTAGCTGTTAATCTGTTTTAATACTGAAAATAGATATAAAATATCTCTTATTAAATCGATGCATTAATGCTTATCCAAAGTATATTTTATATGAAATACTTTTAAAAATTCAGAAAAACGTTTAGAACATACTTCACAAACTTCCATAATTTTTACTTTACTGGTACTTAATATATGTACATTGCTTTATTACTTTCCGAACACCATAGTGAGGAAAGTATTGTAATCATGTCAAAAATCCGAATTCGAGATTTTGATGTTTCTATACGTTTTGAGGTCCCCTGAGTCCGTTTTCACTATTTTTACGATGATGTGTGTATGTCTGTGGGTGAACACGCTAGCGTCTAAACGCTTCGTTCGATTAACCTGAAAGTTGGTACGCATATTGTAAGTCACCGTAGTACGAACCCTATAGATTTTGGTGAATCTAGCACTTATAGTTTTTTTACAGGGACACAAAGAAGAATTCTTTATCATTATGGCCTATGGGAGTAAAATCTTAAAAGTGCGATAGCATCTAAACGCCTTATTCAATTGAGCAAAAATTTTATACACATATTATAGATCACAAATACTCAATCTGTATAGATTTTGGAGAATCTAGCACTTATAGTTTTTTTAGGGACACAAAGAAAAATTCTTTATCATTATGCCTATGGGGCCAAATTTTTAAAAATGTGATAGTGTCTAAACGCCTTATTAATCCGAGCAAAAAAATTGTACACATGTTATAGATCACAGTTGAACTAACTGTGTAGATTTTGGTGAATCTAGCACTTACAGTTTTTTTACAGGGACACAAAGAAAAATTCTTTATCATTATGGCCTATGGGACTAAATTTTTAAAAGTACGATAGCATCTAAACGCCTTATTGAATTCAGCTGAAAATTTATATGAGTATTATAAATCACTGTTGCACTAACTATAAGCATTTTGGTGAATCTAACATTTATAGGTTTTTACAGGGACACAACGAAAATTTCTTTGTCATTATGATCTATGGGCTCAAAGTTCAGTAGCGTTAAATAAAACAACGTGTAATAGATGGAGAAAAATACTCAAACACTCTATTATGGTTTTCTCTCTTTTGTTTGTTTAACAACTACTCTTTCTTTACTTTATCTACAAAACTGTTAATTACTCAATGTTCGGAAAGTCGAGTGGAGTCACTCCAGATTTTTTTTTATATGCATTTGAAATTGAACTTTTAAGAAGATGCATCAGAGTTATGCTAAACTCACTGTTAACCTATGGAAAAATTATCCTGATTATTATTCATTGTAATATGTTATTCATCATTATTAATTCATTAAATTTTTGAAAATTTATTTTTGTATTCAGAAAAGTCATCTCATAATTGTCAATCAGTCCTTGTTTTCCAAAAAAAATTATTTAAGTTTTATATTCAAATTGCAAAATGCAAACTTTTTACTTAATGTTATTTTGCATTTTTCAGCTTCAAAATAAAATATTCAAAATTAAAAACATCTGTTTTCAAATAACAAGAACTGTTTTTTAAAGGTCACACATGGGCTCTTCCCACCGTCGTCTGCTCAATCACGTGACAGAGGAAAACGAATAATCGAATTCAACTAAATATTGTTCTTAAGAACAAAAATGTTAATATTTAATATAAAATAAAATAAAATTAATATTGTGCATTTGTAAACAGTAGAATAGTTGTATTTGTAAATTTAATAATTTTTTAAAAACACTTTATGTGTTTATTTATTTTCAACTGTAAGAATCGATTTTTGTAACTGTTACATTAACTGATCTAGCAATAAATAATAGCTTGTTCTTGTGGAATGTTTATGGATTATAATTTGAAATTTTAAAATGTTTTCATTTAATTTAATTGCATAAAGGTGTTACAACAAGTTAATTAACTTAGTTACTGGTCTAAATGGATTTATGCAGTATGATATTGCACTGTCATGGATTTAAGTAACAAAAATCAGAGTATTTAACATGTTCTTCATGAACATCAATAACAAATATAAACTAAATGATGATTGTAAATGTATACAGCAAACAAAAGGTGATGAATAATGATATAAAATGGATTAAAAATGATGATGTATAAAAAATAACACAGATTAAATACAATTGATCAAAAATAAGAATAGAAAAATATGTTATTTCAGCAATCGCTATAGATAAACAAGACTTCGTCTGCTATTTGTTTTTCCTCTATCATGTGACCTCTGACGTCAGGTGGGAAGAGCCCATTTTATGAATGCAAAAATGGAGTTTAAAAATAACAGTCGAACCTCGTTAACGTGAATTGCTTGTTGACGCTTGATGTGAATTACTTTTAACATGAACTGTTTCCACAATCACCGTCAAAATGAAAATAAGTTTAGTTATGTGAAGATTAGTTACTGATAGCATATTACTGATAACAATTTTTTTAACCCCCTTGAGATT
This sequence comes from Salticus scenicus, assembly GCA_963930645.1. Classification (NCBI taxonomy): domain Eukaryota; kingdom Metazoa; phylum Arthropoda; class Arachnida; order Araneae; family Salticidae; genus Salticus; species Salticus scenicus. The sequence goes on from OZ005655.1 coordinate 300,782,993, forward strand.
CATGTTAACAAGGTTCGACTGTATTAGTTAATGAATAATAACAGGAAATATATTCCCTTAGTTTAACATCGGGTTAAGTAGACTTTAATGCATCCCTTTAAAATGAAGGAGTAACCAGAATTGTGGAAGCATCATAGGAAAAGCTCATTTTTGTGTTGTGTATTCGAATTAATACCATAAAATCAGATATTATTTCATAGAGCATGAGATTCTTCATTAAAATTACATATGTTCACTTCATAAAATAAGCTTTGTAAAACAGCATCAATGTTTTCTCTTATCTTAAAAAAAAAAAAAAAGTTGGTTGCTGAAAATTCTATCGAGACATTCAGGTGGTGGCAAAAATTTTAATCAAGGCCACATCATCTCACTTCCGGTAATGCTTATTTGAGTATTTATGAGCAGGGTTGCCAACTGCTCCGATTTCTGCAGAGTTTCTCCGAAAAAATTTTTAAACTCCGCAATTCCGCGAAGTGATGTTTATGCTCCGCAAATTCAGTCTTGACCACCTAACTAAATATTTTTTATCAAACACATAAAATTGAATAGTGGTAGACACTGAAAAAAAAGAAAATAAAACCTATTTTTCATTTTTCTTTTTTTTTCTTTTTTTCCTTGCACACATCTAGGTGGAAAACCGCGATCCAATCCTTATCAACTTTTGATTTTGCATTTCCAACAGTTGCCGCATAAAACATTATTCTTTAAAATTTATTTTTTATCTATGAAAACGCTTCAACGTATCTTGAAAAAAAAAAAAAAAAATAACAAAACTAACTTTTACAATTTAGCTGAAGAACCACACACTTTATCGTACAATACTCATAAATAAACAGTAAAGAAAAAAAAAAAAGAAAGAAAACATTCCAGTGCTAGGCATTGCGTAATCGAAATATTGCTGACTCAGAACAGGAACAAGTATTTGTTTACATTAGCTAAGAGTGTGTTTAATTAAAACCACAAGCTGAAAGGGGGGAAGAAAGATTTGTATCTGAGGAAAAAATAAATAAATAAGTAAACAAATTATGACCAATAATCTGCAAAATTCTAAAGTTTACAAAACATATGGTCCCAAGCTTTGCAGATTAGAGGAAGTTGACTCAGAGATGAGATCATTTACACATTTATATGAATATCGGAGATTTTGTTTTTAGATTTTTATGTGATAGTATAATAATTATTTTGACATTCATGAAAATTGTTGGAAATTTAATTGCTTTCTTTTCTTTCTTTCTCTCTTTTTTTTTTAATGTAACTGAATAATCTACTTTCATATATTGTCTTTATTTATGTATTGAAAATATGCCGTTATGCAAAAAACAAATTACTTTTGGGTTTTAAGCTTATATTCAGTTTTAATTATTTGCCATTCTTATCTCTCTTCACTGTTTTGCTAAATATATTTGATTATCAATAAATATTTCTTAAAAGTTGGCAACCCTGTATGAGGTAAAATAGTAGGTATTTGAAAAAATATTTCACATGATATAATAAAACTATTAAAATCAATGTAAAAACAAGATTTGTTATACATATCTTTGCATTCTTCGATATACATAAGAAGAAAGTATTGAATTTATGAAAATTTTCAATCTTCAGCTTTTGATGGTTTTACTCTTTTTTAGATAACCTGAACACAATTCAATCAAAAACTGGGGGTTAAAAAATTTCACAAATCTAATACTTTCTTCTTATATATTGAAAAAAGTTTTTAAAAAAAGATGGGGGTGGGGGATATATTTTCTGATGTTGCTGCATTGCCAATTTTAATGTATTATTTTGGAATTTATGTACAGCAGAGGAAGGTATCCAGGGATTTATTTTTTTATTTTTTCCCTTTTGTATTGTTAAATATACCTATTTAATGATTACTGTATTAATGAATTTCATGAATTGGATTTATGTTCAGAAAGCTAGAAATGGCTTACTATCTAGGTTTTTTTTTTCCTATGTAAACAAAGTTTACACATGTTTTTATTATTACTATGTTACTGAATTTCTTGTACTTTGGAATTTGAATTTTTGTTCTTTATGTATCATACAATATTTCTGTTTCTCAGATTTTTTTTTTTAAGAACATATATTGTATTTTATTTTATTTTTCACCATCTTTTATGATATGCTTTCATGCATTGTATAATAAAAGTTTGAAACTTTAAAAGATGTGTAAATTGTCATGCTGTCAATTATTATTTTTTTTTTTTTTTACCGTACAATAAGTGGCAGTTCTTTAATTTACCCAAAGTACAGCCTATTATTGATATATTTAAAAAAATAAATAAAACTTTAAAATTGTGAAGAAAAAAAAAAACTTATTGTGTATTAGCTATATATAGGGGTGATCCTACAGAAAACCTGCATTTTCAAGTCATAAAATAATATTTAAACTATTCTTCTTATTATTTTATGTGTTAAAAGTACAATGTTCTTTGAATATTTTTTTTTTTTTTTAATTTCTTGAGATTAAATAAGAATTAAAAGAAATTGCTTGCAGGAGGTGATTCACCATTTTCGTGGCTTGTCGCAAACCAGAGTTGTATTATTCATAGTTCTAGCTACTGTATTTTACTCCATATATATACAGTATTTTATTATTATTATTATTTTAAATAATAATAATTTAGCATCATATAAACAAGAAATTATCTGTTTATATTGCTGCAAGATTAGGGGGGGGGGGGAAACATACAATTTTGTGTACATTTTATTTTAAAACTTAAAAAAATAGATGGACATATTTATATTTTTTAGTGACAAATCAAGAAAGAAGTAACCATTTTTGAAATATAAGCAAGTTCCTTTGAATAAATTTGAAATTTTTCAGATAAGTGTGGTTATTGACTTAGTTTGTGACATCATTGTTACCCTTTTTTTACTTCCATTACCTGATTACCGTAGAAGTATTGTATTCGGTCCAAAAATTCAATATCAAGATTTCACTTGATTTACATGTTTTAATGTCCCCCGAGTCCAAAAAAGTAGTTTTTGGCAATTGGTCAGTGTATGTGTGTGGGGAATCTTCTGACTGTTATACCTCCGAAACTAATAAAGATAGAACCACGAAACTTCAGAATTAAGACAGGTCTGGTGTACAGATGAATTTTTTTTATTTTGGTGAAAATTGGAAAACTGGAAGTGGGATATCCGAAACCAAAAGTGGGTCTGTAAGTCCATATCTCGAAAACAGCTCTAACGATTTTCTTCTAAATTACTGTATAAACACTCCATAGATGTCCTTTCGAATGATATAGTTGGTTAGTTCAGGAAAATTGATAGGTGTCCTGTATAAATAGCTCAATTTCAGGTACTGCAAGTGTGTTCCTTTCAAAGCGGCTGTATGGATTTCTTTCAAATTTGCAACTCTCTTTTAAATATCCTTTTGTATGTGATTATTGTTTTCCTGTCAACAATTGAATATGCCAAGTTTTGGTAAAAGTCGGTATCTCAAAAACGGCTCTAATGATTTTCTTGAAAATTGTTATATAAACCCATTTTAGATAACCTTTAAGTGGTTATTACAGGAAAATTAATAGCCATCCTGATCAGATAGATCAGTTTTAGATCTTGGAAATTGGTGTTTCCAAAAAAAAAAAAAAAAAAAAACTCTACCTTTTTGAATTTTATTTTTTACTCGTTGTGTAAACTGTGTTTTATATGTCTTTACACGTATATCAGGTTTCTCTTACTGGAAAATTCCAAAAAATTGCATATAATATTCCCAAAAAATGCGTGTAATAGTAGTGGGTAAAAGAAGTCGTGTGGTTCACACCAGATTTTTATATAACACATTGAATGAAATATGAATGTAAATGCTAATCATAATAATTATTTGGGAAAACAGAAATTTTTATCATTTCTGTGGTCATCACCTCTATAGATATCATTTTTATTGTAGTAGTGACTATACTACCCACATTTTACAAAGTTGAAGTGAAGTTGATGTCTGACATATAGTATTATCATGTATATTTTTATATTATAAACTGTCCTCCAAAAATTTTCAAAGGATTTATCTTGAAAATTTTTTTGTCAAATTGCAGGTTTTTTGTAGAATGACCTGTAAATATTTTAGAAATTATCAGTTGAGATCATCATTGAAATATAATTAGTTTAACTGTTTATTTTTATTTCTTGCTGTTTTAGAAAATATGTAACATACACATTATAAATTTTATTATATTTTATTTATTATTGTTGCTTTCTTTCTTTTTTTCTTTTTCCCTTTTGTAATTTAATCTACAAAATTGTTTACATTTTAATTTTTATTTTAAGGGTTTGCTATGGACGATTCATCACAATCTAATAAAACTTCTGCTCACTATGCCTGCCCTATATGTAGCTATTCAACTTCTATTTCGTACCGTTTCAATCGTCACATGAGAACTCATACTGGTGAAAAACCATATAAATGTGGTATTTGTTCTAAACATTTTTCTGATGACTCTAGTTTTAGAAGACATGTTAAAATAGTACATTTAAAAAATGTGATTTATCATTAGTTTTTATGAAAAAATGTAATGTATTTGCTTGGTATTATTATAAAGTGATTTATACTGCTTATTTTTTCTGAACTATGTATGAATGGCTTGATATACATAAATGCTATTCTTCCTAGTTTTGTCAAAAAAATATTACAGAATACTTTTTTTTTTTTTTTTTAAATGCAAATAAAGATCTGATATTTATAGTGATAATATATGATTTTGTGTATAATTTTCATATCCTGCATTCATTGGGGTTTTTTTCCGTTTTTGGGGAAAATGAAATAAAATATTAAAACATTTATTAATTTTGTAATTTTATATTTCTTTAATAAAATGGATTCTTGAAATTCAGTTTAAATATCTGTGATATTGAAATTTCATTTTGAAAAGATTTTATGTTTAAATAGCTTACAGGGTTGCCAACTGCTCCGATTTCTGCGGAGTTTCTCTGAAAAAATTTAAAAACTCCGCAATTCCGCAAAGTAATGTTTATGCTCCGCAAATTCAGTCTTGACCACCTTACTAAATATTTTTTATTAAATACATAAAACTGAATAGTGGCAGACACCGAAAAAAAAAAAAAAAAAAACTATTTTTCTTTTTTCTTTCTTTTTTTTTTTTTTTTTTTGAAGAACCACACGCTTCACCGTACAATACTCATAAATAAATAGTAAAGAAAAAAAAAGAAAGAAAGAAAACATTCTAGTGCTAGGCATTGCGTAATCGAAATATTGCTGACTCAGAACGGGAACAAGTATTTGTTTACATTAGCTAAGAGAGTGTTTAATTAAAACCACAAGCTGAAAGGGGGGGGGAGAAAGAAACCGAATGCTATGGTTATGCGGTGTTTTGATTTTCATTTAAACTATATCAATGTTTCAGTTATCTTAATACTTAATAGGTCTTTAAAAAAATTGTTTATTTTAATTATTTATCGATAAAAATAATGGATTCAAAGCTACTGAACTTTAAGGCCGATTGACAACGCTTTATTTAAGATTTATTTGAAATAATTATGCATTTATTTTATCATTCACTTAAAGCATTAATGATTTATTATTATATCTTCATTTGTATCTGGGGGGGGGAGGGGGAATAAGTAAACAAATTATGACCAATAATCTGAAAAATTCTAAAGTTTACAAAACATATGGTCCCAAGCTATGCAGATTAGAGGGAGTTGACTCAGAGATGAGATCATTTACACATTTATATGAATATCGGAGATTTCGTTTTTAGATTTTTATGTGATAGTATAATAATTATTTTGACATTCGTGAAAATTGTTGGAAATTTAATTTTTTCTTCCCCTTCGTGTTTTTTTTTTTTTTTTTTTTTTTATGTAACTGAATAATCTACTTTCATATATTGTCTTTATTTATGTATGGAAAATATGCCATTATGCAAAAAACAAATTACTTTTGGGGTTTTAAGCTTATATTCAGACTTAATCGCATTTCCCATTCTTATCTCTCTTCACTGTTTTGCTAAATATATTTGATTATCAATAAATATTTCTTAATTTCATATTATTGTTGTTAATTTATATTTGTTAGTGGTTTCTTTCTTTCTTTCTTTTTTTTTTTTATGTATTTTTAAAATTGCTCCTCAAAGTAGCCAAAATGCTCCTCAAAATTTCTCTGAATACTCCTCAAACTGTTTTTGAAAAGTTGGCAACCCTGAGCTTATCTTTTTTTTTTTCCTTTATTTAATTCACTTAAACTATGTATATACATATATAATTTTGCTGTAAAATGATTCATATTGTACTTATACTGTACATGAATATACAGGGTGTTCCAAAAGTCCCATATCCCCCACCTAACTCGAAAATGAGTCGGAATTATGAAAAATGCCGAAACATGTGTTTACTGAATTTAAGAGGGACCTCTTTTGGTGAAAAAAAGTTTGGGACTAGGGGGGCTGCTAGGGTAGGCAACTTTAAAATTTCAAATTGGAAGGTATGTCTTGTGATACATCCCTGGAAACGTCGCTTAAAAATAATGAATTTGATATAAATAGTTTCACCCTACGATGATTATTAAAGGAGATGCATTAGTTTTTAGACTTTTGAAATGTGGGTTTTATGTATACCCTTTAATAATCATTAACTGTTTAAATCAAATTCATTGTCTTGAAGAGGCGTTTCCTGGGATGCATCACAAGACATACTTTCCTGTTTGAAATTTTAAAGTTGCCCTCCCCAGTGGCAATCCTACCACCCCCTTTCCCGGGGCCCAAACTTTTTTGGGCAAAGTATATCTTGTGATACATCCCTGGAAACGTCTCTTCAAAACAATGAATTTGATATAAGTAGTTTTGCCCTACGATGATTATTAAAGGAGATACATTGTTTTCTAGACTTTTGAAATGTGGATTTTATACTTATGTATCCCCTTTAATAATCATTGTAGGATAAAACTACTTATATCAAATTCATTGTATTGAAGAGACGTTTCCAGGGATGTATCACAAGATATACTTTGCCCAAAAAAGTTTGGGCCCCGGTGAAGGGGGTGGTAGGATTGCCACTAGGGAGGGCAACTTTAAAATTTCAAACAGGAAAGTATGTCTTGTGATACATCCCAGGAAACGTCTCTTCAAGACAATGAATTTGATTTAAACAGTTAATGATTATTAAAGGGTATACATAAGTATAAAACCCACATTTCAAAAGTCTAAAAACTAATGCATCTCCTTTAATAATCATCGTAGGGTGAAACTATTTATATCAAATTCATTATTTTTAAGCGACGTTTCCAGGGATGTATCACAAGACATACCTTCCCATTTGAAATTTTAAAGTTACCCTCCCTAGCCACCCCTAGGCCCAAACTTTTTTCACCAAAAGAGTTCCCTCTCAAATTCATTGAATACCTGTTTTGCCATTTTTCACAATTCCAACTCATTTTCGAGTTAGGAGAGGGGTGTGGGACTTTTGGAACACCCTGTATATATGCTTTTAAGAATTAAACAATATGTTATATTTTGTGGGATGTTTGTGTATAAATGCTATGATTTATCATCTTCAATACATAAATTGCAATTGATGAAAAGCTTGTTTATTTATGATCATGGCTTTTGAGCCAAAAATTTCTTTGCTTTTGTAAAATAAAAAACCTTTTTAGAATTTTGCGCATTATTTTTAAAATTAGTGATTGCCAAACTGTCGATTGTGAGCTACTGGCTGTTTTTGTAAGAATGATTTTTAGTAATTTCAAAAGAGGGGAGAAGCTGGTAGAGATTAAACTATTAATAAATTATACTGCAGTTTTTTTAGTGGATAACTCATAGTAGGATTTAAAAACAATATGGTAGCTTAGGAGCTTCATAGGTTTGACCACCATTAATTGCTATATCTTTTACATAGGATTTGCACCTACTTTCTTCAAGTAAAACTTTGCATATTGGTTTTTAACTAATATTTCTTTTGGTGATATTTTTGGTTAAAACAAATAAATAAATAAAAAATCAGAGGGGGGGGAAGCTTTTTTTGTTATAGTAAGAAATGATTGTTTTTCATGAAATATAAATCAAATTGCATTTGTAAGCCTTAATATAAAATTTTCTTTTGCAATACGGAGATGAAATTTCCTGGGATTATTATGTGATTCAGTTTTATTATTATTTTAAAATCTGAAATTCTATTTAAAAAAAAAAAAGTAAGTTTTCAGTTAAAATTCTTTCAGCATTTAAAAGAATAATTATTTTTAAGCACGGGAATAAATTTAGTATGTGGATTTCCTTTCAATGAATTTATTTTTTTTGGAATTTTGCATATGTAGGATATTACATAGACTGTTGGGGGGGGGGGGGGGGGGATCCAAGTAAAGGCGAGAATTTAGTGCCTTTAGAAAAAACATAAATTTATCAAAACCTCAAATTTTACTGCAAAAATAAAAAATTTCAACTGATATATCATGATCCAGAGGGTATTCGAGGAATAAGATCATTATCTTTCCAAGCTCACTTTGTTTTTCTAAAGGAGAGAACCCCTAAATTTTAGAATTGAAAGAATTTCTTTTTAAAATTTTATCAGCTTTGCTTCTCTTTTTTGTGTTATTCTATGTATATAAATATGTATATGTGATATTTTTGGTTAAAAAAAAAATAAATAATCAGAGGGGGGGGGGGAAGCTTTTTTTGTTATAGTAAGAAATGATTGTTTTTCATGAAATATAAATCAAATTGCATTTGTAAGCCTTAATATAAAATTTTCTTTTACAATACGGAAATGAAATTTCCTTGGATTATTATGTGATTCAGTTTTATTATTATTTTAAAATCTGAAATTCTATTTAAAAAAAAAAAAAAAAAGTAAGTTTTCAGTTAAAATTCTTTCAGCATTTAAAAGAATAATTATTTTTAAGCACGGGAATAAATTTAGTATGTGGATTTCCTTTCAATGAATTTTTTTTTTTTTTTGGAATTTTGCATATGTAGGATATTACATAGACTGTTGGGGGGGGGGGGGATCCAAGTAAAGGCTAGAATTTAGTGCCTTTAGAAAAAACATAAATTTATCAAAACCTCAAATTTTACTGCAAAAATAAAAAATTTCAACTGATATATCATGATTCAGAGGGTATTCGAGGAATAAGATCATTATCTTTCCAAGCTCACTTTGTTTTTCTAAAGGAGAGAACCCCTGAATTTTAGAATTGAAAGAATTTCTTTTTAAAATTTTATCAGCTTTGCTTCTCTTTTTTTGTGTTATTCTATGTATATAAAGTTTAAAACTTTTCTGATAATTTTTTGCCAATGTTTGTCGCATGCATTTTCATACTAATAATTAATATTAGATGTTTGCCATATTGTGAACATCTCAATTCAACTCTTTAGAGATTCAACATGCGTTAGCCATGTTTTGTGCATTAGCTGCTAAGAATTCATGTGCTTTTGCATACTGTGCCTCACGATTTATTTAAAACTGACATTATGCACTTGCATTTGCATCTAGAAATTCAGTTGCAACATGTTTAAAAAAATGCATGTGAACTTTTTTTTTTTTTTTTTTTGTAATATATATGATTTTTGTGTGTTCAGCAAGTGTCATCATTGTAATAAACAACATCTTTATACGACCCAACATTAGTTATAAATTAATTTATTATTTTCATTGTCTTTAATTTTGTAATCAATTTGGACTATTTTCTAGGGGTGGGAATCGATTAAGAGTTTTAACTGGGTTAATCGTAGTTCATTAATCGATTAATCGGTCGATTAATCGAATTTTTAATCGGTTTTCATTGTTTTTTTTATATATAATTTTATTTTAATGATGAATAAAACTATCATATTGTGTACAGTAGGTAACAAAAGTATCCGAATATTAGCAAAAATTCCTATATAAAAAAAGTAGAGTTAATACTGTTTTGTTAAATAAATTCTTGTCGAATCATGTTCTTAGTCAGTCTAAGAACATGATTCGACAAAGATTTGTTTAACAAGTTAGTTCTTCTTTATCACTTCGGACTAAAACACAGAATGTTATTTTCTGTTTCTACTTGGAAAGTTACTATCAGCAATTCTGAACAGACAATAAACGTTTGAAGATATTGTGAAACTCTGTTGATATTTTCCCCGTTAGAGGGATAGTGGAAATCTCAATACTTTCTTTTCTTTTCCTTTTTATCTTTAACATTTCCATTTTTTGAAAGCTTCTTGTTTCTGAGAATACTATTGTCCTAGCCAACACTTTCTGTAGAAGGCTACAGACAGGTGGTATTGCTCCAGCATGCACATGAGCGACATTTTGTTTAATAACTATCAGCCCCCTTTTCTCTATCAACAAAAGTGCAACATCATCTTTTTTGAGGTTTTATTTTTATTTATTTATTTTATTTTATTTTTTATTTTTTGCTTTTTCATTATTTGGTGGATGTTTCTTAGAACGTTTGTTAGGAAAATATGTGAAAAAATATTTTGTAGGCAGAACAGCATTTTTACAGCATATTCGTAGTTTGAAAATTTTAATCGGATTTTGAAAATTTTTAATCGAATTAATCGATCCGATTAACTCGATTAAAAAAATTGATCGGGACTAAGCATTGATCGATTAACCGAACCGATTAATCGATTAATCGGCACAGCCCTACTATTTTCACTCTTTTTCAACTCAAAGATGCATTTGATTTAGCTTCATTCCTTTCCTCGCCAGAGGTAGTCTTTATATGTATATGCAAATTTTACATGTTTAATGAATTGCTAATATTTCTTATGACATCGGACTTTATCCAGTACTCCTGGATCATAGATAAATTTGATTCTGCTGCAGATAGATACAGAAAGTTCTACTTATTAGAGAGTTTCTAATTTTTTGCATTGCCTCATGTAAGTATTTTTGACATTTTAATGTAATTTTTTAAAATAAAAGTTTATTATTATGATTGGTGTGGAAACAATGAATAATGAATGGACATTTGATTTGGCAAGTAATATTTTTTGTATAGGCCAGTACATTTTTCATCTTATCAATTTTATGAAAATATTTTTTTTATGATAAAGCAAAATAAGTTTAAATGAAATATCCTTAATATATATATATATATATATATATATATATATATATATTTTTCAGTGACTTTTTACTTAAAGCAAATAACTCTACAAACAGCTTAATTGATGAATTTTAATTAAAATTCCTAGATAAATATTTGATAATAAAGTCTGTCTTATTTCTCTCAAAAATAAGCAAATTTTAAACTTATTTTATATCTGTATCATTTTTATATAATCAAATTAAAATGATGGTCTCTAAGATTCATAAGTTAAAGTAAAATGTTCTTGCAAATTGGTTTGTATGTCAACTAAATAATGCAATTTGAGAAAATGGAAAAACAAGACTCTTTTCACTTAAAAAAAAAAAAAAAAAAAGAAGAAGAAGAAGAAGAAGAAAAAGTCTTTAATGCTTGCTCAGCAGACTTAAATAAGGTGAAAACTTTCTGCAAACATAACATTCATTAAGACTTTTTGCAAAAAAGGTATAATAGGTAAAAGATTAAACAACTTGTAAAAAAAAAAAAAAAAAAAAAAAAAATTGTAAATAGAGCATAAAATGATTGATAATAAAGCATATATGTCTATATATATATAACCAATAGTGTACTGTCAGTTTAAAAAAATATTCTGCAAAGAAGAAAAACTTTCTGCGAATGGTATTTATCCTTCATGTATATTATACATGTCTGCTGCTCAATGAACAAAAAGTTCTTATCACTTGTTCAAAGGGATAAATTTATTTTAGTTTTCAGTTCTGATACAAGTCGATTCTGTTTTGAAGAAATGTGCAAAATTTCATTGATATCAGAGCATTAGGCTTTGAGAAATCATGTCCACTGACTACAAAAATAATGTTTTTCAGAAAAAAACTATTAAAGTTTTAAGTAAGAATAAAACAAAACATTTGTTATTTAACTTACATAGAATTGTTAATTCTTGTTCTATAAAGCCGCAATGTCCAGGGCATCCTTTTGCTCCTGTCTCTCACAAATTATTGTATCTTGATTCCCTGCTGGCTCAGTATACATACAACGTTCTTGTGCAGTCTAGCCAAATGAGAGGAACTTCCAAAGGCTATCTCACTTAAACTTTTACTCCAATTAGAACTTTGGGAAAATACTTGAGACATATTCTACTATTAAATAAAAGGGAAAAAAAAAAAAATTCAAACTTATGTATTCCTTTAAGTAACCTTTTTCAATTAATATTCATGTATAGAGGTTCTGCTTGCAGTTTAAATATTATTGGATTCAAATCATGGTTAACAAATGAATAAATAAAAAGGTATGTAATATTTTATTTATATATGTATATATGCAGATTATTATTGTATGATTATTTAGAAATTTTTAATAACAGTTTTTTTTTTTTAAATCATTTTATTTTGTAAATCAACTTCATTATTACTAAACCTGACAGAAAGTGAGACACAATTTTTTAAATTTTCTTAAGAAATAAGTTTCTGTAATTCATTTTTATCATCAGTGTAACACATAAATTATTCATATTCAACATAATTCAAGTGTTGTAATTTTAAATTTGATGAAAGAAGAGATGCTTAATTTTACAAAATTAAAAAGCCTCACATTTATGTGTAAATCATATTTTAAAAGATTCTTCTCTAAAGAAATTTTATCAAATCTTTAAATTTGAAAAAAAAAAAAAAAGAAAAAAAGTTAATTTCTTTATTTAATACAAGACTCAAATTAAACTTTTGATATTAATTTATGCTTGAATTTTCTCTCTTTCTCTTTTTTCTCATGTGAAATTTAAAAATGATCCATATACAGTGGAACTTAGGTAATTCAACAACTTGAAGGGGGCTACTTAAAAAATATGAATTACTCACAACTTAAATTAAAAAAGTTACATTATTTTATGAAATCTTTTAAATTTTCTTACTGTTTTGAAAAGTTTAACAAGAGTGGGATACAAGAATGTGAACAAAATTTGTTTTCAACCGAGTTGTGTGCTAATGAATTAAAAACTATGATAATGTATCATAAATCATCTTTAGCATTGATTATCTAACTCAAAATTCATGCATTTAGAAGTTATTAACTTTGAATTATTCATGATTTGTTGGTTTAATACAAAGTTCAAGGGATCAAAAGAAATTCTCAAATTAAAAACATTCAAATCATGTAAGTTTCCCTGTATGAATAAATATGTCTTTTATTTTTATTTATTTTTTTTTTTCTTGCTTGCTTGCCTAAATATGTAGATGTGTATACAGAAATCTGTAAATATTTTTCACATTGTGGCTTTAAAGAAAAGTCTCTTAATACCTGTCTATAAAAGTAAATTCTTTACTTTAAAAAGTCTTATTGGGAACTAGTGTAATATTTTGTTTTAATCTTTCTTTTTTGTACAATCTAGGTTAGCTTAGCCAAACTAGAGGACATTAGAAATACTGAATCATTCAGCACTGTCATATAATGTATGTAATAAAGACATTTCTATATCTTTTTTAGCTTAACTGCTGCTGGTGGTGGTTTCTGTTTTCCTAAACCTATCATTATTTCTTCTCCTATATTCTCACTCCAATTGGATTTTTGTAAACATTTACACGTTCAAGAACTTAAAAAAAAAAAAGTTAATATTTCTTCTGAGAATAGTATTATTAACAATAAAATAATCTGTGAAAGTTCAAAATTGGATATTTATGTATATTAACTATGTACAAGTATTCTTCACTTTACTACCTATCTGTTTGATGACCAATCAAATTTCAACCTACATTTCAAAGATTTGCCAAATTTATGGTCAAAACACCATTGGTCAGTGACAAATGCTGATGCGTCATATGCATTGAGCATACTAAAGACTTGCTAAGCACTTTTGCAGTTAGTTTAATTCTGAAAAGCAGTCATTGTGTCAACTTGTTATATTTTATATATCTGTGCCCTTACGAAGAAGAAAAATCTGAAGAAATTTAAAAGAATTTTATAGTACATAGCAGGGGTCGATCCAGGCAAAATTTGGGTCCCTTTTGCGGCCCCTTCACAAAATTCCCCATAGTAAAAAGGGACCCTTCACAAAATTCAAATTCATAAAATGGGACCCTTCACAAAATTCAAATTCATAAAAAGGGACCCTTCACAAAATTCAAATCCATGAAAAGGGACCCTTCACAAAATTCAAATTCATAAAATGAGTCCCTTCACAAGATTTTTTTATAAAAATGATCCTTTTATTAAATGTTTTCAGTATTATTTTTAATTAATGCCTTAATTTGGCTCAACGAAACTATTATCTTAATATTAAACATTGCATAAAGTGATTGTAAAAACGAAAAATTTTACACAATATTTTACTTTTTCACAAAAATATTTTATATTTCACAAAAATAAATAAAAATTTCACAAAATATTTTGTTTTTCACAAAAAAGGGACCCAAAAATTAAAACCTGGATCGACCCCTGCATAGGTTAGCTGGTGTGTTCTGTAAAATTAGTGTGGCTATAGATCCAAATACTGAACATTTTAAAGGGATGAGTTCTTTTAAAGTGCTGTAGAGAAATTTATCACTAGAGTACAAACAAACCATACGTATGATTTTTTTTTTTTTTTTTTTTTCGACTGTCACATCCTGGACCTCAATCTTTGAAGGTACACATCTTTCATCAGCATCATCATCTCCTTTATCCAGGCCTTCTACTGCTCCAGATAATCTGATAAAACAAATGATAATATGCACTATATATGGATGGAAGTTTTGAATATTTTATTTATTTAAATAACTTTATAATGCTCATTAAATTTGTACGTCTGACAGAAGCTCTTTGCTTATCAATCAATTTCCTTAGTGATGTAGTCATTGAAATGGAATTTGGTTGTAAATTGAAGAGTTTGTGCATGTGTATATTAAATGTATATAAGATCTGAGATATGCCAAAAAGTCACCCAGACATATCAAGAAAATCAATAGGTATACTAACATTTAAAAACTCCAAAAAATAATTCCTGGAATATTTTTAATTATTTATATTTTTGCACAACCTTTGTATTCTTTATCAACTAAATATAAAATCAATGTACATTTATTAATTAATTTCCTTGTGAATATTTTCACATTTTAAAAAAACTTAATTCTATTATATATAAATAAAAAAACCTTACATTCAGCTTTATCGACGTGACTCTTCATTGGCGAAGTACTTTCTAATTTAGGGGGTGAAGAGTCACGTCGATAAAGCTGAATGTAAGGTTTTTTATTTATATATAATTAAATTTTGTGGCTTTATATATTTAAAATTCTAAAGAACTTAATTCTATTTGGATATTAATTATTGTTTTTGAAAAATTATACACTGGAGACATATCTGACATCTATTAATAATTAGAACTATATTAAAATGAAAATAATGAATTTATATATGCCATGCCTTTAAATCAAACAAAACAGCCATCTTTTTCAATACTTTTATGTGCTAGTAAATATTGTGAATTTCGTGTTAATATATATGATTTTGTTATCTTCATTGCAAATTTACATGCTAATTACAGTTTACCTTTTGCATTTGTTTTGCTCTCTCTCTCTTTTCCTGGGAAGAAATCTATGATTGTGTGTTTTAGATTATTGTGTTTCTGTTTGCCAATTACTTTTTTGAATAAAATTTTATTTTTAAATTATTTTTAAGGCAGAAAACTAGTTCATAAAATTTTTGTGCCCATAAATATTGCTAACAATGTCATCCCTTTTTTTTTAAATATGAAGCTACCACATTATTCATCTATACTTACCCTTATTGAAGGCAGAAAAAAAAAAAAGAATTTTCCTTATTTAGTGCCTACCTTTCACCTACTGACTTTCTAAAAAAAAAAAAAAAAAAAAATCGCTTCATCATTTATTTCAATAGCAGTCCTTCAAGAGAAGTAAAGGAAGAGCCGTTCTAATACTCATATATTCTGTTTAAAAAAAATAAAAATAAAAAAGTCTTTTATATGTGCAATCAACTCCTGTTGATCCAAAGACTTGTAATCTGTAAAAGCCTTTAATCTGCTATGGATTTTTTTAATTTAAATAAATTTACAGCTGAGATGTCTAAAAAAAAAAAAAAATCAGCAACTTTTTTCACATTTTTTCCCATTTTTTTTATTATTTATGTTTTTAATTAAGCTTTTGGCATAATCCTTGCTTTCAACCATTAATTAAACTGCAAATTTTCTATAAAAACTAGTATGTTGTGGCCACCACAAGACTTTCTTCTATATTTTCCTATATACATATTCAATCAGTAACAAAGTACGTTTTTTTTTTTCTAAGTTTTTTTTTTTGTTTTGTTTTGTTAAAAGTAAAAAAAATCGATAACTTTGTTTAAATTATCACAGATTTATAGTTCAACCATTCGTTTTAAAGGTATTGACGAGATCTTTTGAAAGATCCCCCGAGGGGGTACTTCCCCCCCAGGGGGAGAACCGGTGCCCCCACATGCACAAAATTTTTTTTGTAGTTAACTACTACTATTATCAATAATTCATATTAATTTTACAATCACAAATTTAAAATAACGCTCATTATGTACATTTATACGAAATTTTGTCCTATACTGCCATGTTAAAAGTTTACATAAAATGCGATCACAGCGCCATCTGCTGGGCGATTGATCCCAAAATCTAATCAGCACCATTCCATGTCAGGGTCCAACTATATACCAAGTTTGGTTCAATTTCATTCATTGGTTTGTGAGATACGGTGAAAAATACGAAATTTTGCGATCACAGCGCCACCTGCTGGACGATTGATCCCCAAATCTAATCAGCACCATGCCCCGTCAGGTTCCAACTATATACCAAGTTTGGTTGAATTTCATTCATTGGTTCGTGAGATACGGTGAAAAATACGAAATTTTGTCCTATACTGCCATGTTAAAAATTTACATAAAATGCGATCACAGCGCCACCTGCTAGGCTATTGATCCCCAAATCTAATCAGCACAATGCACCGCCAGGGTCCAACTATATACCAAGTTCGGTTGAATTTCATTCATTGGTTCGTGAGATACGGTGAAAACAAGAAACCACAGACAGACAGACATTTTTTAAAAACTATCAATTCGTGTTCAGGACATCCCAAAACGTGTAGATCCGTCAAAAAACGGAGGTCGAAAATTTTCGCGGATCCAATATTTTCTCTATATTACATATAGAAGAAAGTAATAGAGCAAAGAGTTTGTCAGCAGAACATATCTGGGCAGACCACTCCCCTATTTGATTGGTCTAGATTTAACTACTTTGATAATGGAAGTCAGCCATTTTTTTTTTAGGAAAAACTGATGAATTTTTTAAAAAGATACTGCATAGATATCGTACTTTTTTAAAAGAGCTCTAAAAACTGTTCATTTTTTGTGAGGACACTGTGTATACATCAAGTTATTAGATTTTAAGATGTTACGTTGCAAAGTTTCACAATGTGATATCATTCAATTGCTTTTATTTTAAAATAAGAGATGCATATTAAAGATATTAAAGAATAATGAATAACTTTTTAAAAATTATCAGTTTTGAAGTTCTAAGAGCTGCAATTTTTAAATTACAGTGTACTTATTTCCCGTACATAATCCATTAAGTTTGTAAACAATTGTTGATTCATTCTTGTGAATAATTCACATAAGACCATAGAGCATTGTTGCAAAACGGAAGGAATATTTAATTTAATTTAATTTGTAATATGTTATCTTGACTTTTTGACCTTAAAAGGAATTTTTAATTATGTTACAAAGCCCAAAATGTGATATAAAAAATAAATAGTGATTCAATTCTTTTGAAAATTCATTTAAATTTTAGTGACCAGCGAAGCGGGTGTAGCCTGCTAGTAACTTATCAGATAATGCATTAGGTATGAACGCTTGTGCTTCTGTTAGACAAAATCAAATTTCAATGTGCTTAAGATTTCTGATTCAACAGTTAATTAAAATACACACAAAAAATAAATAAATAAAATTGCTAAATGATCACAATTGCAAATATAACACACTTAAAAAAAAGTCCTGTGAGATTCTCGTATTTATTATCGTACAGTTTATATGGATTAGCCCAAGTCAATCCAAAGAACATCAGGAATGTATATAGTATATACCAAAATTTAAAACAAGCATTGTTACATCAGTGTTTAACAAAATTAAAAATAACCAATGCTGAATATTCGTTTCTGCATTTAAAATATATTTTCTTTTTTATTTTTAAAAGAAATATGTATTTTGTTTTATTGCTTTGTATTATTTGAGTATGCTTAAATTATTTACCTTCATATGATTAATCAATTTTATTAATATTGAAGAAATATTTTATTTTGAAATTTTAGAAATCATCTCTCATTTGTGCAAAGTTGTTTTAATGTCTATATATGCATTAAAAATAATTACTCATTTTGTATCTACAAAAGAAGAATGTAAATAAAAACGATGACTTATAATTCCTAAATCTTATAATCTGCACAACCTCTGGACAAATTTCTTGTGAATTAGAGGGAATGGATTGTATATATTTTTCCCTGTTTTCTTTTTCGTGTAATTTAATTTGGATTTTCAATAAATAACAACCCAACACAGATATTTATAATTTTTTCTGATTTTTTAATTTTGGACACAAATTTTTATCTTTAAAATGTAATTTTAGAGATAAGAACTTGTTAACAGAAGAAAGAAGGGAAAGCTTTTTCCAAGTCTGTCTCAGTTATGCAATTACCATAGAAATGCTTACATCACGCTCAGTATTCTATTATGAGTTTTCAGTGGTCGAAAAGAAAGGAAAGACTTCTTATCAGATCCAGTTTCACTTTAAAGAGAATTCTCAGTTATTTGATTAATTATGTAGTGATTACCATTTTTAATTTTTTTTTTTTTTTTTTCTGTTTGATATTTTTAGTTGATGTTGTCACATTTTATTAATAAAAATATGCATCTGGTGAATGTCTGCAAAGGAAGAAAAGCTTATTTAATTTATCAAACTTATATATAATGAAAAACTTTTTACAGATTGAATTCAAGTTCAGTTATATTTATAATTACATTTTTAAGTATTCTAATCTTTAGTTCTCAACAAATAAATTTTTTAAATGGAGAAAAATATAAATTTATTTCACTAATTGGAACAAAGGATTCTTCTATTAATATCATTATATGCTACATTATTTTAATTAACAAGAATCATTTTAAGTACATTTGCAGATTTAAAAAAATGTAATTCCTTAATTTTAAAACAAAGACAAAAAAAAAAAAAAATCTATACCAGCATAAATGCAGTATTGTATAGTGTTCTCCTCCCCCCTTCCTCTCCTTTCACAATTAAGAGATTAACTGAATTTTTTTATAATTTCACTTTGAAAGTGTGTCTCTGTATTTAGTATGCCTGCATCTGTTCTAATCTGCTTTTCTTTGGTTTGATACATCACTGTTTAAAAGTTTGTGGCCTTATTTCAAATGTACGTAAAGATATATATATATATTTAAACTGAATGTTTCTAAATGGTGTCTTACGGCTGTGGAAAACTTATAAATTTAGAGTACAATACTGTGTTATTCTCCTATTAACTTAATACTTTCAATGCCTAAGTTTTTAACTTTGTCTGTAAGGATACATATTCAGAGATATTATTTATTACTAATTTCTTTTCTCTGTATGCAGATTATTATTACATGCATAATGAATAACCTCAGTTATATAGTAGCCAGTTCAAGCCATGAGAAAAATAAAATCATATTCTTCTACCAAATGCGACTCCAGAGATAGGTGCACAATTAATTGTATTTGATCTTTAATGGAGGTAAATTTGTATTAAGTCTTATGGAAAAATTTTGGGACGACATCAGACCTTATATAAAGGTAACCCTTGAATATAGGTAGACTCTTAAAACCAGTTAAAGCTACAATGTCAGAAACGCCAAAGAAAAATATTTGGGAAGCATACAGCTGTTTCGGTAGCCTTAAGCGTACTGTCTTCTTTATGTACTGAAGACTGTATGCTTAAGGCTACCAAAACAGCTGTATGCTTCCCAAATGTTTTTCTTTGGCATTTCTGACGTTGTAGTTTTTACTGGTTTTAATAATCCAGCGCCAAGTCTCCTTTTAATATAGGTAAACTCTTACAGAGGTTTCACTATACTTGATGAGATGTTTATATTATTGCACAAGTGAATACTTAATTAAAGAAATAATTCTTTGTGTTTCTGTATGTACCATTAACATTTTTGCCTTAAAAAAAGAAAAAACTTCTAAAATCTATTTATAATGCAGAAATAAGAATATTAAGGATAGAACTTTCGATAGAACTTGGATTAAAAATAAAATTGGGTAATATATTTTTAATGGATAATTTTTTTTTTCTTTTAAGTATGGTAGTTATAGTTATGTTTAATGATTTTTATATTACTTTCAAAAACCTATTATGTTTATAATTTGAGTAATTAAAACAAATATTCTTTGTGGTTTTCAGTTAGCTGTAAATCTGATTTTTCTGGAATATCTACAATTTCACTGTACCATCAGAAGCAAGTCACCAATAGCATGCATCACTGTAGATACTGCCCATTTCTTTCTACCGATAAAGCAAGTATTGAGATTCATGAGCAAATTCATCTGGTAAATAGGCCATTTCAGTGCCATGAGTGCCGTAAAGCGTTTACTCAGAAAGTAAGTCTTCAGAGACACATGCGTATACACACCGGAGAGCTACCCTACATATGTGATGCTTGCAAGAAGAAATTCAGGCAGAAGAGCAATTTAATACAGCATATTCGGAAACACCATACTGTAGTTTAATTTTTAAAGATGTGAAATGTCTACCTGTGATTAATGGTTTATTAGCAGTTTAATTTTTAAAGATGCTTTTAATTTGTAGTGAAATGTCTACATCTGATTAATGCTTAAAATTTTATAAATCATAATTTGTTACAAACTGTGAGAAAAACTATGTGTTGATAGGCACAGGGTTCCCAGCGACAACTAAAAAGCAACTATTTACTACTGAAATCAACACCAGGCTACTATGGCAACTATTTTGGGGTAAAAGTGGCTTAAAAGGTACTATTTTTTGAGGAAATAGAGACTATTTTGAATAAAAAGTTTTTTTTCTGCACCTTCATTGAATTTTTACTTCCATTATTACACGACTACCATAGTTAATGGAAATATTTATTGTATTTTGTTAAAAAATTTAAGTTTGAGTTTTAATATGATTTACCTGTTTTAAGGTCTCCTGTGCTAAAAAAAAGAGGTTTTCAGCAATTGGTGTGTGTGTGTGTGTGTGTTTAGGGGGGGGGGGGGGGAGATCTAACTACCATATCTCCGAAACTAAATAAATGTAGAATGATGAAATTTTAGAATTGAAGCATGTCTGGCATACAGATGACTTTTCCAACTTTTGTTGAAAATTGGAAAGCTGGAAGTGTGGTATTAGAAACCGAAAGTAGGACTGTAAGACTGTATATAAACACCCTCGTAGATGCCATATTAGCTGGTTAGTTCAGAAATATTGATAGGCTTTCTGTATAAGTATGTCAATTTGAGGTTCTTGCAAAGCGGTTGTACGAATTTTTTTCAAACTCACCATATTAACTCCCTTTTAGGTATTCTACTACTATTTGGATTGAAGTGGCTACTATTTTGGCTGCTATTTCATATATTAGAGGCAACTAAAGCAATTATTTTTGAGTTACTTTCATTCTGGGAACCCTGTAATGCAATGTTTTTGAAGAAAATTTAAAAAATGAACTCTTAATTATTATTATTATTATTTTCTTTTTAACCTTCTGTCAAGTGCAATAGGGTTGTCTGGCGCAAGTCAAACTTTTTAGTTAAAATTAATTGAGTTTTTGTTTATCCTTTCTTATTTTAAAAATTTAACTTTTTCAAAGTAGATGAAATCCATAGTATTATATAAAATGTTAATTTTGTTTAATAACAAATACTTTTTCCTTGCAATAAATTTAAGATTTTTAAGGTGGGCTTTTTTGACACATTGCACCTGAACTCAGTATTCTCAACATTATGCCCAACAATGGGTTAATTAAAAACTAATGGAATTGGCAAAATATTGTCTTTTAATTCCTTGTTGCCTCAAAAGACAAAAACTATGTTCTAAAAAAGTTTTCCAATATTAAATCTATGAATATCATCAGTTGTTTTACAATTAGATATTGATAATTCAAATCAGATTATAATTCAGTTGTAACTATGATATAATCAATTGTGGTAATCCATATTTATTTCCAACTGTAAAGTTCCGAAAAAGTAAACACTGAAAATGATTGGGTCAAGTAAAATCCAGAAAATAAACTGTATATATTGCAAAATAATAATAATAGTGTTGTAAACTGTCTCGTCTGCATAAGCTACCATCTCAAAAGAAGCACTCACTAACTGTAATTTTTATTTGCAATAATTTTTACAAATGCAAAAAGGCAACAGATGCAAAGTTACAGTTGCATATTCTTAGAGTGACATGTCAGTGTGTTGCAGTCCTCAAAATAGCTCTATGTATATGAATAACCTGTTAACTTAAAATTTTTACCCTGATATGTAAATATCTTCCAATTTTTGTGGTAAATATGTGAAGATTATTTAATAATCTAGCACATCACCATTAAAATTTCATTTTTTTTTTATTTAATTTTATCAATCAATTGTAAGAACTTTTTACATCAACTTTCATAAATGATCTTCCATTCCTCTTTCATGAAATGATTTTTTTTTTTTTTTTTTTTCTTTTTTAATTTCACCATCAAATACACTCATGTGCAAAATTTACGGACAAAATAAAAACAACCTATTTTACCGTTTTATTCTTTTGCGCATAATTTTTAAACAAATGAGCGTATTATCATAAACTTTGAATAGCATATCCGTTATCATAGCATTAATCGAATTTTATATAAATCAGCATGAGCAATAATTTTTAAATTAATAATTATTATTTTTTCTCAAAAGTAAGTTTTGAAAAAAAAAAAAAATGAAAAATTTCAACAATTTTAGAAAAAAAAAAAAAAAAAAACTTAATGATAATAAGGATGCATAACAGATAGGCGAAGATGCACATGCCTTCAAATGTTAAATTAAATCGCGATTTTTCTTTCTGTAATCACTTTTTTTTTACTTTCTTCATAACACACTTTTTGAAAAAATATAATTACTAATTTGTAAACTATAAGCATCAACAGAATAATAAAAATGTCTATGAATAGTTTTATAATGAACATCTTATTCAATTTTCATGTTTGTATGTATATTTTTTAAAATGTTATTCACATGTGAAAAAAAGAAAAAAAAATTAAAAATAGAAAACAGAATTCAGGATGAAAAATCCTGTGTTAATCTAACACATGGATGCATATGCATCTCTACCTATCTGTAACGTATCTTTATGACTATTTTTCTTTAAGTTTTCTTTTCAAAAATTGTTAGAATTTTTCATTTTTTACAAAGTTTACTTTTGAGAAAAATACAATCATTATTAGTTTAAAAATTATTACTCATGCTAAAGTTATATAAAATTTGATTAATGATATGAAAACGAACATGTCATTCAAATTTTATGTTCATGTCTTTATTTACTTAAAAATTATGCGTAAAAGAAAAAACTAGAAAACAGGTTGTTGCTTAAATTTTGGACATGAATGTATATTATGCCATAATATAAATCTCTTTTGTTAAAATATAAAACAATTTAAAAAGAAGTATAAATACTTCACATTTTTTTCAATTATTTTTTCATAAATTTTGATATAGTTTATGATTTTAAGTTAAGATTTGTTGTGATAGTTTATTGATTCGTTTGTTTTGCAGGTTGTTAATTAATAAATTTGGTTTCTTGAAATTTGTGTATTTCATCCACTGATAATTTTTTTTTTTTTTTTTCATTTTTCTGAACTTCTCATATATATATATATATATATACTAGTTAGTTGTAGGGCGACTAAGGCGCCCGTTGAAAGACGATCATTTCATTTCATTTATTTCTCACTTCAAATAATTCATTTGCTAGTAAGCCTCTGCAAAATTTTCATTACCTTTAAAATTTAAAAT
Organism: Salticus scenicus; assembly: GCA_963930645.1. Classification (NCBI taxonomy): domain Eukaryota; kingdom Metazoa; phylum Arthropoda; class Arachnida; order Araneae; family Salticidae; genus Salticus; species Salticus scenicus. The sequence continues at coordinate 300,807,001 of OZ005655.1, forward strand.
TATTATTTTATAGATGTCATTTTTTTTTCATATGCATGAGCAAATTATAATATTTTATGATTTTTTTTTTTTTCATGTGAAAACATATTTCATTTTATGCTGAAAAGAAAAAAAAAGTAAAAGCAACAATTAAAAATTTAAATGCCTATTTTAAAGCTATGTCTATTTTCATATTTTCATTAATTTTAAAAATCTAATCAAAAATTCGTTACAAATAAGGTACCCAATGAAAGGGACAATTTTTCTGAATCCGTTGGATTAAACAGCTTATCGATCGGACAGTTAGATTTTTTTAAATTAACTAAAATATGAAAATGAGGTGGCAACTTGCGTTCACACACAGAGTCCAAGGAAATCTCTTAGCCTTTTAAGTGTGACAGAGTCAGTCAGTGATGAGCATAACTATATATGCTGATATTTAAGTGTATGTATTTAAAACTGTGTGACCATACCGTAAATTTATATACTAATATGTATGGCATAATTTAAAAAACATTCGTATCAAACACAAACCAATGTATTCAAGTGCTTTTAAGTAGCCCTGTATATATTGTATCAACATATATTATGCACAATATGCAGTGCACTGAAATTTGGTAAATGGGGAAAAACAAAAATTACATAAAAGAATTGAAAATGCATTTTCAAGCATTAACATTGATAGCCTGTAATAGTGTATCTGAAGCTTTTTGTGTGAACCTGTACAAAAAATCTCAATCCTTTCTAGAATTAGAAGATCTTCCCTTGAACCTCAGTTAGAAATAAGTGTGCTTAGAAATGAGCAGGTTTTGTTGCATAAGTAAGATTGATGTTAAAATGCATAAGAATTTTTTTAGCATTAGATCAGATGAGTTCATTCTGTACGAAGAAATGTGGTAGTAGGCCTAAAAAGATTTCACTTCAGTAATTCTTGCTATTACGTTACGTTTTTAGACATATTGTTTAAGTAGCGAAATTCCTATAGTTGTTACTATTTATCTATTAATTAAAAATAATGTCTGAAATTTAGCTTGTTTGTGTGCTTAAGAAAAGTTTTAATTAGAAGTAAAAGTTTTTGATAAATTAAACAAGTTTCTTTCTCTTCTGTTTTGCTCTTTTCCCTTTTACAAATTCTCTTGATTTCTCCTGATAATATTAAAAAGAAAAAAAAATCTGGTTACTTTGTTAATCATTATTATTATAATTTCCCAGTTGAAAATAAGTAAAAGAAAAAAGTTTTTCCTAATAATCTTAATCAGTGGATTTTCACTTGCATGTTATGTTCTTTCATTTCCCTGACATTTTATGCTTCATATTTTTGAATTGAAGCAGATGTAACAAACTATGAGGTTCTATTTTCCAAGACATGTGTAAATCCTGCTTTATGATTTTGGAAATAACATCATCTCTGTAAATAGCCGGAATTAGATAATTTTTTTCTTAGTTCCTCTACTTTGTCCATCATTGAAAGAAAAATATATATATATATTTTTTTTTAGCAAGAAAGTAAGATGAATCAACCCAGTTTCATTGCTTAGTGTGCTTCTAGGTATAATAAAAAATATCTTTGTTAGTTTTAATTTCATTCGATTCATATTTTGAGAACTTTTGAGAAAATTTTTAGAAAATATGAATCTCTAAAATTGCAAAATTTTAGGAATTCAAGCTGTTATAACAAAAAATCATCTAAAAAATTACTTTGACGCTTCTAGTGTTAAAAAATTCTATTATTGCATCAGAAAAGTCTATTTGATATCAGAATCATCATTAGTTTTAATAAATTGTAACAGTCTTGGATTGAAATGTAATGCTGAATGAAACAGATTGTGCTGAAATTTAACGGGGAAGCACTGGAGTTAAAGAGCTATCACTTTATATATTAAAACAAAAATATATTTCTTTAAGGCCAAAATAAAAGCATTTGAACAAGCACAAAAATCTTTGAGCCAATGCAAAACAATTACATTCCTCTTATTAGACATTGAGCAATACAAACCACTAAGCTAGAATACTAGGAGGAGGGAATGCAGAGTGTTTTGTTGCCATCTTCCAAATCGCTTCATGCAAATTTAACACAGTTGTTAATTTTTTCCATAATGTTCATTGTAATGACTTCTCCCAGATAAGTATAATTGCATATCATTTCTAAATTCATCCACGTCACCAGTGACCCTTCAGTGGAGAAACTAAGGAATTTGACATAAGTCTGTTGTACTGAAGTTCATTTTCAAAGCAACGGACTTGCTTTCCTCAATTGTTGAAACATTTTTTTTTTTTTTTTTTTTTTCAAATCCTCAAATAGGAAGTAAACAGTACGGTGTCATCTGCAAATCTCAAATGATGAAATTCTCCATACATTTTATGCCTTTCTTTTACCAATTTAGTATCTTAAAAACTTCTTGAACTACTTCATTGAACTGTTTAGACAAAATTATGTCTCCTAGTCTTACACCATTTTTTATTTTGAGTTAATTATTTGTTTTGTGGAGTTTCAATTTGGCTGTTGCTTCCTTATAAACGTTTCTAATAAGGTGAATCTATCCTGAATTAGTATTCCTTAATGATTTGTAATTGCTAGTGATAATACAGATAACCTAAGCTTTTACTTAGTCCACAAAAGTCACTCAGAGAGAGAATTCATATTAATTATTTCTTCAGATATTTCTATAATTGTATGAATAGGGTCAATGATGCTAAAACCAGTTCAAAATCCTGCTTTTTACTTTCCGAACACTATAGTGAGGAAAGTATTGTAATCATGTCAAAAATCCCAATTCGAGATTTTGATGTTTCTATACGTTTTGAGGTCCAATGAGTCCGTTTTCACTATTTTTACGATGATGTATGTATGTGTGTGTGTATGTGTGTATGTATGTGTGTATGTCTGTGAGTGAACACGCTAGCGTCTAAACGCTTTGTTCGATTAACCTGAAAGTTGGTACGCATATTGTAAGTCACCATAGTACGAACCCTATAGATTTTGGTGAATCTAGCACTTATAGATTTTTTACAGGGACTCAAAGAAAAATTCTTTATCATTATGGCCTATGGGAGCAAAATCTTAAAAGTGCGATAGCATCTAAACGCCTTGTTCAATTGAGCAAAAAATTTATACACATATTATAGGTCACAAATACTCAATCTGTATAGATTTTGGAAAATCTAGCACTTATAGTTTTTTTACAGGGACACAAAGAAAAATTCTTTATCATTATGCCTATGGGGCCAAATTTTTAAAAGTGTGATAGCGTCTAAATGCCTTATTAATCTGAGCAAAAAATTTGTACACATGTTATAGATCACAGTTGAACTAACTGTATAGATTTTGGTGAATCTAGCACTTACAGTTTTTTTACAGTGACACAAAGAAAAATTCTTTATCATTATGGCCTATGGGACTAAATTTTTAAAAGTACGATAGCATCTAAACGCCTTATTGAATTGAGCTGAAAATTTATATGAGTATTATAAATCACTGTTGCACTAACTATAAGCATTTTGGTGAATCTAGCATTTATAGGTTTTTACAGGGACACAACGAAAAATTCTTTATCATTATGATCTATGGGCTCAAGTTCAATAGCGTTAAATAAAACATCGTGTAATAGATGGAGAAAAATACTCAAACACTCTATTATGGTTTTCTCTCTTTTGTTTGTTTAACAACTCCTCTTTCTTTACTTTATCTACAAAACTGTTAATTACTCAATGTTCGGAAAGTCGAGTGGAGTCACTCCAGATTTTTTTTTAGGTTGTGCTTCATCTAATTCTTTCTGTAAGTGATTTGTCAGAACTTTCATCATAATTTTATTCATTAGCAGCACCTTGCCCAGTTTTAAACCCGGGAGAAACTCTGATAAATGGATACTGGCTGACTAAATAAAAAGTGCAAACATAATTAGTTTTTTAATGTGAAGTTGAAACAAGCTTATTAAATTTCCATAGGTGTTATTTTTATTTTATTTTTTTTTTTTTTGAATCAGTGACAAATACCAAAAAACAAGTACTCTCTATTTTCATGAAAATAATTTAATCTAAAACAAAAATATATATTTTTTCATAACAAAAAAAATTAATTTAAAGTGAAAAGAAATATGTTTAAAATTAAAAGTACTTTTTTTTTTTTTTTTTTTTTTTTTAATTTTAAGTAGAATTTGAAGAATTTCAACTATTGGACGTATTGAAATAATATTTGAGATATCAGTATAATTTTATATGTAGATTTCTCAAACGTACTTATTTCTTCGTATGTTTAACTCTATCTTAGTGAATCATTCATGTAGAATATATGCAATTCAATTTTTAGGCTTAATCATTGTCTTTTATATTGTGATTTCATGTAAGATATTTTTATTTTATATTGTTTCAAGATATTTATGTTTTGTTATTTCTGTAAATAAATTTTATTTATAATCTTGTACTATCATAATAGAATATTTAATATTACTATTGAATATTTATTTATTATTTATAAGAGTTTTTGTTTATTGCAAATGTTTATAAAGCATTTGTACATCTTCTTCTTTAGAATCAAAGTATTTGATAAAAGAAATATATGTTATATGTTCTTTAGCTGTTTCATTTAAAACTTTAATTTGTTTTCGAGTTAAATCTTTGTTAAATGCTGTAATAGATTTTTCAAAGCCCATTTTAAGAGTTCATTTTCTATTTCTGAAACTTATGGGATATTCTGAATTGCATTTTAAAAGCCGATTGTGATTGATTTAATAGAAAAGAAATATAATTGTAGCATTTTAGTAATCCCTTTAAATCATGCTATAAGGAAAAACCACATTTTTAACACTTGTATGTTTTATTATTATTTTTTTAATATGTAAATGTCCAACTGTACAAGAAAGCAACAAAAAATACCATTTGGTTCGTTTGTGAGGGGGGGGGGGGGGGGAAATAGTAAGAAATAAAAGTGTGTGAAAATAATATTCATAGTAAACATAAAATTTTTCATTGATAACAAGTATGATTGTGTGTGTATTTTTTTTTTTTTTTTTAGTTTCAAGAATTCTCACTTTAGTATATGCCATGATTTAAGGATTTCTTTTTCTTTTAATTATTTTTCAGTGGCTGTTAAGAAAATAACTATTGAATAATAGAAATTTAGGAGCATCTTTTGTAATTACCTAACACACACACACATACATATATATATATACAGCATCTGCCAAAAGTCATAACTATCTTGGGAATGCGTCAGAACTTTTAAAAAACTGTAAAACACATGTTCAGTCAGTTTGATGAGGATTTCATTTAGTTAAAAAAATTGATTGTTGGGGGAAAACTTCAAAATTTCAAATGTGATGGGAGTCTTGTTTACTCAATGGAGAAATCTATAGAAGTTAATGAAGGATTGAAATTTTCATTTAAAGCTCTCCTCTTTCCCACTTTATCTTGAGAACACCTTGTAAATTGTAAAAGCTGCCAAAAATTGCCTAATCAATTTGAATGGGACTTAGTTTGGTGTAAAAAAAAATGGTGTTGCAAGAAAGGGGCATTAGGGGAGGGGGGGGGGCAGCTTTGAATTTTCAAGTGGGAAGGAGCTCTTTGTTAGCTTGCTTTGCTGAAAATATATTCTAAAACAAACATCTTTAAAAATATGTTTTTTCTTAGGATTCTTTTTAAGGAGATTTTATCACATTGAACATCTCACAAAAAGTCCCCCTACTGCCCTATATTTCAGAAACGTGACAAATTTCTTAAAACCATAAAAAAGGTATTCTATCAATCTAAAAGAGACATTGTTTGATTTTTAAAAATTGGGGCTGTGAGGGGACCTAAACGGGGAAATTTTTAAATTTCAAATGATAAGGGTACTTGTCCTCCTACTGTTAGTAGTACTTGTCCGGATTTTCCTGAAATTCCTGAAAATTTAAAAAATGTCCTTAAATATGATACGGTATCCTAAAATTCCTGAAATTTTTCAGCTGTTATACAATACATTGATATTTAAACTACCCAAATTAAGCGATCAAAAACCAAACTCTGTACTGCCACACTTTGCTGTAATCACTAGACAAATAATATATTACAATCCTTATAAGCAGCTTTAGCTGCACTCATGCTTACTTTTTACTCCCATGACCCGAGTACCATAGGAAGTCAAAGTATTGTATTAGGTCAAAATTTTCAATTTCAAGTTTTCAACTGATTTACATGTTTTAATATCTTCTGGATCCATGAAAGTGGCTTTCAACAATTGATCAGTATGTGTATGTGGTTATGTTATGTATGTAGGTCGGAATCTTTTGACTGTCATATCTCCTTAATTCATAAAAATAAAGTGACAAAACCTCAGAATTGAGACAAGTCTGGTGTACACATTTTTTCAATTTTTGGTGAAAATTAGAAATTAGAAGTAGGATATTGAAAACTTATAATGTGATTGTAAGTCCATATCTCAAAATGGCTGTTTGCTATATAAATATTCCTTTGGATGCCCTTTCATATGTATTAGTTGGTTAGTTCAGAAAAAATTATAGACATCCTGTATAAATATTTAAAATTTAGGTCTCCCAAGTGTATTCTCTATGGATTTTCTTCAGACTTGCCCTATTAAATCCCTTTTATGTGTGTTTTCATATGTGATTGTTTGTTAGCTTCTAGTAAGTAAATGACTTTGCCAAGTCTTGGTGAAAACTGTCAGTGGAATCGAAAGTCGATAACTCAAAAATAGCTCTAAGATTTTTTTTTTTTTTTAATTTGCAACAGAAACCCTTTTTAGATGTGTCCTTTCATACATATTACTTGGTTACTACAGAAAATTTGCCAAATGTCCTGATTACATAAGTCAATTTTAGATCTCAGAAAACAGTGTTACCGATTTTTTTCTAAACTCTGTTTTATATTTGTAACATATGTAATTTTATCTCGCATGAAAATTGTTACTAATTTTGTCCTGAAATTTCACCTTATGCTAGTACTACCCCTGTAAGGGGATTGTTAGCCCATTTAAAGATCTTAGAGACTCAAATTAAATTTGCATGCATTTACAGTTTTCAAAAATTCCAAGGCATTCCCTAGGTATGGGAGGATTGGAACTTTCACAGAAAACTATTATCATTCATAAACTCCTAAAAAAGTATCATAGGACATTTTTTAATGATTGTGTTTAGAGTACCTTGCAAAGAGCTAACGAACCCTTACTACCTGAAATTTCAAAATTAACCCCCTAGATATATATCTACCCCTGTACCCCCACACCCCAATTTATACAATCAAACAAGGTCCCTCTTAGATTCACTGAATAAGCTTTATGTGTATAGTTTAAAAGCATTCTGACATAATCCCAAAATGCAAGAAAGAGACTTGGGTCTATTTGCAATATATTTAATCAGGTTAAAAAAAAAAAAAGACAAAACATATTTTTATAAATGTTTGTTTTGAGATGACCTTTCTAACGAATTTATAAAAAACTCTCTCACGTTCCCCCTGCTTGCCCCTATTCTCCTCAGCTCTATTTTTTTAAACCAAATAAAGTTTCCCTTAAATTGAGCACTTTTTTACAGTTTTCAGAATTTCCAATGTGTTTTCAAAATGCAGTACACAAAGGAGGAGGACCTTCTCTTCCCATTCGAAATTTTTAAATTTGTCCCCCCTAGCTTCCACTCCCCTCCCAGACCCAATTTTAAAAAATTAAACAAAATCCCCTGAACATGTGCTTCACAATTTTCAGAAATTTTAATGTGTTTCTTAGATACTAGTGATACAGTATAACATATAATGAAGTAGAATGTGACTTTTGGCAGACACTGTGTATGTATATATATATTTTTTATTTATTTTGCAAGAACCATTACATGTATTTTATTGGTTACATTTATAAAATTTATAATCAAACCTTGGCCATTTTTTTCTTTTTCATGCAATTTCAGGATTTTTAAAATAAGGTTACAATCAACCCTGTGATAACATCCTCTTTTGCTATTTTAATATACATAGTCAAACATATTAGGATTTTTGCTATATAAATACAGTCGAACCTTGTTAACATGAACACACTTAATATGAATTACTTTTAACATGAACTGTTTCCATAATCCCCATCAAAATGAAGATTAGTTTCTGAGTTATTGAGAGCATGAACTAATGATAACATGAACAAATTTTTTATTCCCCTTGAGATTCATATTAACAAGGTTCGAGTGTGTTTATTTTGTTTTTATTGTTGCAATTTTATGTATTTATTTATTCTTGTAAAATATCTTTTAGACTAATAGCTAAAAATTTAATTACTTCTTTTTATTTTCATTAATCTTATTTAGTTTTATTATTATTAAGTAATTAAAATTATTTATTTCCAATTTCTAGTCAATCTTATGCCCACAACAATGGGGATTTCAGCAAATACATCCCAACTTGCCTACCCAAAGCAAGTTAATGAAATATTTCAGTGCAGATATTGCATCTTCCATTCTACTGATAAACAGACAGTTCAGAAGCATGAACAAGTGGTGCATTTAGTAACTAGACCATTCAAATGTGAACAGTGTGGTAAAGGATTTACTCAAAAAGTGACTCTTCAGACACACATGCGTATTCATACTGGAGAATTGCCATTCCCTTGTGATATCTGTACGAAAAGATTTCGCCAAAAAAGCAATTTGCTTCAACACAAAAGAAAATACCATAATTGTTGAAACAATGCTTCTGTGCTTTATGTGTAATTGTGTTTGTGTGTATATATATGTTGTAAATTTAATGGCTTGATTGTATAATAAATGTATGTGTATTTGTTTTGATATCTAGTGTTTATTTTTCAGTTATAAGATGTTTACAAAACTAAATTCAAAACTGGTGTACAGTCAATATTTAAACTTAAAAACTTCTTCACATCATAAAATTTAAGCCAGCACAACCGGTTTCAAAAAGATGAGGTCTTTCTTCTTCAGTTGCAAAAACACGTGTTACTACCTTGAAGGAAAAAGCAAGACATGTTGCTTTTGCCTTTAAGGCAGTAGCACGTGCTTTTTGCACCTGAAGAAGAAAGACCTTGTCCTTTCGAAACCAGTTGTACTGGCTTAAATTTTATGGCGTGTGAAGAAGTTTTAAAGTTTAAATATAAGATGTTTAAATTGTATTAAAGAAATAAAAGTAAAAAGAAAGACAGCACAATCTAAATTATTAAATAATTCCCACTAGAGGGTACTTTTATTTTTACACTTTTTTGTAAGTTTTTTAGAGAAACTCTTTATGGGTATCTAGTTAAATTTCACATATTTCAATAATATGTAATCAAAAGTTACACAGGAATATAAGGATGAAATGTTAAATAACAATAATACTATTCTTATTATTATAATTCATTTATTAGTCAATTAGTTTTTAGTTTTCCTCCTATTACAACGTTAATGTGTTGTTAATCATTGTAACTAAGTCAAAAGCACCAAATATGCATCAAACTAACATAAAAATAAATATTTAAAAAATTAAATTATAAAAATTCTTATCACTGAAATTTATGAAATAATAAAACCTTTGAAAAGTAGTAGGGTTGTATTTTTTTTTTTTTTTTTTTTTTTTTTCCATAAATGAAAGAGCATATAATAAAATAATCAAAATAAGAATGGTCATCTATGAAGTGAAATGCAACAAACCCAATACCTTAACTGAAATGTGCTTCTAACAAACTTTTTTTCTTGTTTTTTAATGTATTACCTAATGTATTTACCTGTGCTTCCACACTTGTGATTATACTTTTTTCCTTGTCATGATTTTTCATGCTATTTTCTATGGTGTAGTCCTCAATACTTAATAAAATCTAAAGGTGATTTTTTCCACTCATTTCTATGCTTTTATTTGTGCTACTTCCTGTACAGTTCTATGCTGTTATGATTATTTTAATAGTAAATAGGCCCTTAAATCTTTAATTTATATGTATATAAAATATATTTTTCAGATTTCATTGCAAATTATTTTCTGGTAATGTTTCTTAATGCCTTTTTACATACTTGAATGTGTTTTGCATATTTGTGCTGAAATATGTCATTGAAGTTTTCAACAAAGGTAGACAAATATTTATGTTAATTATAGCTGTAAAAAATATTACAGTAACAATATATATATATATTGAAAACCCTTTCAAACATTGAATTTTATGAAACCAAGTATCACATGAAGAACTATAAAAAATGAATGAAGTTCACAAAAAGAAAAATAAGCAACCCGATATTGAAGCATACAAATTCACCACTTTTTCAAGGGCATTGAATGAATGTTGTGTGCAAATTAGGTGATCTTTCTGTCATGCTGTATGCAAACTGCTAAAAATTTACAGCATGCAATGCCCGAGATCAGCTAAAACACTTGAAATTAATTTCAAACAATAGGTGGAAAAAAACCAACTTAGAAAAAAACTTATGAAGTGGAAAAAAACAAGAAAGAAATAAACTTATTAAACTTCAATCACCAATTTTTTCATAATAAATTTATGAAGTGGAAAAAAAAATATGAGAGAAATAAACTTATTTTATTAAACGTGAAACACCAATCACGTCATAATAAATCAATCCTAAGGAAATTTAATAAAACTAAATTTTTATTGTTCCAATTCTCAATTTAACAATTCCATTTTTTATTTGATATATTTGAAATTTTTTATCCTTTTCTCATTTCCAATTATCTTTTTCATAATGTTGTTGGTTTCAGTAAGATAACTTTAATGGATTTTGCAAACATTTCTCTCATTATTGTTAGACTTATGTGTTATGGTTATAGCAGTTCACTTATGAGTAAGTAATTTAAAATGATTTACTATTCATTGGTATTGAAATTAATTTATAAAAAGTCCATGAAAACATTTAAAATTGAACTACAATCTCTTAATTTTGTAATGTTGGCATTTTCATTTAATTTTGAACTGTTGGTATTTTCATTTATCGTTTGATTGCTGAGTATTATAATGAATGGTATTAAATTATTCAATTTATATATATATATATATATATATATATATTGACAAGAGTTATTTTTCAGAAATGGTCAGAAAGTACAAAACTAAGTATGTACTTTTAAACAAATTTACATTAGTTTTATTTCTTTATTTATTGAATATATATGTGAAAGGAAGAGAAAATCACAGTATAGATTATCATCAATGACTTCTCAAATTATTTATTCTTTTTCTATGAAATGCCTTCATTTGTCAATTTATATTATTTATACCATATTTAACCCCTTACTTGTTGACGAAAATTTACGAAATTTGCTTTAAAATGCCACCATTCTCTTTTAACTCTGAAACGAGTAAATCTTTCAAAAAGACTGTCAAGATCACTTTCAAGGTTGTTTTATTGCATTGTCAAATCATGCCAGTCGCTTCACTGGTAGCAGTACAATACAACGGAACATACTTCAGGAAGATGCCTATATACGTCCATGGCAGTTAAGGAGTTAAATACAGGTTGTAAAGGAAAATGTTTTTTTCAAACATAAAAAATAAAATATTATGCTACATTTGCTATACTTTTAAAAACAGCATGATGGACATAAACTAAATTTTTGAAACATTTGTTTATAATAAACAGTTTACGATATTTGTAATTATACAGATGTCATAATCCATAGTTGCAATTAAATTATTATTATTATTATTTTAATACAAAGCCTTAATCCCATGATGTTCATTTTGATTGGCTTGTTTAAATTGTCATATGACTCCAAATTTTGATATAACAATTTCACTTTATATTTTAGCCATGTGCTCATAATGTTTTTTTATCATTAGATTAATTTTATTCATTATTATTCTGCTGCTGTTTCTAAAAAAAATGTTCCATACTTTTTAGTGATTATTTTATAAATGCACACATGCCAAGTGTCCTGCTTTTTGCTTATTTTTCTATGCTCCTGATTTTCCACTCATTTCTCCTGCTTTTATGATGTAATTTTTATCTATCCCTCTTAGCATAATTTATGCTTAAAATTTGTGGGATTGTGTAAAAAAATTTTAAAGAAAATTGAAGTTTATCTTACCCTGCAATTTATCAAGTTCAGTTTGAATGTGAATTACCTATACAATGCTTTGAAACTAGTTTTTGCAAAGAATAAATTTTTAACTTTCATTTTTGCATAATAAAAAATGTCTTATTATCAAAAGATTTTTTTTTTTTTTTTTTTTTTTTTTTTTAAATACCATAACTATTGAAAACTTAAAGAATTCAAATTTCATTAGAATATAGCTGATATTTTCATTTCTTTATTACCTTTTCTTTTACAAAGATAATTAAGATTCTTATTGTTTTATATTAGGAGCAGAATGATCAAATGCGTCTATTTTGACTTAAATTTTAAACAATTGTATGTCTGAGGTTTTTTTTTTTTTTGATAGTTTGTTTTACTGCAAGAAACATATATTATTCACTTAATTTTAATACCGATGCTTTGTAAATACCTCCTAAGCTTATGAAGCTGTACTTAAAATTAAATTTGCATTAATTTACTCATTTTTCTTACAAACTTTCTTGTTGGAAAAAGTCTCATGATTTCTGTTAAAAAATTTCCTGCTTTTTTGTCATTAGAAGTTGGCATCTCTGTAAATGATATTATAAATAACAGAAGTAATCTTTATTATACAAAGGGGTGACTGTGTTCAAAGGCTATCCCTGATTTCAGGGGTTTTAATTCAATTCATCCATATTTTCTACAAAGTTATCATTTATTTTTTATCTTTTGTTCATTTATCATTCAGGTAGTAAGTGAATGAATTGCATGTTTCTATTGATTAGGTAATACAACAACAGCAAAAAGGACTTTTAGTTTATACAATTTAATTATCATTTGACATTCTAGTTTTTTTTTTTTTTTTTCTTCTTTTTAAGTACGGAGGACTATTAGTCTCAATCTACGGATAAAAGTTGTCGTCAGTTTTACGATGGTTGGACATTTATCAAAATCGAAAATTTATTGAAAAATATAATTAAGTAATTTGAAAGTGATGTTATAATATGAAAAAAAAAAACTAATAGTCTTTTGTACTAAACTAAATTCTGCTTTTGCCAGAGTTTTATCTTTTTTTTTTTTTTTTTTTTTTTTTGAAAGAAAAAGAAAAGAAAATTATTAATAATAATCAGTATTGAAAAAGTTGAAGAAGCCCTTTTTTAGACAAAAATACATAATTTTTAATTGTTGCCAAAAAAGTTTCCGAGTTGATTTAATTTTTTTTTTTTTTTTAATGAAAAGAAATTCACGCGTAAATATTAAAATTGATGTAAAACTTTGTGAAAAATTAAACTGGCAGGGTAAAATTGACATCATTATAGCTCTGAAGGTATATGTTGTTGTTTTTTTTAACTTCAGGGTTTTCACCTTTGAGTCACAATCTCCCCTGTAATTCATAACTGTAATTCAGAAGAGTAAATATTCATCAAAATAATGCATTTACTAACAACTTTTAAAAGTGTAAAAGAAGGTAAATAAAATGTCTTTTCTCTCATTGCAATAAGAATTTTGTGTATGCTTGAATTTATTTATTGCTTTCTCTCTCTCTCTCTCTTTTTTTTTAAATAGTTTAAAAGTTCTCTGTTATCAGAACTTTAATACATTATGATTGAAAAGATTTTTATTTAAAAATAACTGCAAATTTCTCATTTGAAATTTCTAACTGTAGTAGTATGCTGCTAAACTGTTAATTTTCTATTCTCTATTTACATAAAGCCTAAAAGAGAAGAAACTTTATAGAGCAGATAAACAATTAAATTTGTAACTTATTAATAATGTTATTAAAATTTATAATTAATTATCAGCCGCTTTCTACTTATCTTTTTTTCATTAAAAGTAATTAATTTATCAATCAGTGTAACTAAATCAAAACATCTAACATATATAAAAAAATGTTTATTTATTTATTTTTTTTTTTTTGGGGGGGGGGGGAGGGGGTGTTATGTATTTATTTATGTATTTTTCTGGGTATTTAGGAGAGGATTGATGTTAAAATAATGCATTTTATAAAATAATTAAGGTACTTTTTTATTTTATTTGAGCATAATTGGCACTAAATTTTGTAATCAAATTGTAAAGTGTTTTTTTCTTTTCTTTTTTTCAAAAATAACTACACATTACTTTCTTTGTCCAAAATTCATTCAAAAGGGGAAGCGATTCAAAATTTAATTGTATTTTGTAAGAACCAGTTTAATAGATTTATGTGGTCATTGTTGCTTTGTTAATTAAAAATGAGCTGTGTTACATTACATCTTATTTCATAAATGAAAAAATCAAATACAAAAAATATTTTTGCTGTGGAAAACATTAAATAATTAGATGACACAAAAAATATATATTTACTAAAACTTAAAAATTGATTCTGTATAAATTCTTAATCATACTATCAATAATTTTAGCAATTCTTTTGTATGGATAATGTAAAAATGAAGGGGGGGGGGGGGGGTAAACTTAATATTAAAAGTTTCAATATAACATTTAAAAATATATAATGTTGAATAACAATTTTATTTTGCTTCATTATCCTTAAATATTCAATATTTTGTCCTTTTTATCAATTAAAAAATAATAAAAAATATTAATATCTCTCTACGTTCTCTTGGGTTTCATATTTAGTGTTAATATAAAATCAACTCTGAATAATAAGAGTTGAAAGATTGTCTGTATATCCTTCATTTTCAAAATTTTATGTGCATCTTATTAAATGAATAACAGTATATATCTAGTGCCAATTTTTATTTTGTTAAGTGAAAATTAAATGTTACTTTAATTAAAAGTTTTTATGTATGGAAAATATTTTATTTTCTATTAACACGTTGAGCACCATGTCAGCTATTCTAGATTGGAGACATTTTGTCATATATCTCTAAAAGTACTGAAGGAATCATCTTGAAACTTTAGGAGTGTGCAGAACATGCTATACTTCAAAAATTTCAGTGAAAGTTTTACCCCTAAAGTAAAAGCAGTACCAATAAAAAATTAACACATAGAGCGCCATGTCAGCCATCGGTGGCTGACAGTGTCAAATATGATATAAAGCCGCGTCAACCACTGGTGGTTGACAGTGTAAAATAGGATATAAAACTAAAAATATTACATTGTTTTAAGTAATTATTGAAAATTTATTTAAAATTTGCTTAATTTTTATTTATTACAGGAATAATTATAATGGATTTTAAGAATTTGCGGTCTGAACGTGTTAATACTTTCTGTAAAAATGAACTAATTTGTTATTATATTTCACTTATTTAACAGATAATTTGTTAAATACATTAATTGTGCATTATTCTGAATATGCTGAAATTTTTTATTTTTTCTTTACTTGTACACCTCTGAATTTTTATTTATTTTTTTTTTTCAGTTAGTCCTGCATCTTCACTATGTCTTATTCCAGAAACCTTGTCGCCAATCAGCTATGATATGCAAAAACAAATAATCGGTGATATACATCAGTGCAGACATTGTTCTTTTCATTCTACAAGCAGCATAGATGTTGAACACCATGAACAGGAGCATAACAGACCTTTTTCTTGTCCAGAATGTGGTAAAGGTTTCACTCAAAAAGTAAATCTGCAACGTCACATGCGAATCCATACTGGTGAATTGCCATTTTCATGTAATATTTGCAAGAAAAAGTTTAGACAACCTAGTAATTTGAAACAGCATAATAGAACTCACCATAATTGTTGATCATGATTGTTTTCATTTAGATTGTTGTATTTCATGTCAAGAAACCACCATCAGGTAATGTGACACATAAATAAATAATTTTTCATGCAAGAAATCAGCCTAAAATATTTATTGCTATATGTTTCTCTTCTGTATTTTTTTTTTTTACTTTTTTTAAAATTTATTCTCTTTCATAAAAAGATCTTTTAACAAATAATTTTACAATAGGGTCTCGCTTATCCGAGATAATGTGGACCGAGAGTATCTTGAATAATCGAAAATTTGGATAACATGGATTCTGTCATAAATCGGAATGGAAAGAAACAGCAGAGATTAAAATGGACAAAAACATACTCAATGAAGTAAAATAATACATATATTACATTTTCAAATGTAGTCAGTTAAAAATGCAATACACAATATGCATATATAAGTTATAAAATACAATGATGTATAGTAAAATTTGTCAAAGTTATCTACGCCATTTGTCAAAAGCCACACCTCCTCTGGAGTGTGGACTTTTCGGGGTACCTTGGTTAAACCTAAACTCAGTCAATCAGAGCTCAGATAACCATGACTCTACTGTACTTCGTAAGTCATTTGTTTTTTCCAGAGAGATAAATAAGGTAGAGAGTGAATTTAATGTGCAAAGCTATCTAAGGACTATTATGTGTTACATGACTGGCGGCTGAAGCATAGCTGACAAAGATTTTCCCATATTTGTTCTGTTTTTATTTTTAGTTTTGTTGCTGAAATCTGATTTTATCCCAAAAAATTTCTGATTTTTCAGTTTCATAACACTTGAAGGGAAAAAACTATTAAGGATCAAACACCTTGAAAAAGCCTTGCAATTTTCTGTCTTTTTTCATCTACAGCATACATGTCAATGTTCATTTTAAACTTTCTTTATTAGATTGTAGAATTTATAAAAGAATTAGAATTGTTCGATATCACTCACTAGTGTAATTTCCCCTACAAACACACACACACTCCTTCCTCATCTGTTAACGATCAGAGATCAAACATCTCATAGAATCCTTACAAATACTAATCTTTCTTCATCTGCAATATGAGTGCCAATGTTCCTTTGAAACTTTCTTTATTAGGTTCTAGAACCTACAAAGAAGTAGAAATGTTCACAATCTCTCACTCGTATAATTTTTTACCCCCTCCCCCCTCCTTTTTTCTACCGCTAATAAGAAGCTTTGTGATTTCCAATCTTTCTTCATCAGTAACATAAATATTATTATAATTTTAAACTTGCTTTGTTAGATCCTTCAACCAATAAAGAAATAAAATTGTTTAACATATTTCACTCATGTAATTTTTGCTATGACAGCCCACTCCCCTCACTTTCTGTTTAACCCTATAAACGTTAAGCCCGTCTTTTTCCGTTATGCATAGTCAAAATAAAAGGCTGATGTAGCTAAATTTTGAAATAATTGTTGCTTTTTTCAAGAAAATAAGATTAATAAACATGTGCAGTATACAGTATTAAATTCTCATATTTATACTGTGCATAGTTTTAATTTTATAAATCATTAAACAGATATACTGAAAAACGGCTAACGCTGAAAGGGTTAAGAAATGTTTAAAAAACTGTTTTTTGAACAACTTGTATAGTTAAAATAAAATTATAATGAATAATAATTAAAAATGACTTTACTATAATTTATGTATTGAATCATTTTAAGTGTTGACAAACCTATGCATATTATATATGTATATAATGTGTAAATATGGCCAAAATAAATAAATAAAAAATTTTAAAAATGTGAATTTATCCCTTGGGCAAAGTGTTCCTACTTTTTATTATTGGTGCGCTGGCAGCTATGCTGAAGTAGAAAAGCAAATTGCTATATTTGATGCTTCATTCTATATTGACATTTAAAATTTCAAAACCCAACTTGAGTACTAGTAACTGCTTATCAAATTCCTGAATCCTGATTAGCATGAATAAATTTAATCTTTAGGACTAAATGATTTAAATTACAAACAAAATATTAATAAGCTTTTAATAAACATGAAAATCTTTCATGCTACATGAAATTGAAAAGCCATATCTGATAGAAAATTAGTTTCTGAGATGTCACCACATAATTAAATATTTTCCACATCTTTACATTGTTTGTTTTCAAGTTTGTATGGGTGAAGTAAATGTACTCTTGAATAATTTTCAAGTATATTAGTTTAAAATAATTATCTCAAGTAAACACTAAATTGGCTAATAAAGCCAATCCAGCCTTCTTTACAAAGTATGTTTATTTATATTAAGCTAATACACATTAACTTATACTTTTCATATATGCATGTAAATGTATAGTGATGATTATCATCCTGACAGACAATGTTTCAAACTGAATTATTGCGACTGAGACTGAATTATTGACAGTTATATAGGGCATTATTGTTCGAGTGTTTTATTGATTTCAGTAAACTGCCTTGTCATTAATATAAAAATAAAGTCATATTCTAAGTTGCTATTCTGCTGTTTTTATTTTTCATGAGTTTTTTTTTTTTTTTTTTCCTCCTCGGCTATGCATTGCCTGGAAATATAGAGTTTTATATTTTATTTTAAAATCTATTTACATTATTTGTAGTTTTATAATTACAGTTTATATGTTTTTTTGTTTTTTGTTTTTCTGTTAATTTAATTCCAAATTTAAATATACTGGACTACTTTTCAAATTTGTGATATTTGTTTGTATAAATTTAAAAAGTAAGTTTATATGTTCAATTGTTAAAAAACAAAATGTCTAGTTTTTAATTTTTTTTTCTAATGTCATTGTATATTTCTAATGCATTTTATATTCTTTGATCTGATATTTTAAAACTTCTAAGTTTTCTTTAAAATTGTAGTGTGCATACATAAATATTAATGAAAAAATTAAAGAAAAAAAATCTATTATTTTATTATTATAATTATGCATGTGTATTATTTTATTACAATATACATAAATTCAATTTGTGTGTAGTTTATATAATTGATAACATTTTTATTTATGGAATAGGTAAATTCTGTCCCCTAGTTTTTCTCCACCTACATAAATTGCACCATAGCCATGAGTGTTACCAAAAATGCAATATCCTTAAATAAGAAGAGCCAAGTGATTTAATATATATCCGTTTTACTGAGAAAAAAAAAACAATCTGAATCAGAATATTGCTTGCTCCCTCCCCTTCCAAAATAGAGTTAATATATTTTTAATTATGCATTATAAATGGTGTATTTTAATTTATTTCCTTAAAAGAGATTAATAATAATTTTTATATAATAATAAAGGAATTTTATTTTCTTCCAAACTTTCTTGTGTATATCAAACAGGGTTCATACTCCTCAGGGAATTCAGAATTTGTTTAAAAAAATCAGGGAAAATAAAAAAGTTATGTTTTTCTTGTTTAGCTTCGTATCAAAATTTAAATGATTAAGTATTGTGAAAATATGCATGTAAATAATGATTTCTACCTGAATTTCTATCATGATCGGCAGTAATATGACATCATACAGTGGAAGTAGCTGTATTTTGTCCTGTCTAGAGGAGCGTTTCTTGTAATATGTCGCTAATATTTTCTTGAAACTTGTCTGGGAACTCAGGGAATTTTTTTCTCATATTTGAGTATGAACCCTGTCAAAAAAGCCTTAATACGTATCAAAATTATTATTAAAGCATCCGCTACTTTTTTTATTATTATTAAGGTTCCTCGGTAATCAGATACCCGCCTTTCCCATGTAATCCAATGGGATTTTTGTTGCTTTGTATTATCAGTGTAACTCATTCAAAAAAAAGTTTTTTGAATTCCACTGTTTGATCATACCATCTTTTATGTTAGAAAGAAAAAAAAAAAGTTCTTTTTGAAATTGAAAATTAGATCCTTAATTTTGCTTAATGAAATAAAATATTTATTTTTTATTTTTTTCTTTTAATTACTCCTTAAGAGGAAAAGTGACATATTCAAAGAGTGGAATTAGAAAAGTTTCATTTTTGAATGAGATATTCTGACAATACTAAGCAACCGAAATTCCATTGGATCACATGGGGAAGGAGAAAGGGAAAATATCCAACTAGTGGGGACCCTTAAGCCTGTTTCAATTTTTCAGTTTATTTAGAAATGACAGTTTAACAATTCTGCTTCCATTAGTTTTTTTTTTTTTTTTTTTTTTTTTTAAAGCATTATAGAGAGATAATCAAGATCTGTTTTTATGAAAAGAAAAGGAAAAATCGAAATAATCTGAACTTTAATCCTTTATATTCTAATTTTTTAAATAACAAAAAAATTATTTCAAGCGTACTTTCTTAGTGAGCTAAGATGAATTAATAAAGCTGTAAAGAATGAAAATTATGCACATCATCTCTTCATAATAATTAAATGTGGTACTTGAATGTACCATTGGTACATAGAGGTTGGAAAAAAAAAAAAAAAAAAAAAAAATCAGGCCCTTAAAAAAGGGTGGTAAAAAAGTTTTTCTTTCCTTCTATGTTCCTTATATTTTTCTTAGACTGATAGTAGATTCTTGAGGTAATGTATAAATTAATAACACGGGGAAACTGCAACAGTATGCTCTAAAATCCTTTCTTGAGCATAAATGTCTTTATAGGGCATCTAGTGCCATAGAGTGAGATTAAAGGAAAGTTTATACATTTAAATCTCATAAGTATCTTTAACATTTCTTCCATCAATTTGATTTTATATGCTTATAAATCCAATAGGAGTTTAAAGTTCCATCCAGGGCATAAAGAGTTAAATATAGTTAATGGTGTCTGTTAGTTACTGTTCTCTGTTTATATTATTCTATTTGAACATTCTTAGAAATATGTTTTCCATATTTCAGTTGGAACAAAATCCATTTTGGTCGATAATCATCCTCTCACTTTACAAGATGGCAATGAAGTACTTCAGTGCAGATATTGCCCGTTCTTCTCAAGCAGTCTTTTTGAATTACAAAATCATGAACAGAAACATTTAGCTCAAAAACCTTTTCAGTGTATGCTTTGTGCTAAAACTTTTACTCAGAAAAAGAATCTCCAGATGCATATGAGGATACATAATGGTGAATTCCCTTTTAGCTGTAGCATCTGTAAAAAAAAGTTTCGTCAGCGAAGTAATTTAACACAACATCTTAAGAAAAAACATTTTTATTAAAAAAAAGTGTAAGCATGAACGAATGTTCAAACTAATAATTTTTATAAAACTAGATTATGTATCTAACAAATAGTACAATGATGTATTTCAAATAGTTATCTTCAGCTTATGTATCAAAGAACATTAATATAAAAATATTTCTGTTTAGAAATAAGGATGTCTGATAAAAGCGTCAAAGCTAGCAACTATGCTATGATCATTGAATTTTTTTTTTTTTATATATAGAAGAAAAGCAGAATACTTTTAGAATATTTTGACTTATGATGTGCCAATTTTATTTAGTAATTGATATCCCAATAATTTTGTTTGCTGTATTTCTTTTTATTTCTCTTCTGTTTTAAAATACTAGTTACTTTTATATAACAAATATGATTTATATTTTTATTAATTTTAATTTTATTTGTTTAATATTTTGCCCTAGTTCAAGTCAATGATAATTCATCTTTGGTATTTTCAATTTTTTAATAAAGGTTAGTTAATTTCGTGTCATTGTCAGAAAAATTTTAGTACCATTATATAATGTTGCTGTTCAACTTTAATTGCCTAAAACCTACATATGTAGTTAAACTGAAAAAAACTTTTATATTCAGAAGGAGGGAGGGGGGCGGTCTATTTTATTGTAGTCGTTCAAAAATAGTTTTTATTGGCAACTAACTGCATGCAATTCAGTAAGTGTATTTCTTTTCTTTTTTTATTATTATTATCTTAGTTTTCAACCTTTTAATGTGTTTAATATACTATATCATCATCAGTAATTATATTAAATTATTATTACTTCTTGTTTAGGAGTGGTTTAAAATTTAATATAATTGTCAACATTACTTTGTGTATATTTTGTATAATTGTGAAATTATACATTTTACTTTTCCTATTTATTTATGTTTATTTGCCTTTATAATAAAATAAAAAATCTTCAAGCAAAATTTTATCATGTCGTATTTGATTGTCTTATTCCATTTGATCATGTCTTTGATTACTGACAAACACTAATTTTCTTGAAGATGAGAATAACTTAGATCAATTTGTCATTTAAAAAAAAGAAAATTCTCTTAACCCTTAATTTTTATCAAAATCAATATTGACATTTTCTAGTACATATATAAACATACATATCTACAGGATTAACTTATTTAATAATAAGGAGAATATTTATAGTTTGAAATTTTATACTTAGTTTACTTTTTATAAATAGTCAGTTTTTTTTTTTTTTTTTTTTTTTTTTTTAAGTAATAAATGGTTGACAGTGTCGGATTTAAGGAAAAAAAAAACCACTGACATTCACAATTGAATATTGCAATTGTAAATTTTTTATTGGTTTAGAATAACACTTTGAAAAATCTTAGCCAAAAAAAAAGTCAAGTTCTGGATCCGCCACTGATGGTTGAGTAATTTCAATAAAATTCTAATACAGGGTGTCTACTTGGTCATGAAAATCAGCAATAGGTCACGAAAGTCATGAAATTCGACCATCAGTTAGTCTTGCATCATGTCGGATAACTTTTTTTTACCTGACCTGACAAATCATTTTTTTCTCTTGTGGTTTGGGTTGGGTTGACTGAATTTTTTTCCCCTGTGGTTTCTTCAACAAGTCATGTCAACTTCAAAGCATATTTTTAATAAAATTTTACTGTAATAAGTAAAAATTTGTTTGATATAATTATAACTGTATAACTGTTGTAAACATACTATGAATTCCCACGATTATAATTATGTGTACCCAAATTAATATATTAAAGTAATCAAACATATCAAACAAAAACAATAAACAAAGGAACATTGTTGTTGTTATTATTATTATTATTAATATTTTTAAGAATATAAGCATTAAACAATAAACTACAAACACTAAACTTGATGCCCTACACAACACACATATATGGTTAAAAATTATTATTAATTTTTAGATTTTAAAACTTTTAACTTTGTGTCATTTTTCTTTTTGACGAAAATTGATGTGAGCACATCAATTTGATATATATTTACTTGTATGTATTTTATTATGTTTTACTGTGAAAAATAAAATTAAAGCATTTAAATGCAAAGTTTGAGATGTACACTTATAAACTTTAATTTAGTTTGATAATTCTATTCTTAATCTTTTTGGGAAAAATATAAAAAAAATAATATGTACATTTGAAAAAAATTACATGTGTTCCTCTCTTGAATGAAAGAAAAATAAATGACAAATTTCACATCATCAAAAAAGGCTTAATAGCTGTAATTATATAACATTGAACAAATAGTGTGTATATATTTGTAGTTTTATGCATCTGTTTGTTTTGAATTAGTACTATTTACTTAAATTGTTAATGAAAAAAAAGTTAACTAATAATGTTGTTAAACAATAATTTAAAAAACACCATCGAAATGGCTTTTTTAAAAATAGTATATTGGTAAAAGAAAAAATTGGATAGGTCATTAAAAAAAAAAAAAAAAGTTTGATGTATCAATAAAAAAAGTCATGAAAATTTCTTTGAGGTCAAGTCAGTAGACACCCTGTAATACTTTTTTTCCCCCTTTATTAAAATATATGATTTATTTGTTCAATATTGGTCTTTACTATGCCAAATTTTTAAGCCTAAGTGTTGAATTGTTTTCTCCAGAAGCTACTAAAAATAATTACTAGAATTTCCCTCAAAAACAGTGATACACAAACTTTTATGAGTGAGGCACTTATCTAGCTGGTTGTGATAAGAAGGGCCACTCAATCTCAGTACCACTGATTTGGGTATGAAGGGCCTTAACATAGTTAATATCTGTTTTACATGTCACACCCCAGCAAAAAAAAGTGACACGCGTCAAGAATGGCAATTTTGAATTTATGTCATTGAAAAACTTGTGTAAATTTCCCCAATGTGCATGAACAGCGTCAATCTCTATCTTAGAATTTATCCGCTTGTGTGGCTATTTTGTTAGCTTTATTGTAGGCTAGTCAGTGCTTTATCATTATCTTTAAGTTGATTTTTCTCAAATACTTTGTGAGTTGTGTCACTTTTATACATGGGGTATGTTATATCTGTACTTTTCTGTAAAGGCAAAAGATAAAATTGTCATTCAACCTATGGCTTATGGGGCAAATGTTTTTTACTGTAAATGGTAAATTTAATAAAACCTGTGCATGTATATATAAACAGACTTTGATGATGGCTTTTCATATATCAATCAGATTCATTGAGATTTAGTGGCCTTTCTTTAGTGCAACCAGCCATACAAAGGCCACCTGTCCTAAAATAATGTGTTCCACTATTCAAAAGATATGATTGCTTTTGATGAGAATATGTTTATTACTAACTTTTTTACAGGTGAAGAAAATGAAATGCTACCTTTAAATAATTAAAGTTACAAGTTCAAATATTGACAAGAAAGAAAAAAAAAAAGTTTTGCTTAGAATATAAAAACCTTCCAACTATACTTACCTCTTATATTGTTTAACTTTCAATGTATTTTACCTCCATGATGGCATCTTTAAATGGATTTTCTTTTTAATTAAAAATAACTCTCAGAAATTATGTTTTCTTCATTTTAAAGAAAATACAATACAAGAGATTGATTTTGTATAGCCCTGTATATTGCCTAAAAATTCAAAGATACAGAAATATCTTTTGTTTTTAATTGTGGACTAAGGAATCTCAAAAGCATCTTTATAGCTTTATTTCTAAAGAGAAAGTATAAAAAAAAAAATATTTTGAGTTACCTTGTATATTAATATCTAAATCTCACATCACTTTTTTTTTTTTTTTTTGTATTTATTTTTACTATATTCACCTTAGTGTTCTTTTTTCATATTTTTAAGTCAAAAAAATTGCTGCAGTACTATAACATCACTACTTTGTAATAGCCTGGTAATAGTACAGATTTAAATCTGAATGTAAACTTGATATCTTTAATGCAGTTAAGGGAGCACTTATCCAATTTTGGTACAATGAAATACTGAGCATATCCAGAAATTAATTTTCTCAGTGCCCAATCATTGTGCAATTGCCAACAAAGCCAGGGGTGGCCTTTCTTATTAGTAACACAGGATTTCTACAACTGTCGCATGTTTTGCATACACTGGTCGCATATTCATAACATTTATACACAATGCAAAAAGTAAACAAGAGATTTTTGCTTTCTTGCTAAAATATTTTTTATTAAACTCTGCTATTTAAAAATTAAAAAAAAAAAAAAAAAAAAAAAAAAAAAATTAGGAGAATGATACATTAAATTGTTTAACACAGATTTAAAAGAAAAAATTGGTATACATTGCATTGTTTTAAATTATGTATGATTATTATATGAAATAATGGGCATATTATCGATAATTCTTCCACAGAATAAAAGATTTCATAAATGTCACATTCTATGTGAACTACTTTCTTAAATTATTTAATAGAATGAAACAAAACTAATATAAGTTTTTGAATTTTCTTACAGAATGATCATTACTAAAATTGCATATTTACTATATATTTTCTTTTATGTAGATACCCAAAAATTTCAGATATGTTACATTCATTGAACAAACATATAAATTTGGGATGAAAACACACTGACATGATTTTCACTTTCATTTATTTATTGAAATATTCAGCAATTCAAATTTGTTTAAACATCCGGTAACTTATTAAATGTTCAGAAAGGTCATGGAAGCCACTTCAAATTGTTTTTAAAGATGTCACGATTAAATTTAAAACTTAGTTTGCAAAAGAAAAAATGTAATGTAAAAAGGTATCTAGAATGGTGTATGGGCAAGTATTCTTAAACCTAATAATATTTTCTGATTTTATGAATTTTATTATTATGAATTTAACCTTCCACGTACAACTCCCGCAATTTCCAGGAGATTTGAAATTACTCTCCTAATACGGGTCACATGAAAATAACATGCCTAAGTTTATTTCTCTTATTTTCAGTATGGATCCTGTTGTTTCTCCATGTATGCTGAAAAGATTTTAATAATCAGTGTTTCATGTTTCATTTTGAACTAGATGGATGGTATTTCAGGCCTATTACATTGTCATTTCTTTTTTCATCCTGAACTATAAGGTAAAAATTCCTTTTATTTTATTGCAAACTTCTTTCTATATGGTAAAAACAAATGAGTTAGTATGTACCCCTAAATTAAAAATATCCTGTGCATATTTTATATTTTTATTTTATGCACGCACTGAAATCTCGTGAATTGTAATTTAGTATTTTTTTTTTTTTTTTTTTTTTTTCATTGAAAACTTCTTACATAAGTTGAAGTCAAATGAGTTAGCATGTACATCAATCTAAATAAAAAGTATCCTGTGCATTTTATAATTTTATTCTATGCATACTGAAATCATGTGAACCATATTTTAGTATTTTAAACATTAAAAAAAAAAAAAAAAAAGCATTTTATCGAAATTTTTTATAAAGATGTGAATAATAATATATGTAGATACAGAAAATTAAAAAATAAAGCTCTGGATTTATCGAAGTCAATCCCTACGTGGAAGGTTAAACTTTGTAGTGGTAGCCAATGTTGGTACAATTCTTATTTTCACTTGTAGCAGTTGAATTGCATTATTTATTTAGCTAATAATCAGCTTTGTTAACAACACAGAATGAAGTTTTCTTCTACATTTTAATTACAATGTCTTGATTTTTTTTTTCCACGGCATGAAATGAATGAAATGTGTTTTAATTGTCATTCAGACTCTTGTAGACATACCTTTTCTATTATTTGCACAGTTCATGACAGTTGCATGCAAGCATAGTTACTGTTTTCCTTATAAAACACAGATTGAACCTCAGCATGTGGTGTAATTTTTCTTGCAAACCTATGTAGATCCCAGTTTAATTTACTCTACTGTGCAATTAATGATCTTAGGGTTATATCCTTTTGCAGTTAATATGGCTTTGCCTAGATTGTTTACAGAAAAGGTTTTTAAAGCAGCAAACCACACCAGTGGCTGATAAATTCTCTTCTGAAAGCTGATTGACATGAAATGATGGATTTGAACTCGGGTCATGCTCATAGATTTTGCCTAGCTGTTCAGAATTTTTTTTTTTTCTGAAAATTGCAGACTAAATAAGACATAAATCCCCAGAATACAGACTAAAATCCCCATGGAGTGCAGAATACTTTAGGCCTCTCGAGTAAAAATCAATTGTACCTCCCGTTCACCCATACTTAGAGTGATAAATTTGAGGGCAATTAATTGATGGAAAAGATATGTATATTCGAATTGTCAAATATAACTTTAAGTGTAGAATCTGAAACTTTTCATTTTGCATCATTAAGAGCAGTAAAATTGAGCCCATCTTAGAGACTAATAAAGAAACTCGAGTCCCATGGGCCTATATGACTGTGCATATGTCTTAAGGTATTCAACAAAACCAAAAGAGTATGAATTCTTTTGACATTGGCTGTATATATATTTTTTACATTATATGATTTCGAGTATTGCACTTGGCTTACACGTGGTAGGGGATCATTAAAAAAAAAAAAAAAAGAATTAGTATACATATATATATTACTGATATTTATACATAAAATAAATAGGTCTCTTAAATCCCTTATTTTTCAATTTTGATCCCTAAAGTCACTTTAATTTTGAGAGAGATGTGCTAAATGCCCTGCTATGAGGAAAAAGTAAAACATAATAATTATTAAGTAAAAATAGATAGTTTCTTTTAAGCCCATTTATCATTTGTTGTGTTATGTAATACTGATAGTTTATAATAATATTTTCAGTATCCTAATAATTGTGAAATTATGAAATGAGGGCTTCTTATGTATATTTTTTCTGCATTTGCATCCGTAATTTGGACTATTTTTAAAGTAAATTTCCCCTATTTTTTAACAATTTGTTCCTATTTTTCCTACATTTTTTTTTTTTTTTTTTTTTTTTTTTTTTTTTTAAGAAAACTACTGTGGCCTCTGATGATGGTGTAATTTGATTTAGTTATATCTAACTATTATCTGCTAATATCTAATTATTTTGTTAAATATTAATGTAATATTGAGTTTTTTCCTTTTAAATTGTAAAAAAATGTAATACAGTAAACTCCCAGAAATCTGCACATTACAACTGATGTAAAACAATAAAATTCATTGTAAAGTTTTCAAGGGAAAATTCACAGCACTTATTTTAACGGAGAAATTTTAGAAACTGAATCCAATGAGATAAGGAAAGGTAATTTTAATTCAGATGTAGTTCCTTGATATAAGTACCTGAATTTTTAAACACAACATTTGTGTTTGAATGAAAATAACTACTGAAAGACTGCAGGAAAAAAATTCTAAGCAAAAAATAGTTTATACTTTAAAATTTGATACACAAGTCTATTGTATCAAATGTTTATATACTTAAATTTTGTATTTTACTTTATGGGGCAAATTTTAATTTATTAATTGAAATATATATATGTATATAGTTTTATATCTTTTACTGCATTTATTACTCTTTAATTGCCTTAGGTAGTCTAGTCCTAAACTGTGCAGATTTTTGGGAGTGTACTGTATATATATTTTTAACAAATTGCTTTTTATGCTGTTTTTATAAAGATAAGGGTATCTTTGCAAGATTTTTTAAAATTTGATTTTATTATTATTATTATTATTATATTATTGTTACTATAAATAAGAAAATATATGAGCAAACACAAATAATGTATGTATTTCCCAATAAATCCATCACAAATATTATTTTAGGCATGTAAATCTGCTTTTAAACAAATTCAGTATTTCATATTAAGAATTGGAAAAAATGTAATTGTTTTTATCTTTAAATGGATATATCCATTCACTAAGCTATTGTTCTTTTTTTTTTTTTTTTTTTTTCTACAATGTATTTCTAATTCAAAATTGCGTAATTTAGATTTTTTAGCTTGTTTTTTAAGTATGAATGTAATTTATCGTCCAAAAATTGGTCTTCAAATTCATAGTTATAACTTTAGTCTCAAAGTGAAATAACTATCATTTTAGTATATTTTAAGAAAGGTAATTGTGAAAAACACCATCACAAATTTGCCCTTCTTCCACGCAGCTAGATGGTTAAGAAAGAACTCTTTTTCATTAAATACTTATTTAAGAAACATTGAATGTAAAATTAAAGTATTGTTAATAAAATTTATACTTTAACTAAATGTTTTTAAGTATTTGTATCTTTATATTATATATGATTTTATTAATAGTATAATGTATTATAACGTCAGCATGAATATGATGAAAGTGTATTTTTACTACAAAATTTCTAGTTGAATATGAAATCTGTAAAATAAATGTTAACTCTCTTTTTTTTCCCCTTTAAAAAAAAAAAAAAAAAAAAAAAAAAAAACTTTTTCTATTCTTACAGTTTTTATTATTAAATCTGATTGCATGATTTCATTAAAAACACGTAATCTTTAATATTTTTTATGTTATGTTTATGCAGCAAACTCTTGATTATTGTAAATACTTTGAATGTTAAATATAATATGTTAGCTGCAATAAAATTTTATATGACTCAAATTTATAGTTGTTTAAGTGATGTTTAAATTATTTTTAGATAGGAGTATTAATTGATTTTCATAATTAAGTATGTATATACGAATATTTACATAATTTTTATTGTATTGAATCTAACATATAAACCCATTAAAAAAAAAAAAAAAAAAAAAAAAAAAAAAAAAGCACATTACAGTCAACTCTGATTAATTTTAACCTGTGAGAACCAGAAGAAATGTTCAAACTATCCAAGTTGCAAGGAAGAAATAAATGTAAAGGGAATTAATTTATTTTTAACTCATTTTGCCTGCAATCATTTAAATGTGACTTTACATTAGAATAGAACAACTGCATTTTAAAATTTTATTAAATGTTATATTCTTACCTGGAATCAGACGAGTGTTTAAAACATTAATGCCAGCATATAAAAAAAAAAAAAAAAAAAAAAAATCCAGAGGGAAACAAAACAATTTATATTGATCTCTAAACAGTTTCACTGTAGGAATTGGGGAGAAAACTTTCATGAAACATGTTTTCTTTTCTTTCTTTTTTTTTTTTAATTTTATTTAACTATATTTTAAAAAAAAGTTTATTATTATGGGAAAAAAAAAAAAAAAATACAGGGAGGAGCCATGGCCTCCCTCTTGCCCTTGGGTGCTAAGAAATTATATGCATATCATCACTATGAAAAATGGATTATTTCTTATTTGCTTACCCATGTTTATTTTGTACTTTTTCGTCATTTTTTTTTTTTTTTAATCGTAAAAAGCAATTAAATGCTTTGTTTGACAATGGCTGCACCAGGATGAATGCACACAAACACTGAATTGATGCAAATAACTTTGTTATCAAGGAATGCATTTGGAACACAGAAGTTGAAGTTTCAGGATCTGATTCCGCCTCCTTGTTGCATTTCTTATGAAATGTTTCAACGATTTTTCCCTCAGTTAAGTAAGTATGCAAACTGTTCTAAATCATCTGCTAC
This sequence comes from Salticus scenicus, assembly GCA_963930645.1. Classification (NCBI taxonomy): domain Eukaryota; kingdom Metazoa; phylum Arthropoda; class Arachnida; order Araneae; family Salticidae; genus Salticus; species Salticus scenicus. Next base: position 300,837,165 of record OZ005655.1, read on the forward strand.
ATACAATAAAAATATAATGTCACTCTGAAAGTATTCAAAAAAAGTTAAGAGATTTTGTTTCTTCGAAAGATCTTTTGTTTTCCTCATTTGCATAATTTTATTTGTTGTAGATTTCTCAGAGTGTTACTGTGCCATCTACTTATGTCTATAAATCAGCTGTTGAAAATAAAATAATGAATGATTTTCTGAAAAATGATTTTAAAAAGGCAAAAAATGCTTGATTAAAGGGTTTGAGAATAAATACAATGGAAGGGACATGGTGGTGTTCACAGAAAAAGAAACATTTTAGAAAACGAAGTCCCAGATTTCATAGAAAATAAGTATGAATAGTTCAGAACTTATCAAGGGTGTATGACAAAGTATGGGAAAAGGGGAAAAAATGTAATTATCAAGATTAAGATTATTAAGATTAATTATCATTTATTCAAATAACTGAAGATAAGATAAATGAGTCCGAATTAATGGAAATGTTTAATATTATTATGCAATTACAAATTTCGTAACTCAAGTGACATTTGAATTAAGGGAAAATTCAAATTTTCCATGTTAGAACTAATGAGTCAACTGTATTTTAAACAACAGCTTTTTGATAAGCATAATATAAATAATGTACAAAGCTTTTGTCTTTTTTTTTTTTAATAATAATATTACTTTAAATGTTACTAATTAGTTTATGTATTGAAAATCTCTGTTCCTTCCATGTAGTGCATATTATAAATCCTTTTATATTTTATATTTCCCTGTAGTGATGGGGTGGGATTCAGACTGGGTTTAAATTATAAATAGCCATTAGTTTCTCCTTACAGTTATTTATTGATTTATTTTATCAACATATGCTTTCTTTTAACTTAAAAAAAAAATATATATATATATATATATATATTATTAATTAAAATTTGTTGTGAATGTGTATAATGAGTATTTAAAATAAATAAATAAATAAAAATATGTCATTTATATTGCATAAAGCTATAAAAAATAAATTGCATAAAGCTATGAAAATGCATCTTTTTTTTAGTATTATTATTAATTTGTTATTTATTTTTCAGATACTTTCAAGATAGAAATCTTCAGTGATGAAACAGCGAATCAATCTAATTTGCCTTTTGAAAAGTGTGAAAATGACGAACCTATATTATTTAAATTACCCGAAGCTTCTAACAATAGTTATGAAACGAGAAAGAAGAGTTTTGATAGTTTTAAACCATTTGGTTGTTCTTATTGTGGAAAGTGTTTTAGATTTAAAGCTGATATGCATAAGCATGTGCTAATACATACTGGTGAAAAACCCCATGTATGTGACATCTGTAAAAAATCATTCCGTCAGTCCTCACACCTAACTCAACATAGGAGAAGACATTTCCGATAGCATCACTAAAAACACCAAAAACTTATTTATATTAATATTGATGGTACATCTTTTGTACTGTCATAGATCTTATTTAACATCTAGTCATTCTTAATGGTTATATAGTTTCCTTTTATGTCATTTTTTGACAAATCTACAATTTTAGCTTTAAAGTATATGTATTTGTTTGAACATATATATAATAATTTTATCTCATTTGTGATATAAGTATTAAAATATTGCCTGTAAGAAACAATCTTCAAAAAAAAAAAGTGCATTTTTATTGATTATTGCTTTTACAGAGGGTGTTCGCACATTTTTTACACGATTTTGATGTAGTGTACTGAAAAAATTACACTCATATTTCGAGTTTTAAATGTTTAATTTGATAGCCCCTTGTTCTTAACTATCAGTTTACATCATAATTTCAATGATAATAATACTTTTTGTAATATCGGAAGAGATGTTTTGTTCCACTCCTCTTGAAGGGCTTTCCAAAGTCCACAAAGCATTGTAGGTCAGCGTTTGGATAATGTCGATTTTGAGTCCAAAACCACAAAAATCCATCGATGATACATCAGGAGATTTAGCAAGAATATCAGTGAAGGGTATGGTTTTAATTCCCGTTTCTTGTTCCATTTTTTTTCTAGAAAAGCAATTGTGGATTGTGATGTGTGGCTGCTTGCTTTATCTTGATGCAGTTCAACAGATTGGTGGCGTTGTGGATAAAGATATGTAATTTCATATTTAAAAATTGGAGTTAAAATATGTATTTGATAGTATTTAGAATTGATTTTGACATTTTTGTCAACTTTTTTTACTTATAGCTTGTCTTTGTATGAAAAACCAGCGACAATCATAAATCCTTTAGAAAAACTTTCTTTTGATTCTTTGAACTATGTAGAAAAAATTCTTTCTCCTCTTTTATGATAACAAATTGAACTTTTTATGTTGCAATCACTTAAATAAACCCAAAATTCATCTATTATTACGACATTTTTCCATTTTTCTCCTGGTAAATGTTTTTCAGAGTTCTGCAGCGTATTCTCTTCAGAAAGAGCAGAAACATATCCTTCCATCCATTGCCTTTTTAAAAGCGTAATTTTGCATGTAAACAAAAATTCTAAATATCAGACGATAAATAAAACTTCCAAAAATATAACTGTTGTGAAAATAAAATTTCCCAAGCCGACAAATTTTTCTTACAACGAAATAAAATCGTCTAAAAAATGTACGAACAGCCTCTGTATTATTAGGTTAGTTCTTGAATTTTTGAAGAAAAAATTGTAACAATGGCCAATGTTTAAAGTGGAAAATTATAACAGTTATATTCTATGAAGCAGTTATTACAAAGAAATGTGCAATAAAATTTATGTGATGCACCATATCTTTCACCATATTATTCTAAAAAAAAATAAATTCTTAAGTTTACTTCCTGCACATTATGTGTAGGATCGTCTTACCTTGATTACAACATCATGCAGCCCTAAAACATAATGTTTTCTAGGGCTTGTTACCTGTGTTACATCTAAGTTTAATACACGGCTACATATTTTGAGCAGTAAAGTTAACATTTATATTGTTCCTATAAATATTAAAACTAGTATGTTGTGGCCACTACAAGACTTTCTTCTATATAATATTATACAAATTCATGCAGTACAAATTATTTATTAAATTATTAAAATTATTTTCCATGATGCATGCAGATAATTAATTTTTATCTCCGTAAAGTATAACACTAAATGCCTAAAGAAAGTCAATTTTGTGCCAACATCACAAAAAATGAGGGTTTTTTTTTCTCCTTCTTTCATTAAATATGAAAAAAAAAAAAAAAAAAAAAAAAAAATCAATAACTTTGTTTATCACAAATCTATGGTTCAATCATTCATTTTAAAGGTATTGAGGAGTTCTTTTGAAAGATACTCATATTGAAAATTGAGTATGAGGGTATTCCTTCCCATTGGGGAGGTTGTGCACCTGCATTAATACTTTTCTTTCCTAGTTTGCTACTACTATTGTCAATAATTTGTATTAATTTTACAATCATACATTAAAAATAACTCTGATGTACATTTATATACGAAATTTTGTCCTATTCTGCCATGTTAAAAATTCAGAAAAAATGGAATCATAGCAATTGTTGAGCAATTTGAGTAATGATGAGCAATTGATCCTCAAATGTAATCAGCACCAGTTTAGGTCAGGGTTCAACTAAATTCCAAGTTTGGTTAAATTTTGTTCATTGGTTTGCAAGATACAGCACCCACAAAATTTGTGATACACACACACATTTTCTAAAAACAGTGAAATTGTATTCAGGATATCTTAAAACGTGTAAATATGCTGAAAATTGGAATTTAAAAATTTTCATGAATCCATCACTTCTTACATATATAGAAGAAAGTAATAATAAATGCTATTTGAAATTTATTGATATCTTTTATCTTTTCCTCCCATTTTCATGCACTACACATTAAAGAGAATAACTAAAATATTGCACTTCTCAGTGATGGGCAATATGCAGCACAAACAATTAGAAATATGAAATAAAAAAGAATTTTAATAAATAAGAATTTCATAATTTCTAAAAAATTTTCGATTTTCACCCAATTTTCCATGAGTAATTTTTACTTAAAAAAAAAAAAAAAAAAATCGAAATATTTGAAGTGATTAAAACATATTACAAAATTCTAACAATTCAGTGCTCCTTCAAATCTGAAAGCTTTGAGCTACTATATGATTTGCCCTTATGATTATATGAATGTGAGGATTTTGATGTAAATAATTCATATTAATAGCAAATGTTTAATGATTCGTTGATGAATGTTGTTACTCGAAATATTATTAAATTATGCTATCAAAATTGTGATTATTATTAAAAACTTTTTATTTAACCCTTCCAAATGGCTGATATAGATTTTCCTGTTCATTAAGCATCCCCCCCCCCTCTCTTTATTGCATTTATAAATCAAAAGTGCATAGTTATAGATTCTTAGCTTGGTGTTTTAACTTCAATCTGAAATAATTATTGTTTTAGTATATTGCTATGTAAAGACCATACTGTGAATTACATAAATACAGTTTTATCCTTCCTGTTTATTCCTATACTGTGAATATAATTTTATCCTTCTTCAAGATGCTCAGTTGGTTTACAGACAATTCCTGTAAAAAAGATTCATATTTAATAGGATATGTATTGCCATATAATCAAAATGTACTTAAAATCTTATGTGAGGTCCAGATAAAATATTCATTTATATATTTCAGCTGTATTTTCTTTAATCTATAATAATAAAAGAAGATGTCTGTCTCTCTGTCTGTCTGAGCATCTATACGTTCAGCCCCTATTGAACGCAGAGCTACAATATTTGACATACGGGTGCTCAGAAGCCTGCCCGAGTGCATAGTGAAAAAAGAATTTAAAAATTTTAATTAGTTCCGGAGATATTAATTAAAATGTAAACCTATGTCTAATCAAAAAGCGATCTCAATGACTGAGAATTCACCGCGATTGCATAAAAATAGATATTTTAATGAACCTAAAAACAGAAAAAGTGAAAAATAAATTACAAATATTAGTTCAATCGTTACGGATTTGGTACCAAATGAAAGGGGATTTTTTTCCGAATCTAAGAGTGCAAGTGGCTCATCTCTACAGCAATTAGATTTTTTAAAATTAACTAAAGTATGAAATTTAGTTGGAAACAGGCAGTTATTTCATTTATCATTCTTCAGAGCCAGGTGCTAGACATGCTTTTTGTTTTTTGCCCACGTGACAAAGTACTGGAAATGAAAAAAGCAGTTTTTGAACTTTTTCAATTTAAAATCGATCAAAAGCAGAACTTCGAAATTGCCCGTCATTATGGCTCACCCGTATGCAGTTAAAAATCTAAAGTATAGCTTTAAAAATAAAATAAATAGACATATTATATTTATTTAAATTCATTTTTATTTCATCTATTAATGACGCCAAAAGTTACTTTTAACAGAATAATATTGATTTTTTTTTTCCCCTTTTTTTATGAATTCGGTTGTAAAAAAGCAGTTTTGGAATTCTTAAATTTTAGACGGATTTCAATAGAAATCATTAATCACCCTTGATAGATTAGCCATTTTGAGTCTAAAATATATCAAAGATATTCATTATTGTAATACATAATACATCATTCAAAAGATATTTTAAAGTATTTTTATTGCAGGCTATTAAAATGATATAAGCCATTCAAATTCTGTACGAAACTTTCGGAGAAAACTACGGAAAACCCAGAAAATTTTTATTATTTTATATTTTACAGAGTTTCAAATTCAGATTTTCGCTCACATTTCGTACTAATAATTTTTAACAATATATAGCCCGGAATTAAGCAAGTTTTAGAGAAAACCACAGATAAGTCAGACACAAATCTTTTTAAAAAATGTTTGTTCGAAAGTGGAATTCGAGATTTCACCTGATTTACACTTTTTAAGGTATCCTGATTAGGTTTTCTTTTGTATCTCAGCTACTAATTAAAATAATTTCATAGGTAATACATCATTTGAAAGCTTTGTTGATTTGGAATTGAACAATATATTACAGAAATTTCTACCACCAGATGGTGCTGTAATATTTAAAAATTTCAAATTCTAATGAGTGAGGAAGTTGTTGTAAGTTCTAAATCGGGGATAAGGCGCCGCAGGCGCCACCGAGCAGGACTTAACTAAAGTCAGAAATTTGAAAGATCATAACATGGTGAGCGAACAGGCTGTCTTTCAGATATTGAAAAGGGAAGTGGGCGCCGAAGGTGCTACCGCACGGGAATTTACTGCTTTCAATAAGCTATTTTCACGATATATCAATAAGCTGTAATAATGAAACGGGAAAACAAGCCTGAAACGAGAAAAAGGCGCCGCAGGCACCACCGAGTGGGAGTTTCGTTAAGTCAGATTTTTCAGGGATCGCGAACCAGCTGGTCGCCGAAGGTGGCTAGTAAATTCATATAATTGCATGAAAATTTATCAAAGTTGCATATTTTAGCTATTTTTCTTTTAATTAAAAAAATAACAATGTACATTGTGTTACTGACATGAAAACTAAAAAGTAATGAGACCATTATTATTCTTAATTATTATTATTATTTTTTTTTCTATTAATAAAAAACTTTAATTTTTTTTTTATAAGTTTTTATGGAAGACTGCTATAAACCAAACCTTTAAATGTTGAAGTGTTTTTATGTATTTGTATTATTAAAATTGTTGTATTTTGTTAGACATGTAAACTTTTTAAATTTCTTCTAATAATAATGTCCGTAGTTTTACAATATTTGGACTTGGATGCATTTATTTTATCTTTATTTTTGTGAAAAAGTTTATTAATGTGAGTTTGTATGGGTTTTATACAATTCTTTGAGCTGTAAAAGAGCAAATATTGCAGCTTAAAAATAGCATGGTAGTGTTGGTGGTGGGGGGGGGGGGATATTTGTTTCTGCTAAAATAATTTGCAGGCCTAAATCCACTCGTGAACTCAATTTCTTTGAAGCTTTTTATATTTACTAGCAGGCTACGCCCGCTTCGCTGGCCACTATATTTAATTGAATCTCCAAAAGAATTGGATCATTATTTATTTTTCACATCACATTATAAATAAAAACTAAAATAATTACATTGGAATCGCTCTAGACCTCGCATCGGGTACTCGCTGACTACGGCAGCTCTTTCTCTGCCCGCACTGTATCGGGAGCAGGTCCCCACTGCCTGCAGAAATCTCTTTCCTATGTATTTCAATATGGGTATTTATTGACGATAGGTGGGTCTGCCATTATTTAAAAACTACGATTTTAAAGATAACTGTATCTGAGCGTCTATTAAATATTTTAGTTTTTGAACCAAGTATTTTATTGCTCATGCTATTTACAATGTATTACAATTTGATTCCGACCAATATAATGAAATAAAATAAAAAGTAGATTTTTCTTTTAGAATGAATTAAATACATAAAAAACAAATAAATTCCAATCAGTTTAATCATTTCTACTATATACTACCATTATTTCCTGACAAATACTATAAATTAGAAAAAAAATAACTTTTAAAGAAATTAAATTGACAAATGAAAAATAATTGTTGTTATACTACAAAAATTATACATAAACATAATTGTTATAAATACGTTTTTAAATTTTAAATTTAATATATTTAATTTTTTGTACTGCATTACCATTTTATTTTCAATAAATATAATAAATTTAAAAGAGAAAAAAGATTCACCCTCAAATAAATGTATTAAATAAAAAATAAATTGCATAATATAGCCGTTGCTAAAATACGCAGACGATTACAATAGAAGAATAAATTCATGAAAAATGAAACATAAAAGCCAATGTTTAAAATCGAACAAACATTAATTTAAAAAATTCAAATTCGAAATTCGAAAAAATATCGATGAGGTGCACACCTGCAGGGTCCCAGGTACCTATATGCCAAATTTTTAAGCTCTGCAATCAGTAGTGTGTAGTATTGTTCATGTTTAGATAAATGTATTTATTTTCCTGTTGAAAAAAAAAAAAATAAACTCGTATTTTTATTTATTTATTTATTTTTTTTGGCAGCAATTAAATTATGGATTAAATTTAAATGGCTAATTTTTTGCTATTATTAGCTTATTATTTTCATATTTTTATTAATTAAAAGAAAACTAAACAAAAATTCGAAATTCTGACTTTGATGTGCACAATGATCCTTCGGGGGGCACCTTTGTGTTAAATCTCGGGACTGTCCGAGCTACCGTTTTCGAGAACAGTGAAATATATATACAAATATTGCTCACTTAATAGTATAAGATAAAAATCTTAATAATATTTTTTATTGTAATTTCAGTGTGTTGGAAATTTTACATTCAGTCCACATTTTCTTAATTTTTTCACAACTAGTATTTCATAATTTTCTATTGGCCAATTACCTACATTCTGCATAATTCTATTGGCTAATCATCCTGTGCTGAATTCAATCCTTTTCCTATATATAAGAGCACTTCTCTCTTCATTTTTTTATGCACTGAAGACAGTATGCTTAATGCTACCGAAACTGCTGTCTAGTTTCCTATTATTTCTATTTGGCATTCTAGACGTTGTTGTTTGCTTTGTTAAAAAAAAAATATATAATATCTCTTTCCTATTGTTTGTCAGTTTCATTTGTTTCCCTTGTTTCACATAGTTTTCAGTTCTTATATTAAATATATGTTATAATTTCTTATATCAAATATATATATATAAATGTTGGAGGAAGAAAAATTTCTGGTCTATGGTATAGATTTGAATAATAAATTGAAATTATTATCTTTCATACAATACATTACCCCCCCCCCCCCACACGCACACACACAATACTTTCCAAAATGAAATCCATAAAGCTTGAGTGGCAGGAATTTGACTAGAAATAAAAACTAATTTTGAAATGTATTTAATAATTTAAATTAATAATTTAATAATCCAAATCTATAAATCAACATTATAACTTATATATGGCACCTTTAACCTTTATTTATTTTTATTTTTTTCTGGCTTTCTGCATGCTCTATACTTATCCCCATGCTGTGATCTACAAACTGAACAAAAGTCAAATTCCAATTTCAATAAAGGACTGCTGTTATTAATTCAATTCACCAGGCTCTGCCATTAATATTTTATGATATTTATTTATTAAGTATAAACCTCCACACAACACCGATCAATTTCTATTCATCTTACCATTAGTTTATTCTTTATATTTTTTAAATAAAAAAAAAAAAGTCAGAAATATTGAAATTTGAAATAAATAAAGGCATTTTTAAATTTATCTTTGACAAAAGCAAATATAATTTTTGAATTCAGATTTTTTTTTTTTTTTTTTTTTTTTTTTTCATTTTATAATTTTTCATTTACTTTGTGATGTTTAGCCTTCTTCTTTTTTTTTTTTTTTTTTTTGTTATTATTAATAAACATAGCAAGGATGCTTTTTAAAAAGTATTTTACATAACATGAAATTTTTTTTCCCATCTGCCATTTTCTGCTAACACTATCATTTAAAATTGATAATGATAATTTGATTCTATGTTGACTGTTTTTTTTTTTTTTTTTTTTTCCTAATTAATCTGAACATTTTGAATTTTACTTTAATTTAAATATATTTGTGTAAAAGTATTGTTTAAAAAGTCCTGCAAAAAACATGCTGAGTTAATTTTTGAATAATTTGTATAAATTGCCTTCATTTTGGTTTATTGTTTAAATGAAGTGTAGCCATTTTCTGAAAACTGTTCACTTTTCATTGCTTTAACTGTTGACAGCTAATGTGTTTAGTGCATTAAAAAAGGGTTGTTGCAACTGTAATTGGTATCTATATATATTCTTTAAAATATTTTGTTGCCAATGTTTCTTGTATTTTTTATACTCATCCTTGAGTAAGAATTATTAACTGTAAAAACTTTACCATTGGCAAAAACTGATCACTTTATGGTCAGCATAATAATACAGAAGGTTTATAATGAATGTATTATATCCTGGATAAAATAAAAAAAAAATAAAAAAATTCAGTGTGAATTTAATGTGTGAAAATTTAATTAATATTTTCTACTTTTCTGCTCTCTAAATTGTAGATAAATTTAAGCTCAGCTAACATGTGTTACATACATTTAGTTATTTTAAAACTGAAATACAATGATTAATTATGTTTGTTGTTAACTCTGTAGTTTTCTTTCCTTTGTAAATAACTAAATAAAATTTATTTATATTGTTTTAATTAATTAATTTTTTTTTTTTTTTAGATTATACCATCAGTGAAGAACATACTATGTTTTATACTATTATGGAAAAAGGAGAGCTTCCTAAGCATAACCATCGCAGATTTTGTTGCAAACTTTGTTCTTATACAACCCGAAACAGGCATCACATGAATTATCATGAAGTGAAACATACTGGTGCTAGACCATTTAAATGTGGTATATGCATGAAAGCTTTTTCTGTAAAATGTAGCTTGAAGAGACATTTGCTAACAAGCCACAATGGACAGGGACTTTTTAAATGATTTCCCATTATGTAGTTTTGGTACTTTAATGCTCATTCCATATTTTCTCTTGAAAATTGCTAAACTAATCGTCGCTTTCATGAGAAAGAGGTGTAACTTAAAAAATGCGATTTTGAGTTAAGTTGTTTCTTGAAAGACCCAAGTATTTCAATTCCTGTTGGATGCCTACTTGCCAGGTGTTTATGTTTGTATCTGAAAAGTTAGTAATTTCGAGCTGTACCTGTTTGTCATTAGAGCGACATAATTTCAGAAATGATTATTAGACACACATATTAGATCATAAATATGTAAAAAAAAAAAAAAAAAAAAAAATTAGCATTTTTAATTTTCAAGACATTTTTTGGTACAAAACTTCTATATGTCAACCTGATTAAGGGCCCGCTTCACTCACCGCCGCTGGAAGCCAAAACTAATGTTATTCTATGGGAAATTTTTCTTTACAAATAACTTTTAACTAATACATATTTTTAAATTCTGTTTTCACATTCTGAAAATTCCCGACTGTTAAATTGATGGACCTTTTTTAAAAAATTATTTTTTTAATTTTTTATATTTTATTTTGAAGCTGCAAAATACGAATTTTCAATAGATGAAATTTTTTCATTTTGCAATTTTAAAATAAAATATTAAAAATTAAAGAAAAACACATTTTTAAAAAAGGTCCGTCAATTGAACAGTTGGGAATTTTCTGAATGTGAAAACAGAATTTAAAAATATGTATTAGTTAATAAGTTATTTGTAAAGAAAATTTCCCCATACAATAACATTGGCTCGGGCTTCCGGCGACAGCAAGTGAAGAGGGCCATTAAATTAAAATAATTAATTAATAAAATAATATTTTTGCAAATAAACATTATAAAGTGCGAAAAGCTTACAATAGCTATTTTGGGTCAACATAATAGCATGGCCCTTCGTAGATGAAAAAACTTGGCAGGAGTGCATCATTAAAGTAGCAATTACTCATTTGTGCCAAATACGAAATTTAAAATGACTTCTGCACATGGTTTCCTTTGAAACATTGTTTGTTAAATTTCAGAGTAATGTTGCTACCTATTAAATAGAAAAAAATTAAAAGTTTAAAAATGTATCAAGGGGACTCTATACTTATTGTCTCTGAAAACCAAAGCCAAAGTTAATTTATGGGGAATTTCACTCCGTTATAACTCATTAACTAGTACATGTTTTTAAATTCCATTTTCATATTCAAAAATGTCACAACTGTTAAACAGGTTATCGGTTTTTAAAAATTGATTTTTTTAATTTTTAATATTCATTTTTAAGTTTTAAAAAAATGCAAAATTTTACATTGTGAAAAATCACATTTTACAACTTCAAAATAAAATATTAAAAATTTAAAAAATCAATTTTTAGAAAATGATAACCTGTTTAACAGTTGTGAAATATCTGAATGTGACAACAGAAATAAAAAATATGTATTAGTTAATGAGTTATAGTGGAGCAAAATTCTCCATAGAATAACATTGACTTTGGCTTTGGGTGACAATAAGTAGAGAGTCCTCTTAAAACAAGGAAACAATATTGAAAATTTGATGCATAAATTTTTTTTTAAATATTTGATTTGTGCGAAACAAATGACTGTTAAAGGTTAAATGGTGTTTTAGATGATGTGTTCTTAATTTTTAAAAGTTTAATATCCTGCTTAAAAATAATGTTAATCAAAAATATTATAACCTCATTCAAGTGACTGTGGCGAATGCGTGCCTTTGTAAACTTTTAGACTGGAAGATGAAACTATCTTAGTTTCTGGAAATTTTAAAATATTTTAAATTTCACTAAATGTATATATATATATATATATATTTATTGTTATGTTTATCTTAATTTTAGAATTGCAAAAATAAATTATTATAATATTTTTTAAATAGTTCTTCATTTATGTTATTCTTTTGTTAAAGATATATTTTGTATATAGTTGTGCTTGTTTGAGGTGTAGGATGCATTTTTTGTTATTTATTTTTCGGACTACATTTCTTATCTTTGGTGACATGTATAATAATAATTCAACATTATAATGATCAAAAATCAGAAAAAAAAAAAAAATTAATTGACAAAGGTATCAATAAAATATTATGTATAGATATGTTGAGGGATAGTAATAAATTATGTACAAAGTAACCCAGTATCATCACATTATAATAGAAGAAAGAAATATAATTGGTAAAAAAATGATTTTTAAGCTTATTGATTTAAAAGGAATATAGAAATAGATAATGCACAAAAGCAGCTTAAATCCATGTAATACATACAATTTTAATACAATAAAATAAAAGTGACTTTACCAAAATTTAGCTCATAGGTGGGTTATGACATTAATGAACAGACATAAAAGTTACAATTATACAAAAGAAAAGTTTCATTATGAAAGAAATTATTTTCAAAATGAAAATCATTTACACAGATTTATATAAATGAAATACCTTCAAATTAATAGCAAAATTGTCATATATTGTGAAAATTTTATTAGAAAAGAATTTTTAATTTCTCCTTAACTTCTTTTTAATTTCTTACATATTTTGCTGTTATTGTATGAGTCACGTAGAAGCCAACACAGTAAAATCTATTTTTAATACTTTCCAACAAAGTTTAAAAGTGTTTATAACTTTGTTTGTCTGTCTGTTTGTCTCTGATTATATGTTATTCAAGTTCACTGTGGATGTTCCTTATAGAAAATGGGGAGTAAATACTACCAGTAGTTTGTGTACAGGAACGTCCAAAAAAATTCCAAAGCATCGCATTCTATGAGAGGTGTTTCTATAAACCATATTCTAATACCTTTATTTTGCACATATTATAATGAAATTGAGATTAATTATTCATATGCACACACACACACAGAAAAAAAAATAAAAAAATCTATAGAATAATTTGATAATCATTAAGATTTACAGGAACACACAAAAATAGTGAGATACATTAAGAGCTATAATTGCATTTTACCATTTTTTTTATTAACTTTGATTCTTGTTTGTTTGTCTAGTACAAATCTTGCAATCGATTTTTAACTAACTTCCCTACTAGAGATTTGAAACTTTCAGAATAGCTCAGAACCTGGTGACAACACAATACTTCGAAGCCCGATTTTCAAATTTTTGATTAGTTTTCTTTTAATTAATTAAAATATGAAGATAATAACCTTATAATAGCTATAAAAATAGCCATTGAAATATAAGCTGTAATTTAATTGTTGCCAAAAAAAATTTACGAGTTCATTTTCTTTCGACGTAAAAATAAATGCGTTTAATTAAACATGAATGTTAAAAAATTGTAAAAAGTAAAATTATCCATCTCACAAAAATGGACGTCATTATCACTTTAAAAAATTTATATGCATTGATAAAGTGCTAATGTAGTTTTACGGCTATGATTCAACAGAAAATATAAAAATGTGGTTTATAAAAAGTTTTTTATCTTATAATTATTTGTTTTTATTTAGCATTTTTAACACTTTCTATCACTATTTAAAAGTGGTTATGATTAGTCTATCTGTTTGTAAATATTTCCAGAATTTCTTCAAAATGATATACAGTCGGTAACAAAAGTGTCCGAACACTAGCAAAAATTCCTATGTAAAAAAGGTACACTTAATACAGTTTTGTTAAATACAGGATTCGACAAGGATTTATTTAACAAAACCGTATGGAGTGTATTTTTTTTACATAGGAATTTTTGCTAATGTTCGGACACTTTTGTTACCGACTGTATGTTGTTCAAGTTCCATATTTAAAATGGTATAAATAGCACAACTGGTTTGTGTACAGGGACACTACTCCCTCCACCCCTCATCCCTCAAAAAAAAAAAAAAAAAAAAAAAATCATTATGAGAGGCATTTATATAAATTATGTTTAAATAACTTTTCACTGCACAAATCGTAATGAAATTGACGTTTATTGTTAATATGCTAAAAAAAGTGTTTTGTATAGAATTAGGTATATTTAGTGTTAAGATTTACAGGGTACACTAAGATATTCAGATTCATAAAAAGGCCTCAACTGGAAATTGCTGGAATTGCATCTTCATTTGTGTTAATCATTTTTGGCACTTTCCAACAATGTTTAAGAGTGTTTATGAATTCAAATAGTCTATCTTTCTGTCTCTCTGTTGTATGATCACATTGAAGATTAAGCAATGCAACAAATATATACAGGTAAAAAATCTTGGTAATCTGTGTAAACTGCATGATTTTTTGTTTTTATTGGATAATTTCTGATTTTTGTAAACTTTAATGGGATAAATAAATATAGTTATAGTTATTAAAGTATTTATTGATTGTGTCATTTTCAACATATTTTTCTAATCAAATTAATACCCTCTTGCCTCAAATAATAATAATAAAAAACTGTTAAAATATATTAATTTTCTCAATTTTTGTTTCTGGATTGGCTTCTGGGTGGCTCATGTTATAGATTGTTTTATACTATATGCTTCACACACATATATTCACCTTTGTTTAATCAGTAATCTATATTATATGAGTGTTAAACTGCTATCAAGCATATCAAATGTATATAATAATAATTTGTTTTAAAATTGCTATAAATTCTAATAAAAATATTGTTTTATTTATTTATTTATTGCTTGCTTGCTTGAAATATATTATTCAATTCTGAGATTTGAAACCCCCTTTCATACAATATGAAATTTGTGATTTTTAATTTATGAAAAAGTAATAAATAACTTTCAGCATATCAATCTTATAAACTTTAATAAATTTTAAATCCAACGTTTCGGCTAAATTCCTTCATTAGCCTTCCTCAGGGAAAAATGATGTTAAAAAACACATAAACATAGAAAATTTAAGTACATGATACCATAATTACAACTTCAAAACATTTAACAGATAATTACACAAATTGTAAAAATATACTATATACATTTTTAAAAATATGCTAAAACACTCAAAGGAACATGAAACATGATCACCACAAGACAAGGATAAAGAGCTACTAAAGCAAAGGTTAAAAATATCAAAATTGCGGGGTTGCCAGAACTAACTTAAAGCAGGGTAACCATAAATTAATTTAAGCCCAAGAAATGAAGCCAAATTGAGGGGGGGGGTTACGGATAAGGAATCGTTACAAATTTCTGATTTTCTTTTAATAATTTCGAATGATTCATAAAGAAGTGCTTGGTTTCTATTGTCAGTATTGTAAATTATTTTGGCATTTTCAAAATCGGGGTCAATGGGATTAGTATTATAATTTCTAGAAAAAGCTGTGTTGGGTCTATTATATTTTAAATCTGCAATATGCTCCTTCATTCTATCACAAAAAGGTCTATTGGTCATACCTATATAGTAGTTAGTTTTATTATCAACTTTATATGGGATTTCATAAACACCAGATTTTAATTTGGGGGGAGGAGGATCAAGTTTTTTAGAAATTAATGAATTTAATTTTAAAGGAACTTTAGCAACCAAATTAACTTTTTTATGTTTAAATAATTTAGAAATTCCTTCATGAAGAGATGGCAAATATTGAATTTTCTTAAACTTACTATTAGAAGATTTATTATCATTAGAAGATGAAGAAGGGGGAGGAGGGGACATAATTTTATAAATTAATTTATTTATAGTCTTTATTTTATAACCATAATTAATAGCCAAATTATAAATAAAATCGATTTCGTGGTCTAAGGCCTCAAGGGTAGAACTATGACTAAAAGCACGTTTAATCAGAAATCTAAAATTAGCTATTTTATAGGACCAGGGTAAAGGATAATTGCTATGAAAAGTATATGGAATAATATTGGGCTTTCTATAAACAGAAGTTTCAACATACTGATTAAATCGTTTAATTTTAATATCCAAAAAGGTTAAAATATTATCGTTATTTTCAGTTTCTAAAGTATATTGAAGGTTAGGTTTTACGTTATTGATTATATCTAAAAAATCCTTAGGGGAACTAGATGGATCTTGCCAAATTATAAAAACATCATCTACAAATCTTTTCCACAATTTAATACAATGCATATTTTTTTGAACAAAATTATTCTCAAAATCTCTTAATTCAAACTCAGCTAAAAGTCCAGATATAGCTGAGCCCATAGGTGCTCCGTTAAGTTGTTTATAGATTTTATCGTTAAATTTAAAATAATTATTATATATTACCAATTTCAAGGCTTCTTTAATAGCAGTTTTTTCAGATTGAGAATATTCAGTAGATAAATTGAGTCTATTACTTATTATATGAAAAACACAGTCCAAATCTATTGAGGGAAACAAGTTCACAATATCTAAACTAGCAAGGGAATCATGCAGCTGTATATTCTGTTCAAATAGATCATCTAAAAATTTAGCCGGATCAGAAATTGAATAAGTAGATTCAGGAAGTAAGCTCTTTAGTACAAGAACTAAAGCTTTCTCAATAAAATATGTAGGGCTGGAATATTTCGCCACAATGGGTCTAACTGAAGGTATTTCTTTATGATCTTTATATTTACCAATTAGCTGAGGAGGAAAAGCAAAAAGATATTTTAACCTTTTTGGATATTTAAATTAAACGATTTAATCAGTATGTTGAAACTTCTGTTTATAGAAAGCCCAATATTATTCCATATACTTTTCATAGCAATTATCCTTTACCCTGGTCCTATAAAATAGCTAATTTTAGATTTCTGATTAAACGTGCTTTTAGTCATAGTTCTACCCTTGAGGCCTTAGACCACGAAATCGATTTTATTTATAATTTGGCTATTAATTATGGTTATAAAATAAAGACTATAAATAAATTAATTTATAAAATTATGTCCCCTCCTCCCCCTTCTTCATCTTCTAATGATAATAAATCTTCTAATAGTAAGTTTAAGAAAATTCAATATTTGCCATCTCTTCATGAAGGAATTTCTAAATTATTTAAACATAAAAAAGTTAATTTGGTTGCTAAAGCTCCTTTAAAATTAAATTCATTAATTTCTAAAAAACTTGATCCTCCTCCCCCCAAATTAAAATCTGGTGTTTATGAAATCCCATATAAAGTTGATAATAAAACTAACTACTATATAGGTATGACCAATAGACCTTTTTGTGATAGAATGAAGGAGCATATTGCAGATTTAAAATATAATAGACCCAACACAGCTTTTTCTAGAAATTATAATACTAATCCCATTGACCCCGATTTTGAAAATGCCAAAATAATTTACAATACTGACAATAGAAACCAAGCACTTCTTTATGAATCATTCGAAATTATTAAAAGAAAATCAGAAATTTGTAACGATTCCTTATCCGTAACCCCCCCCCCCCCCTCAATTTGGCTTCATTTCTTGGGCTTAAATTAATTTATTGTTACCCTGCTTTAAGTTAGTTCTGGCAACCCCGCAATTTTGATATTTTTAACCTTTGCTTTAGTAGCTCTTTATCCTTGTCTTGTGGTGATCATGTTTCATGTTCCTTTGAGTGTTTTAGCATATTTTTAAAAATGTATATAGTATATTTTTACAATTTGTGTAATCATCTGTTAAATGTTTTGAAGTTGTAATCATGGTATCATGTACTTAAATTTTCTATGTTTATGTGTTTTTTAACATCATTTTTCCCTGAGGAAAGCTAATGAAGGAATTTAGCCGAAACGTTGGATTTAAAATTTATTAAAGTTTATAAGATTGATATGCTGAAAGTTATTTATTACTTTTTCATAATTATAAAAGCAGCATATATAAAAAAGTGGAATAAATATATCTGAATTTTTAATTTATATGTGTAAAAAAATTTCTTGTGTTAATCCAAGTATTGTCCCAGTTTATTTCTTGTGTAACACAAATATTCTCACTAAAAGCCAATAAAAGATAAGTTGAAGTGCAAAAGAAGATGTAGGGGGATTAAAAGAAACTTTTTGAAATTCAAAACTAAATGCTAAAAATAAAAAAAATCCCTGAGTTTTCCGGATTATTTTTAAGAAAATGTTAGCAACATATTATGCAACTAGATGTTCGTTAGGATAGAATTGACCTAACCTGATATTAATTTTTCTATTCTTTGTTTCTTTTTAGATAAAATATGGTGAGTTAATTATAAATACTTTTGCAAAATTATTAGAGATAGTATGACACTTTGTCCATGTATATCACAGTTGAAATCTTTGAATAGTATGTGCATTTTTTCACAATACTTTATCATTTGAATTGAACTAAATAAGAAAAACATAAGTTTGAGAAGGATAAATTCATTGTTTCCAAATTTTACTATCAGTTTTCTGCAGAGTTTTAATGAAAATTACCATTTTTCATGAGATTTTTCTAAGATATGGAGCTAAAGGTCTCAATTTCCCGAGTATTCATTTTCCTTAAGGCATATGAACTCAGTTTTATCTTTGGGGATATGGACAGGCAACATAATTTTACAGTATCTTTTTTATGCTTCAGCATTTTTCTTGTAAATCAGAAACTGGTATCTTTTCTATTAAAAAACAGTTTATTTATTCTGTATTGTGAGTTTTTACACATAAAAATTGTGCCCTCCCAAATGAAACGCTTAAAATGCTGCCCATGGTGAAGGTAGATAAATGTAACAATGTTTTGGCATAGTTTGAATTTGACATCATTTTGCTCAGCTCTTGTTATACTTCTGAAAGTTTTTAGACATAAACTACAACTAATTGGCTTTAAAAAAAAAAAAAAATACAAGTTTGTTATAATTTGACAATGTGCCACTTAAAGAAAAAAGGGATAAAATATTTTGTTTTGTGATTCCAAAACAAAATATTTAAACCTTATTATTTGGGGCAAATGTAAACTCGTTCTACTATTCACATATACAGTACATTAATAGATATGTAATTAGAGTTTCTAGATAGTAGAAACTTTCATGAATGTGTGAGTTTTTGAATTTTTAAAATATTTCATTACAGAATTATGAACTTTTCCTGTATGCCTCCAACTAGCACTTCACATCTTAAATTTTTTAACTCCAAAAGAAAAGAAACCTAAAAGAAGATCAGGATATTAGGTTTCATTGAAAATTAAAATACAAAACTGAAAAAAAAAAAGCATTATAATTGATGCACTTCAGGTGCTTGAAACAAGTGATAACATCTTTGAGTTACATTTGCCCAACAATTAAAATTCCTGAAGTAAATGTAACTACAGGGGACAAACCAAAAAGCTTAAGAAATAGAATTAATCTAAAGTTATATTCAAAATCTGTATGCAAAATTTAGTTTCCTTACCAAAAACTGCAGAGTTTATGTAGAGAGCATGTGGAGTTTTGGGATTTTGAACCTTTAATTACCTTCTCTTCCCCCCTCCCCTCCTGGCTATGGCCTTGATATACTGGTCATCATTGGTCCACTACCAAAAAGTCCCTTTCAAGTGGCAAGAAAATATCTAATTTTTTTTCTGTACAAAGTTTTGCACCTTTAACAAATGCTAATTTCAAAGAAAAATGTAAAATAAATTTGATATCCTATATGTGTTTAAATATCCAAATTTTTGGGGTGATCCACTTGCTGATTTACGGCAGAGTGTAAAGTTTTCCACCAAAAAAGACAACTTTGAATGTTAGCTCTACAGACCACCTAATTTTGCTCATTGCTGGTCCGATTTTTTTTTTTTTTTTTTTTTTTTTTTTTTTTTTGTGGTTTTGGACCAGTGAACCACGAAGTATATTGAAAAATACTTAATATAACAATATCAGATCCGACATTTTTGGATTTAGATAAATTTTGATTTTCTGCAGAACTGCATTGAAAATTCTACTGCTAGGCCTGTCACATGCATGTAACTGTTATTCTATTGTAAATTTTCACTATTATGATATTACTGCCTGGCAAGATTTTCAATGAATTCCTCACCCCTGATCCTGTGGTTACGAATACCTTAGCAAAGTGGGAGAGGGGGGGGTCAAACAACTCCAAGAAATTTACAGATTTGTCAAAAATTTTGAGTCAAATACGACTCAAAACAGTTAAATAGTTATTTAACTATTATTTAACTTTTGAGTTATACAACTCAAAATAGTTAAATAGTTATTTAACTATATTGTGTTGTTGATTATTAAAATAATCAACAATATGTACTAAAGTTTGAACCCCCTCCAAAAACTTTTCCTGGCTACGGCCCTGGTGGTTACATTTACTCAACTTTACCTTTTATATTTTTTATTATTATTATTTTTTTTTTTTTTTTAATAAGCCACACTGTGCATTGTAATATTGTCATCTTTTATGCCGTAATTGTTTTTCAAGATGAAGCATAAATTGTCAATAAAGATATTTTGTTCTTGTATAACTATGTATGATTCAAATATATTGTTCTTTTAAAAAAAATAAAAATGAAACATTTTTCTTGCTGTACTTCTGAATTAAAAAAAAAAAAAAAAAAAAAAAAAAAAACATATTTCTTTTGAGTTTATATTACTTTTATGTAACTTTTTTTTTTTTTTTTTACTTTTTTGTCATAATTAATTAACATATTGATGAAAAAAACCCTCCCTATTTTTTAGGTATCTCCCATATCAGAGATGATTATCCATTATTTTATTCTGTTGTTGAATTTGAAGGAGGAGCAACAAAAAAGATGCATCGGAGATATATTTGCAAATGTTGTTCGTATTCAACTAGAAGTAAACAGCATATTACTTATCATGAAGTCAAGCATACTGGGGATCGGCCATTTCGATGTTCATTATGCCAAAAGACTTTTTCTGCAAAAAGCAGCTTAAAACGGCATCAGTTGAATCATTCTCTAAAAGAATTATAAGGAAAATTTACCAAATAATAAAACTTATGTGGTTTTTAATGTCTCTTTCAAATGATCTTTATTCATTTTCTTAACGTTTGTATTTATGCTTGTGTAATTCATATTTTTTATGTAGTGGATCTTGTCTTTTAAAACAAAATCAGTCTTTTTTTTTTTTTTTTTAAATATCTTTTGCATATTTTGCAACTTGTATGATATTTTGTACAACTATGAACGAAATAAAAGTAAATACTTTTTTTGTGCATGCATACTAAAAAGAAATATGCATTGTACTGAATTTTGAATCAAAAAACGATACATTGTAATGTGGAAAAAATTCTATTATATTCATTGTTGTTACATGTTATTGCATTAGCATATGTTAATTGACATATTTTTATCAATAAAGTGCTTTATACCTTAGTCTGTTTACAAATATACCAAAAGATTAAATATGTATTAATCTATTTATTTATTATTTGTGATCAATTCTACTAAAGTTAATATTTTTGTTTATTTGAAATCTTAAATAAGTGGATTTTAAAATCATGAAGTAAAACATTTTTTTTTTTTTTTTTTTTCTTTCTGTGGAGAAGAGGGAGGGGGAGCACATGGTAATTGGTATTACAGATCTTAATTTTCATTTCTTGAATTTGATTCTTGGGAAAAAATTTTTATGCAATTTCAAAATTAAGTAAAATTTTATTTTCTATGTAAAAAAAAAAAAAAAAAAAAAAAATGCAATTAATATAATCAAGTATTGATCCAAAGAATCAGTAAAAGATGAATATGTGTATTTGTTTGTTTAAATCTATTTATATGTATAATATATACATACTTATATCATTTAATTACAAACATTATTTTTTCTCAACAAATAAGTAGTTAAAAATGGTCCAATTTATATGTATACTTATTATTTTTAATATATTAAATATTATATTTTCTTTTCTTGTATGTATATATAATTTGAAATAGAAAGTATTTATTAATTAATTAGTAATATTAATTTTATAGCAATTTGATACTAAATAATAATGTAATAAAATTTTAGTGTTTAATTACTTTTTTTTCTCTCTCACATAAAGTTTCTATTAATATTGATTTCGAAATGAAATACATTATATTTTTTATTTTTGTCATTTATTAAATAAAATTTAGATATATATTTTAATTTTAAGAACTATTAATTATAACATGAAATAAATTTAAAATATCATTTTTAGAGTTCTGCTGAATGTTTTCAGCTGGGATCTGAGTCTTCTACAGAGCTGCTCCCGTGATGACTGTGGCTATATTGTTTCTTCCTTTTTCTTCTCAATAGGTAGTGCCACATTTCTGTTATATGATAACATGTTTAACTTAATTTAAATTTAAAATGAAGCTTATTAATAAAAAATATATAAGTAAATACCTTACTTCGGCTTCATCATACTTGCAAGAAGCTTTGCTTGGGAGGATCCTCCCCTCTATCAATTGCAACTTGTTGAAGTGGGCCTTGGCTATTTATAACATCGTCTTGATCTTTCAGCAGGTAGCACTACTGGGGATCGATCTTGGCAGACTCGTGGTCATTAATGACAGCCTGATTTTTAATTATCTCAATAGTTTCCCTAAAGAATGCGCACATAGGGTTGTTATAATTGGCTATTTTTGTTATGTCATTAAATTTTATATTTATTTCATTTTCCGGATAGGTTCTGGCAAGACCAGTAGTGCACTTGGCATACTTTATATCGCTTTGGTGTTCTTTTAGATGTGTTTTTATTTTCCTCTTCATTACCCCTATATAACATCCTGTATTTTTATCGTGGTATTCATTAATATCTGCCAGATTATAAGAAATGATAAAGATGTAATTTCTCCCCCCCCCCCCTAGAAACTGCCGACGTTTATAAAATCCCTTTTGAAAATCAGGCTGCCTTTAATGACCACGAGTCTGCCAAGATCGATCCCCAGTAGCGCTACCTGCTGAAAGATCAAGACGATGCTATAAATAGCCAAGGCCCACTTCAACAAGTTGCAATTGATAAAGAGGATTATTCTCCCAAGAAAAGCTTCTTGCAAGTGATGAAGCTGAAGTAAGGTGTTTACTTACATATTTTTAATAACATGTTTGTTTGTCGGCCAAAATTTCCACGTTTTGTTAGATATATATAGTTATGACATTCTAGGGAGTCACTCTGAAGAAGGCTGCGATCCCAGCTGAAAATGCTCTGCAGAACTTTAAAAAGAGGTATTTTAAATTTATTTTCTCTTAAAATTTAGATAATTTCGTATTAATATTTATAAATAATAAAGAAATTTATTGTTTCTCTCAAGCTTATCAACAACTTTACTCTGCATAATATCATTTTTAAAATAATGTCCACATAGCTTTAGTGTTTGTATTATATGTAATATTTATAATATTTTAATTACTGATTATGATTATTTTATCTGTTTTTTAATTTTTCTCTATATTTTGTATCTGGTTGAAGATTTGTAATGAAATATTTGATTATATCCTTCATTACATCAGAAACCAGTTGCATTATAATTATCCCTGTAATTGGTGAATTTTCTTGACAAACATTTCATTGCTTTTTGGAAATTAATTTTATCTAGTACATTATGTCCATTATATATTATCCATTTCAATTCATTTGTTTTATGTATTATTTTCTTCAATGTTGTTTTCAAGTGCATAATTAATCTTAGTGTCCATGTTTATTAAAATTATAATATCAATAATTTTACTTGATTTGATATTTTTGAAATTTATGTGACATCTGAATTTGTTTTATTCATGCATTAAACTGATTCATTTGTAGAAATTTTATGTATGTAATTTTATTAAATATTTTATGTCTTCCTATATCGTTTTGTCTTCTCTAATTATAAGTTCATAGAATGTAACATTTTTGTAATTTTTGTGTCTACGATGATTTAGAAATTACACAATATATTCAAAGGGTTCCAGGACTGATCATATAGAGACTGTATAATACAAAGGATATACTTACATTTGATAGTAAGCTTTTACATGATCTCCTTCTGATTCAATACAGTATTTGGAATGAGTGTATAGGTTTGTTTAATACTTGGAACTCATTTAGCTACGAAATTATTGATTATGATATCATTTTCACTTCGTTTTCCTCTGTAGACTCATACCATTGTCTCTTCATCTTCCATTTCAAGTTGAAAAAAAAAAAATCTAGAAGTGACAAATAAGGTTAATAGAGGGGTGGTCGATGCACACAACCTGCCTTGCAATTACAAGGATAAATTTGTAAGACAGTGCATTACCATGCAAAAGGTACTAATTTTCACTCTTCAAATCAGACCTTACACACACCATCCATTTTTAAAAGCTGAATCAAAACAACTTTGTAGACTGGGAGTCGCAGATCTTGTTGATAAAATTATCAATGAATAATACCCAACTATCAAAATAGTTTAGCAGCATCATTTTCGTTTTTTATGTTAAAACACTAACTTTCATTGGTTGATTCTTTATGGGACTTGTTTATTCATCATTTTAAAGTTTTGTCTTTGGATTGTACTCCACACATAAAGTCTTATCTCTGGATTGTAGTCCACGCACAAAATCTTATCTCTTGTTACAGTTTTTTTTTTCAAAAAAGCTGGATCTTAATCTGCCATAATAATTAAATTTAATGTTCATTTGTTGTTATGTGTATATATTATATATATTATTATTTATTTATTTATTTTTTGAAAAATTTAATTTTGTTATAAAATTTAGCAATTAATAGATACATGATAATACCAATAACATACACATAATAGTAATTGTAATTCAATTTAAATGTTAGCATTTATTTTTTATAAATAAGTCCATTTTCAATACTTACACTAAAGTGAACATGTAGGACCGTAACACTAAGACTAACTAGGAGTAATTTATGCGAAATTCATAAAAGTACGTAAGCCAATAAATTTATAAAAAATAGGGAAAAAAAGATAACTGGAAATGAGAATTGGATTAAAAAGTATGAAAAATGAATAACTGTGAAAAAAGTATATACATATATATATTTTTTTTTCTGATGACAATGATTCACATACATGCTTTATACAAATGAATGCTTAGTTAAAATAGTTACAATCACATGATATGTGTGACTGATGTTCATTACCATATCACCTCATTGGTTTTGCAATGACAGCTTGTGCTATGTGTACTTTTTTACGAGCGGAAGTCCTGGAGTTTTTGAATACACTGTGTAATAGATTATATAAATATATATGTACTTATGTAACTATATATATTACAAAAATATATTATTCTTTTGAAAAATTAAAATTTGCTTGTTATGATTATGAATCAAAAAGTGCCAATACTTATGTAATGTTTTTGCTTTTTGTCATAACTGTTTAATAAAACGTAGCCTATTTTTTTTAGGTGTTCCTATCAAAGATGATTATCCAATGTTCTTTTCTGTCTTTGAATGTGGAGAAGCATCAAAAAAGGCACATCAAAGATATTATTGCAAATGTTGTTCCTATACCACCCTAAAGAAACAGCATATTATAAATCATGGAGTCAAGCATACTGGTGATCGACCCTATCGATGTGCAGTTTGTTTAAAGACTTTTTCAGCGAAAAGCAGCCTAAAACGTCATCATGTGATTAATCATACGGCAAAGAATCAGGAAGAAGTTTTACCGAATAATTAGGCTTGCAAAATTTAATGTCTGTTTTTAAATAAATTTTTATCCATTTTTTTTTAACTGTGTGTTTATGCTTATAATTCTTTAAAAGAAAAAAATAAATAATAATAATAAAAGCAAATCTTATATTTTAAAACAAAATCTTTCATTTTAATCTGTGCATCTTGACATATTTCACAACTGTAAAATATTTTGTGTAACTATAAACCTTTTAAGAATATTTTATGCATTTAATAAAATATGCATTGTTCTAAAAATATGCATTATATATGTATATAAAATTACTTTAGGTGAAAAATGTTATTAAAGAAAATTAAATTAAAAATCACTTTTTGCCTTTGGTGTGTACATTTTGTATATGCTTTGTTAATCTGATTGTTCTCCTATTAAATTGATTATTTCATATGTTTAGAAGAGTAAATAATAGTAATAATAATTAAAGAAGTTTTTAATCCCTAAATTCTGTTTAAATTACTAAATGCAGTTTGTAGATTACATAGTTACCAAAAAAAAAAAAAAAATTAAACAATATTTTGTGTATGTTTTTTTTTTTTTTTTAATCTTTTTAATCATCAGTTAAATATACAAAAAATGTGTTGTGTCATGAGATTTTGTGTCTGTTATTTCCTGTAGATTGTAAAAAGAAATCTTTACTAATAAATGTTTTAAATGACTTTTTATAGCATTTGGTGAAGGATTTATTTCCCAAAAAACTAATGTAGCTGGATGTGAAAATAGAATTAAGCATTCTTGCCTGTTCTGCTCTTACACGACAACTAAACGAGGCCATATGAAATATCATCAAGTTATTCATACTGGAGTACGTCCATTCAAGTGTGTAAGATGTCAGAAAGGTTTTTCGCAAAAGAGTAATTTACAAATGCATATTAAACGCATTCATAAAACTGAACAATTTTACGTAGATACGTAGTTGTGTATAATATAGTATTTTAAAATGTGAAAGTGAATTCTTTTTTTTAAAATATTGTTCCTATTTTTAAAGTATTTTCTTTATATGGATGATACTGTTATGCTGATGTTTAAACAATTCTATTGTTTATAGAAGTAAGTTTGAATTTGCATTGTATAGAATAGAACTGGCTACTTTTTCAGCAATAAATGAATTCTGCTTTTGGAGAAAGGTTGTTTTGCAGAAATCAGATTATCAGATCAGTTTTAAATGTCTTCATTAAAAAATTAACCTTTATTCAAAGATTGAAACTAAGAATAATTGAATGATTCAATATCTGGTAAATACAGTAAGTAGGTTCTTAAGTTGCAACCATGTGTATTTAAAGTTTCATTAAGTTTAATGTATAATTTTCAGTTCATATAAATATTTATAACACATTTCCCCCCAATAGTGGAACTTTTCAGAGGCTATCCCTTGAATTCAGGGGGGTTTTTTTATTTCAAAATTTTAGGTTAAATCTTTTTGTTTTTATGAAAAATTTTCATTTTGAATGCTTAATTTACCTTATACTGTATTAAGAACTCTTCAGATATCACTTTGTTGTGTGTTGAAGGCTACATTTACCCCGAGTTAACTCGGGATAACTGGTGAATTGGTTAAAGCAGATTTGCAGACAATTGTTTTCAGTGATGACAATCTTTATATTATTTTATTTTTAAATGATGCATTGTTACAAATATTTTCTATTGAAAAAATTTTATTTGTGAAATATCTTTCCTGTAACTAATTTTCAAACTTCGTTTACTGATTATTTCTTTCTTTCTTTATATATTTTTGTATTTTGCTATCTGTGTAAAGACATTTTGATTTATTTATGTCAGTTTAGCCAAATGCATTCTGATAAATAGATTTTGATAAAATATTGTACTGTTACTAAGTGAAATAGCTCAAAAAGTTACAATTTATTTTTTTTTGAAATATATATTTATGTCTGCTTAGTGGAATGTTAATACATAAATTCATCCATAAGAAAAATGATAATTAAAAAAATATATAGTACATAATTTGAGGGGAAGAAGGTAAATATATATCAAAATACCAATTTACTAGACATCTTTTAAAAAAGACTGTTGAAAAAAAAAAAGTATTTTTCTTGTGTATTATATGTATAAATCCTTTCTATAACTTACAAATTAAATATAATCTATATTAATATGGTTCAAATGTAAAAAATAATAATAATAGCTTTTCCTTTGATTGCAATAACAATTTGCTGCAAATGCATTTTTATCGTAATAGACAAAACTTGGGATTTTTTCCCCCCATTATCTTATGTTTATTTTCATGTTGTAGTACAATTTATTTTTTAAATTGTAAAACATTTGAATGTATATACTTCATTTTATTTATGCAGTTTTAAAAATAACTTTACTCACTTTCTGTCATAGTAAAAATGTTTTATTTTTATGAGGACTAATAAAATGTCTTTATATACATAATGTATTGCAAATAAGTTTTAAAATGATTTGTCAGTTGATACTTTATTGATAGTTAATTTAAAAGAACATTTACTGATCATTCTAATGAATGTAATTATGATCTATTATTCATTTTTTTTTTTTTTTTTTTTAACTATTTAGCACATAAATATTTTAATTATTTAATAATATTCATTTATGTACTTAAATCATTTCATAGCATTCATTTTTATTTGATCATGTGTTTACTTAATGACCTTATTTTTCATCAGAAATAATTTTGTTCTTTATAGAATTTTTTCAAGATATTTTCTTTATCATGTATTTTGTAATGAACATTTCACTGAAATGCATTTAATAAATTTTTTTCTGGGGCTGAAGTATTAAAGCAGATTATTTATTTACTTTTTATGTACTTTTTTCTGTTAAATAATTGATTTATATGCATAATTCATTGTTTTAAAGAAACAAAGAGATAAAAAACAAAAATTTTTGAAACTCACTCTTAAGGGGTTAAAATAGGTTTTAAAAAGCTAATTTTTTTTTTTTTTCTAATAAATTCTTTTATTCAAAATTTTCAGCATACAAATATGTATACAGTCGAACCTCATTAACGTAAATAACCTCATTAACCTCATTAACGTAACCTCATTAACGAACCTCATTAACAAATTACTTTTAACTTGAACTATTTCTACACTCCCCGTCAAAATAAAGATTAGTTTAGTTATATGAAGATTAGTTACTGATAGCATGAACTACTGATAACATAAACAAGTTTTTTATCCTCCTTGAGATTCACGTTAACGAGGTTCGACTGTATATATATTTTATAAAATTTTTATTAAAAAACTTGAAAAATTCAACCAGTGGGTCCTGGTTTCCAAAGACCTTTCAGAAAAGTGATAAACACGATTTCTCAAAAACTAATGTGCTAATCTTATTGATGAAATTATGCGAACTTCTACTTCTTCAAAATAGAATTGATTAGTGCTTGAATGAAGGAAACACCAATGGTCATAGTAGAATCATCTCCCGAGTGACTTGGCTCATATTCATAAATCAACAGTAAGTATAAACACACGTACTAATACACAAAGTAACAAAAATCTTATTTTTGCCCCCATCAAATCAAATAATATTTGAATGATAAATATGTTAGCAGATATAAAGTTTTAATTAACATTACTTTTACTAATACTTTGTGGGCCCCCACCTTTTTTTTTTTATTATTATTCTTTTTGGTAAAAGACACTTCTAACATTTTTGCAATGTGTATTACTGCTTTTATTTTCTTATAGAGTAAGTTTTGTTTATAAATTGTAATAAAATATTAAGAACAAACTTCTAAATTGAAAAAAACAAAACAAAATATAATAAAACTAGTGTAACCCCACAGGCAAGTCACAAGTCTTGCCGCCTGCCTCCTTCTTCCTACCTTGTGTTTCTTAGGTTTTTTTTTTTTTTTTTTTTCATTAATTTTGATAAGTTTATGGTTTTAAGTTAAGATTTGTTGTTTTACTTTATTGATTCGTTTGTTTTGCAGGCTGTTAATTAATAGATCTGGTTTCTTTACATTAGTGTATTTCATCCACTGATGATTTTTTTTTTTTTTTTTTATCTCATTGGTCATTGGTGTTTCAGTGATCTTCTATCTGTTGCTTGGCTTCTACTATGCTTAATAGATCATCTTTATTATATATATATATATATATAATCTGAACTAGAAAATTTTTAAGTAAATGAATTATGAACTACAATTTGCATAAATCAGGAATTTCCAATTGTTATTTGACTGAGTCCAAGTTATTAATATATTGAATGGTCAAAAATAAAAAATTTCTTTAATTTCAAAATATCTGGAGGGGTGAAATTGAAACCCCCATAACTTCCTTTGGCTGCACCCTTAAAGAATATAGATATTATAACAGTCTGTGCAGGTCTCCTCAGTTAGAATTTTTTTAAGACTCTTACAAAGCAAGATTTGTTATTAGCTTTTTGACAAAAATTGTACTCAATGTGATAATCTAAAAAGGTATATTTTTAATTTCTTGGAAAAGAATAAGATTCCCTCTATCAAATCTTAAATTGACACAAAAAAAAAAAAAAAATTCTCACAACTTTCTTTTGTTTTTTCTTAAAAAAAAAAAAAAAAAAAAACCCTACTTGTTAGTAGTTTGTTCATATTTCCCATTCTTCTAATGACAGGAATTTCATTGTTTCAGATTGGTTCAAAGATTTTTGTGCCTGCTCAAATATTCACATTTCGGTCTTAAAGAAACAGCCTTATATTTTGGTATATAAGATTCTTGTTGGAAGTTTCATAAAAAAAATAATAAGTTCTTTATTCAATCTGAAGTTTTCTTATAATAATATTTTCTTTTATCTGTAATAATTTTCGACACTTATGTTTTTGTTATTAGATTTATTAATTTATTTATTAAAGATTGATATAATTTTAAATATCTAAAATATCACAATTGAAATAACCCATTGCTTCATTTTTAATTCATAATTATATTTTGAGATTACTGTTTAGGCAAAGTGAGCATGTTAATTGTTCTTCATAAGCAAAATTAATTATACTTAATAAAGCAGGCAGCTACTCAGAAGTACTACTGAAATAATAATAAAAAAAAGTTTTTAACATTATTTGCCTTCTAAAGAATATACTTTTTGTTATATCATAGTGGAGCTATTTTATTAATGATTATTATTTCAAATATTACCATTGCTGATATATTTTTTCCAATTTAATAAAATATTTGATTTGTAGAAGTATATGCTTTACTCTTCAGCTATATATTAAAGTTTCTTGTTAAAATACATATTTTACATTATTTTCTTGTAGCTTCACTTGATTTGGGATTTATCTGTTCAAAAACAGATCAACTTGGTTTTGAATGTAAAATATATGCCTGCGTGCTTTGCAGTTACACAACCCCTCATCGACAACATCTGAAATATCATCAAGTTAAGCACACTGGAGCCCGTGAATTCAAATGCAATATCTGTCGAAAAAGTTTTGCCCAGAAATCTAATCTTCAAAGACATCTGAAGCAAATTCATATGCTTGTATAAGTCATTGAATAAATTATTTGCTGATCAAGCTTTAAAAGTTGAATTGTTCGAATTATTTGTAATTTTGCTTAACTTTAAATCTTGCATAATTTTTTGTTTAATGTACAATACATTGTGCTTCTGTTTCAGTTACTACCCCCCACCCACATTCACTTGTGCTATATATTTATTCACTTATTTATTCATTTTTTAATTTCTGTAATTTTATAAATATATACATTTTTATTAACATGGTCATCAAAATGTTGTGCTATCAAAATTCACCTTAACATTTTTCCTCATTAACTCAATTTATTTATTTATTTATTTTTTAATTATTCTCAATAAGTACAATTTTATTTAAAAAAAAAAATCTTGTACATTTTATCAAAAATTATCACTAAAGACATTTTATTGATTTTTATGTGCTAAATTTGTTCTTTACTAATTTAAGTTTTTTCTTACAAAGTATTAAAATGAAAAATGAAGTATAGAACTAAATAAAGCTGTGACAAAAGAAGTTTAAAGTGTAAACTTTATTTATTTATTTTTTATTATTATTATTATTATTATTTTAATAATAATATACTTAGAATAATAATATATATTTAATAATTATAATTTTTATGATAATATTCTTTTTAACTTATCATTAATGCATATTGTTTGGACCACAATATAACTTATTCATTCTATAAATATTATGACTAGCTATTAAAGTATTTTGATTAAAAAAAAATATTCTTTTAACAATAAAAAAAAGTAAATAAATAAAGTGTGAGAGAAAAGGAAAAGAAGAACTTTAAAAGAAATTTTAATTTGCCTTTAAAAATATAATACAGTGAAACCCCGATCTATCATTCTCACATCCATCATTTTCCCGCATTGATCGTTTTATTTCTATGGTCCCTGCACAAGTTGTATTTAAATAATGTTAAAGAAACCTGCATATATCGTACTTCAAAAAGTTGTTTTACCGTATTCATTGTTGTAAAATTTTTCTCCTGACTTTGTGAAAATTTTGTCTTGGGGTCAAGTGGTTGCATATGGCATACAAACTGGAATTACTTCTTTCATCCTAAAATAATTCTTTTCCCCATTTCCATAAAGGATCAAAATTGTGATGCCATGTCTCCGGACCATCAATTCATTTTGTAATTTCGGCATAGCAGAATGGTTGGTTGGGTTTTACGTCACACTAGAGCTGAGCAATGGGCAATTGACGACGGTCTAGGACTCACCCCTAGAGGTGGTCCAGAGACATGCCATCACAGTTTTGATCCTCCATGGAAAGGACAGCATAGCAGGAAGTATCCTCTTTAGTAATCCAAAAAATTGTTTCATGAAATGCAGTTATGTGCAAAAAAATTATGAAGAATACCAAACAAATAGGCAAGAAAAGGATGATGATGATGATGATAATGCAGATGAAGAGTGGCTGAATGTAGCAGAGGATGCGTCTGGTACAAAGTTTAGTGATAATATTTGCATTGATCAAGATGTTGCGACATGCAGTATCCTAAAGCATAGAAGAAATGTGTAATTAAAAAAAAATAATGATGGCGAAGATACGGAGGACAGTTTTCACACCGATGATTCAGTTATGGCGTTTAAAAATGCATGAACTTTTATATAAGCACATGAAATTACTGAAAAGGACCAGAAAAAAAATCTTGTAAATCTGGAAAATTTTCTGTTTAATTTATAAAAAGAACAAAAAACCCAACATAATATTTTTGATTAAAAAAAATAAATTTTACTTAATGTTCTTCAACATTGGTTTATTTCTTTGAGAGTCTGGAAAATAACAAATTAGTTTCTATTAGTAGTATGCTGTATACATGGTGTGTACTAATACATAAATATTGTTTTCTTCGGGTTTTGTCTTTAACTCACATTCATCTTTTTCCCGCTTTTATCATTTTTTCTCACACACCCCGTGAGAAATGATGCATCAAGGTTCTACTGTAGTAGTAATTAACTGATAAATAGACTTTTAAATTTTCCATAAATGATTCTTTTGCATACATATTTTGCCAAGAAAGAAATTGGTAGAAAGAAAGTTTTCATTTGCAGAATATTGCAAACTATTTTAATGATACACATTATTTAATTATCAATCTGAAAATGTACCAAATTAATTAGATATTTCCTCAAAAATTTCCTTTTAAAATATTCTACTTGAAAACAGAGAAAGACAAAGTTTATTTCTATGATAAATAAAAGATAACCATGTTTATTATTATTTTAAATTCATTTATTTTCAAGGAGCTTTAAGTTAAAGCTCACTTTCGTGTAGAAAAAGGGCAATGAATACTGGTGAAGGTGTATCTATATCCTTTACAAAGAAAATATATACAAGGTGGTCCGAAAAACATGATAGAAAGTATTTTAAGTTCCTGATTTCAAATGTACTGATATAAGTATAATTCTTCGATATTGTAATTGCACATATGTTAACATTTAAGGCGAATGTTTGATTACTGGAAATAATGAATAACCAATATGGAATCACTGACCTTCGAAGAACGATTATTTATCGTAAGAATACTTTTGATGTGCCATTGAGGTATGGAAAATCCTCATCTCAGTGTCGTCTCACGACTGTATCCACAAAGGGTCATGGTGTGGTGTGCCATATTGTCGAAGCGGATGAGTGGTCCGACATTCATTGACGGTATGGTCATGGGAGTGAAGTATCGAGAGTTTCTAGAGCATCACTTAGGCCCTGAAGCAGGCTGCCTCAACATGACGCGCCAGTACTGGTTCATGCAAGATGGTGCTCGTCCCCATAGAACTGCTGATGTCTTCCTGTGGCTTAAAACGATGTTTAGTGAGCGTTTCATTGCATTGGATGCAGAAAATTTCACGGGGGCACGGGATAGAGGGATCCCCATACAGTCTGGACCTAAATCCGTGCGACTTTTTCTTATGGGTTTACACCAAGGACAGAATCTATAGGAATCCCCTGATTCACTTGAGGGCCTGAAATTGACCATCAGAATTGAGATTGATGCACTTTATTCTGACACACTCCAATGCTTTATGACAGAGTTTCAGAACTGGCTTTATACCATTATAGTCAGGGACGGTAGACATTTCGAGCACTTTCTATATTAAATGTCATTCATATCTTTATTCAATAACATAAGTTTCATGTTCTTGCATATTTTATTTTTTCCACAGCGATCGCTTACTTTCTATCATGTTTTTCAGACCACCCTATACCACTGTAGGGTCGGGTTTTTACTAAAAAGAAAAGCTAAGTTTTTACCTTAAAACCCTGAGAAAACTTTCAAAAAGATTATTGTTTGTTTTTTTTTAGTAATAAATATTATTTATTGTTATTTATATAATTCATGACATATAAGTATTTTTGTTAACCATTTCATCGTATAATAGTTGTTTTTAAATATTGCTGTTTTATGTACAGGCTATCTCATTGTCATATTTCAGAATTTCTAGAGGCTTAGGATGCATCCCGATGACTCAGAATCATATTGCTATGCAAGTTCAGAAATGCCTTCCTAATCTGATCGTGTACACAAAAGCATCAGAAATGAAAAGACCCACATAAAAGAATATTCATTTTAATAATAAATGTGCATGAACAAAAGGAACATGAGTCAAAGATAGTGTTTGAAGTTTCCTACACAGACTTCAATGCAGGCTACACACACACTGTCCATTGATTCTAAATATTCTGGAATAGTTCAGGCTTATCTCAATTTGTGCAACAAACTCCTTGGCGTTGTCAATTGGAAAGGGAGGGGCATCAACCAGTGTCTTCATATGCCCCTGAAAAAAGAAATGAAGACATGATATGTCCGGAGGTCAAGCAGGCCAATACATTGAACAAGTATTTTTATTTCTGCACCAATGCATCAAGAAAGCATTTCCCATTCTGTATCTACAGGATTCTGAGTTGTTGGGATACACTCTATTTCATCTACATGGTCTGAAATGTGGTACTGAGACATTCTAAGAACAATGCGTGTAAAATTAGACAACAAATCGAATAAACAAATGAGTTGTTTATTAAACATTGTTGATCAACATAGCATTTTTTTTATATATTAATAAAGAGAGTTTGTAACTTTTCTGTGCACATTTAGAAGGAAAATTCTTTTATTACTTTTCTTAAAATATTCTTCATCCTTTGATAGGAATGGTTAATAACTTCCATTTACTTTATTGTTGTAATGTAAACATATATTTAGATATATACATTCACATTTAAAAATTTATTTTCTTTACTTCTAATATTTTATGTAGACATCAATTTATTTTATATAATTTGAAAGGTCATTTAAGTATTTTCTCCAAGTGGGATCATTAAAAATCAATTGTAATTAAGTGGTGCCTATTATTATTATTATTATTTTTTTTGCTTTTCTGGGATTACTCATGTTCAATATCTTGTCCTTGATTATGTATCATGTTATTGAAGATTATCTGTAAAACTTGAACCAAAGTACAAGAAAGAAACATTTGGCTTAAAATTTGATCACTTTATGGTTAAATATACTGTGGAAAGACCCATTAATATATTTTCTCTTGTATAAAATGTAAAAAAATTAAAGTGAATTATTATATTCAAATTTTGTTAATATGCATTGCTAACATTTGATTATTCATTAAAACTGAAATGCAGTGATTGTTTGTTTTGAATTCTGTACTTTTTGTTTCTTTGTATTTTATCATTAAATAAAATTTCATAGTACTTTTTTTTTTTTTTCTTTTTCCAAGGTATGCCAAACATCATGGAATTTCTTAAATGTATTCCTATTCTGTATGAAAGAGAGACCCCCACGGAGGTCATTCCCCCCCCTAGGCCTAGGACACACCAGGAGTCAATCGGCCTTAAATCCTTCAACCAACCGTATGAAAGAGAGCCTAAACATCACAGATTCAGTTGTAAACTTTGTTCTGATTCATCCAGAAAACGCCGTCACATAAATTATTGTGAAGACAAAGATAGTGCTGCTAGATTGTTTAAATGTGGTATATGCCAGGAAACTTTTTCTTGTGAACATGAATTATGTGTACATTCACTTAAACACCATACTGGTCTCTGAATTTTTTTTAATTGCTTGCATGATAATAATCAGGGTTCCAGGAATTTGAAAAAACTAGTTGTCAGCAAAATTTTTTGATAGCCAATAAAAAATATCCATCTGCACTTTTTTTAAAATTATTATTTACTTGAATAAATTCTATGCATAAAAAACAAATATTTATTAGACTAGAATGATACATCAGGAAACACCTGTAACACATTTAACATCATGAAACCAATTTTATTATTTTCATTAAACTGGTACACCATTGACACAGATACATTGTTACATCGGCACAAAGATTCAGCACCAAGAACCAATTTTTTCACTAAAATATTGGATTGCCAATGGTGACCAGGCGACAGTATTTTCCCGAGCCCTGATAATAATCATAATAATCATCATCCTTTGATAGAAATGGCTAATAACTTCAACTTACTTTATTGTTGTGATGTAAACATATATTAGATACCATAATTTATAAAAAATAATGTCAATACTAATAAAATAAATAATTATGTGTTAGCATTCTGTTTTGAAATATAAAAATAAAAAATAATGATAAAATGTTTTTAATATTATATTGTTTTAATTATATTTTATATATAAAAAAAAAAATAATGCAAATTTGTAGTTTATTAATAAATAAGTATTTATGTTACTTAATATTTAAAATAACAATGGTATTACCATTTTTATAAAAATTTCATGGGGGGGGAGGGGGGGGGAAAAATAAAGTCTTAGGCACAAAATTTCCTAGAATTTAACCATAATCTTACGCCAGCATTAAAAATAAATAAAAAATTATACAAGTTTTTGTCAAATTTTAATACAGTAGGGAGTCAAAAATCCGCACAGCTCGGGACCAGAAGTTGTGCGGATATTAGGATTTGGCAGATATCCAGGCGCTTAAAAAATGATTATCATTTTTAATAATAAAAGCAGAATATTATTTAAGCTAAACACACACTAGGGAATAATGACACAGTTTCTCTTGAATATTAAATTATTAGGTACATAGAAATAACACTGAATATTAAAAGAATGTACATAATGAAAATAATAAATAAAAGTGAAATTTATTTGTCAAATTGCGATAAAATCTCTTCACATGTAGTTTGTTTTCAAAACTACACTTGTACATGCATACGTACATCATTATTATTATTATTTTTTTTTTTTTTTCCTTGCTGTATGTTATAAATAGTCATCTATTCTTATTTTGTAACACAAATTTATTGTTTAAGAATTTAAGTTAGTTCTTTCCTATGCTTATGTCTTCATCAGATAACATTTTAAAAATCATTTTGTTATTGTATACCTCATTGATAGATTTAATATCCTGTTAATAATTTCATTATCAGTAATTTAATTCTGATAATCTTTTATGTTATTATTATTATTATTATTTTTAATCATAAAATGCGAGTATAGAATCTGCATTTAAGATAATTTTTAAAAATTCTGATTTGCAGTTTGTAATTTATTAAAAGTGAATTTTATTGTTTATATCTGACAAGCTGTGCAGATTTTAGATTGGTGGATTTCTAGCTGTCTACTGTAGTAGCTAAATGCCAATTTTTTTTATAATTTTTATTAATTGCATTATATTTCTGTAATGTGTTATTTTTACAGAAAAGTTGATGTTAAAAATATTAACATATGTTTCAAAAGTGAATTAATTGATAATTATTTGTTTTCATTTTAATTTGTTTATGAAATTTTTGCATTTCATTTAAGTATTGATGGGGTGCACAATGTCAATGTATTATTATTATAATGCAAATGAGTTTTCAGGATTAATAAATTTTAGTATATGTGTTTATTTTTTCCTTTGGATTTTTAAAAGTTTTTCTTGCAGAGTAGTTCTTGATGATAATAATTAATCCTTCATATTGCCTAATACTTTTACATGTGGTTATTATGTGTGAATAATAATATTTGAATATTCTTGAGTATGTCTCATGCATAAAATGATATTGATTTAATTATAATTTAAAATGTTCTTTACCTTAGCCTTTATATTTTAATAATTTTATATTTCTGGATATTAATGTTGCTACAGTTAGTTATATTCATTTTAGGACTTGATTACATTTCCTTTATTGATAAATGTTTAGTATTTTATTTTTTGTGTGTGACTTTTTATTTTGAATATTCAATATATTTCATGACTTTATCTAATTATTTTGAAGTAAA
The DNA here is from genome assembly GCA_963930645.1 of Salticus scenicus. NCBI lineage: Eukaryota > Metazoa > Arthropoda > Arachnida > Araneae > Salticidae > Salticus > Salticus scenicus. The sequence continues at coordinate 300,875,635 of OZ005655.1, forward strand.
TTAGCACACACACAAATTGACATTATATATTGTGTCTTATATTTTTCATTTAAATGCATAATTTCTCCTCATGAGTATTGATGCATCATTACTTTTTCTGTAAATATTTTTAACTAGTAAGGTTACTACAGTCATTACATAGATTTCTAAAATTCACAGGACAACTAATGTGTTGGTTTCAGACCAACCTTAACTAGAAAATCTCAACAAATGTCGGACGAACCCAACTTGAAACTTTTACACTCGTTAGGAACTATGCATATTACATATCATATAATTAATTTGGTTTCCTTTTTATCTTGACTTGATTTCAACATTCAATCATCAATCTAGCGGAGAAGTAAATATGAGTAATAAATATTTCTGAAATTATTTAGCACAGGATGGCCATTCGCATCAATACAGTAAATTGCTCTGATCAACTTGGTAGCTTGATCAGAGTATAAACAATCCTAAACAGGAAAATAATACTCATAAAATTATTCTCCAAGAATGACAAATTTTTTATTCGTATCTTGACATGAGGAGAATACAATACAAATGTAGTATTAATCCCTGCCTTCTCGCTCCTGTGAAAATGACGGGGTGAGTTTTCGCTCTCTGCCCGTGATATTTCCTGGCTGGAGTGTTAAAAAACAGGGTTCATACTCATCAGGGAAAACCTAGAAAGCAGGAAATACTCAGGGAATTTGGAATCAGGGAAAATAAAAATTTTCATTAAAAGTCGGGAAAAATCAGTTATAAAACCTGGAAAAACAAATGTTTTTTCTCTCAAGTTATGTTTTTCTTGTTTAGCTTCATATCAAAATTTATTGATTAAGTTTTGTGAAAATGCACATGTAAGTATTGATTTCTACCTGAATTTCTGCCGTGATCAGAAGTAATATGACATCATACAGTGGAAGTAGCTGTATTTTGTCCTGTCTAGAGAAGCGTTTCTTGTAATATGTTGCTAATATTTTCTTGAAAATTGTCTGGGAACTCAGGGAATTTTTTTCCCATATTTGAGTATGAACTCTGACAAATTATGCACTAAAAAGATCTAAAAACAAACAATTTCTGATACCTGGAAAATTTTAATTGCTTATTCTACACTCTAGATGAAAGTAGTAGACTATTTAAAAAATAATTGGAGATAGTAGGTTTATTTTAAATATTTGTAATACTTATTTTGTAATCTTAGTTCAGTTAAACTTTTGAATGCACGTGGTTTTGTGCTCTGTTTTTTTTTTTTTTTTTTTTTTTTTAAATATTGTGTACATTATGTAGTCAGAATCATAAAGTTACTCGGATTCCAATTTTAGTATAAATGCATCTGAGGGTGATATGAAAATAAGTGATATTTTTAAAAGTTCAGATAGCGAATCTAAGAACAGTCTATTACACACACACCTGTGTTGTATTTTATGTAAAATCCTTTTCAAAAAATTCAGTTTTAATGTTTAAAGCTCATATCTGTTATTTTTTCTATTTTTTGGAAAACCAACATTGAGTCATAATGACCCTAATTGTTGTTTTTCTGCAAAATTAAATTTTCTCAATTTCAAGCTAAAAAAAAATTTAAAAAATTAAAAATGAATACATATATTGTTCATGCAATTTATTTTATATAATTTTCTTGGTTAAAAAAGAAAAAGGCACTTTTTTTATCATTTTCTTGAAAATTACGAGATTGTTAAGGGAGCTAAATATTGTTGAGGGTTTTTCTGTCAAAATTGGGGGTAAAAGCCATGAACCTTGGCAATTATAGAAAATATTCAGTGTCTAATTTCTTCTAAAATGTTCTATTCCACACTCAATCCTTACACATTTTCATACATGAAATTCATCCTGTAAGGGAGGGGGGGGGGGAAAGTCACATGACTTGTAAGCCCTTAAATAAAATGACTGTAGTTATTAAATTATATTAATTAAAGAAACAAAGTGAAATTACTAAATTAAATATATCAAAAAACCTTTACTACCTTCGTTGTTTGCCGTTAAATCTTTCCATCGGGATCCCAATTCTCGTCAGATGGATTCTCTATGAGTGAGTTGGACTGTTCTGCTGGTTTCTGCCTTTTCAAAATGTGGCGCCACCTCTTGTCTGGAGCTACTGCGCTGCTGTCATTACATGCATTTTTATTGGTAGTTATTTTGATTGATTCGCGGAACACGGCATAGTTGTATTCTTCATATTTAGCTATTTTAGTGGTTTGTTCGAAATTTATATCTATGTTTTCCCTGTAAAAAGTTTTGGCTAACGCTGTATTCTGATTTCCTGTTTTAATATCTCTCATATGTTCTTTTATTCTTGTTTTGATTTTTCTTTTAGTTACTCCGATATACGAACCAGTCTGTTTATTTTGGTCAGTGTAAGGTATTTTATAGACTCCTGAGGTTTCAAGGGGGGAATGGGGTCTTTTTCGTTTTTGATAAGCTGAAATATATTTTTATTGGCTTTTATAGGGATATTGACTTTGCATTTATTGGCTGCATGTTTGATTTTGTTTGAGGCACCACGATCGTATGGTATGGAGGTCGTGAATTTTAAGGGGGGTTTCTGAAAACCAGGTATATTATCAATGTGTTTTATTTTATTCTTAATAATTTTGTTTACAATTCTTTCCGGATATCCAGCCTGCTTTGTGAACGTTTTAATTAGGTTTAATTCATTATTTAGGTCTTCTGGGTTATTGCAAATTAGAAAAGCGCGATTTATATATGATCTTATGGCGTTAATTTTATATCTGTAGAGTGTTTTGCATTTGTAATTTATAATTTCGTTGCTATTTGTTGGTTTCCTATAGACAGTCGTTTTAATTTCCTGATTAGTGCGTATGATTTTGACATCTAAATAATTGATCTGCCCATTGCTTTCCTCTTCACATGTGAACTGTATGTTTGGATCAAATTTATTAATTTCATTGAGGATTTCATTAACGTTTAAATTTTTGTCGATAACGGCAAAGACATCATCGACATACCTATACCAGAAGAAAATTTTATTTTTTAATTTATTAAGGATTTCATTTTCCAGTTTCCGTAATTTAAATTCGGCAGCAAAGCCGGAACTATGTGAAAAATACCAGAGCCGATAATAAATAAAAATATCAACCTTTACTCTCCAATTTTTGATTTAAATAAGTATTCACGGTTGATGAATTCATGAATAAAAATTTCTAAATTGAAAATGGAGTTGTGCTACGATTATTAATGTCTCACCTGATATATCTGCGTTTGCAGACTCGGTGACTTTGCCAACGATAATTATGTGAGAAGTGCCTAGCTGGTTGTCAGTCAGGGTAGCTCAGTGGTAGAGCATCCGTGCGTTAAGCGGAGGTGCCCGGGTTTGATTCCCAGCTCTGGTATTTTTCACATAGTTGGTAATAAATAAAAATATCAACCTTTACACTCCAATTTTTGATTTAAATGAATATTTTTATTTTTATGTTCATATTTTCAGTAGTATATACTAGAAGAAATTCATAGGTTCAATGTATGAATGTGATATTTTCATCATATTATTCTATCCTGCATATAGATTGGGAATTATATTTTACCTGTGCTGAACTATCATAGATATAAAACTTGACCAGGACTATACTACGACAAATTTTGTTTTGTTCTTCTATTTAGCATTATGTTTAAAAAAAAAAAAGATATATAGCTTATATAGCTTGGTTCCCAGCCCACTCGGTGCCTACTGACCATTCTTGCAGTGCCTTAAACATTTCCTTCCCAGACTGACAGTGAATGTCCGCTCAGGGTGCCCAGGGGTGCAGAAAATGTTCAAACCTCGGAAATTTCCCCCAAACACAGTATAAATTTCCCTCAATAATGCAAAAATCTACTTTGCTATACAAAGGCATTTGTTCTATGTAATAAATCTTTAAGAGAATAAGTATACAGTGTAACATAAAAATATCGCTGTTAGTGTATATTATAAGCACTTCAAAGTAGCAAATTGTTATTTTTGATTTACATTTTTATTTTCTCTTAAAAAAAATATTCAAAATTTCCCCCAGACAGTTTAAATTTCCCCCGAACCTCGTTCGGGCGTTCGGACATATTCTGCACCCCTGAGGGTGCCTAACTTCTGCTCAAGACTGCATCTTTAAACTTAATAAAGGATTATTAGTTAACCTGAAGGACTCCTCATCATCCGTAAGATGCTTACATCCTGTAATCCAGCCCATATAATATTACAGAAGCCTCATGGACTTGTAAGTTTTGCAAGTGACAAACAAGAGCCTAATAGAAATGTGCCGGGTATACACCCCTATAACTTTACATATATTCACATTTTAAAATTTCTTTTCTTTACTACTAGTATGTGCACATTAATTTATATAATTCAAAAGGTCACTTAAGTATTTTTTCCGAATGGGATTATTTAATATCATTTGTGATTGAGTGGTGTCTTGCTTGTTTTTATTTTTCTTATTAATTTAAACAGTTTGAATCACTTGAAATGAACTTATTTCTTGTAAATGATACTTATTTCATTATAGTAACCACTGACAGTTGATGTGTGGTAGGATAATTTGTTCCATTTAAAAATGGATTGCAACAACTCTTATTATTATCTCTACATTCACTTTAAATTACATTTTTTTTTTTTTTTTTTTTTTTCTAGGATAATTCATGTTTGATGCACCGTCCTTGGTTATGAATCATGTTATTGAAGATTAACTGTAAAACCTGAATCAAAATACAAGAGGGAAACATTTGATATAAAATTTGTTCAATTTATGGTTAAATATAGTATAGAAGACGCATTACTATAGTCTCTCTTGTATAAAATGTAAAAAGTTAAATTGAATTATTATATTCAAATTTGACTTATTATATTCAAATATTCCAAATTTGAATTATTATATTCAAATTTGGCTAATATGCATTGCTAACATTTAATTATTCGTTAAAGCTGAAGTACAGTGATTATTTGTTTTGAACTGTGTAATTTCTGTTACTTTGTATTTTATTATTAAATAAAATTTAATAACATTTTTCTTCTTTTCTTTTTTTTTAAAGGTATCAAGCAATCTTTCATTGAAGTTCTTAAGTGTATTACTATTATGAAAGCAGGAGACCCTAAACATCGCAGATTCAGTTGTAAACTTTGTTCTGATTCAACCAGAAATCTCCGTCACATAAATTATCATGAAGACAAACGTAGTGGTGTTAGATTATTTAAGTGTGGTATATGCCAGAAAACTTTTTCCTGTAAACATGAAATATATGGACATTTGCTTGTAGACCATAAGGGTTTCTGAAAGTTTTTTAATTGTCTGTGTGATAATAATCATAATAAAAAGTAACTTAACCTTGTTGAGTTCAGAGTGTTGTGCTTTTACAAGCTTTCAAATTAAAAGGTGAAGCAATACTTTAGTTTCTGCAAATGTTGCAGACTTGCAGAATATATATGTGTAAAAATTCATTGTTATGCTTTTTAAATAACTATTCATGCTATACTCTTAGCTGTAATGTGCTTTTTAATAGACCTGCTTAAAAGTTTAAGATGTAGTACATTCTTATTTTTTTCTGATTCAAATTACACTTTTTTTTGGCTTTAACAATGTATATAATATTACAGTTTTTTAGAGGAAGTAACATTTCTAGTTCTTCATTTATTCACCCTCTTTTTATTGTATTATATATTGCATTTTATGTTACCTCTTTTTCACATTTGTTACTTACATTGAGCCATAAGTGTTACTGCTGGCAAATGTACCATATATGTATAAATATGAGGAGCAAACAGTGTTTTCTCCAAAATAAAAGAAAAATTTAGTGTTTTTTTTTTTTTTTTTACTTAACATAAAATAGAATGTCTACATATTTTCCTAGTAACTAGTAATGCGAGTAAACAAATGATAGTTAAGTTTTAAATTTAGTTGTTTTTTAATTTATTAGTTTTTTGTGTTTTCTGAAAAATTGTATCCAAAGGAGAAAACATAGTGTGAATGTTTGCTCCTCATATGTTTCTTAAGTGTGATTTATTCTAACAAAATTACTGTATAAAAACGACTTCTTCTTTTGTTACTAATATAGGTAAATCTGAAGAGAGAATTGAGCATCCTTGCTTGTTCTGCTTTTACACAACAACTAAATGGGGCTGTATGAAATATTAAGTTATTCTTACCAGAATGTATCTATTTAAGTGTTCACTTTATCTGAGAGCTAAAGATTTTACTAAAGATTAATCTACAAATACATATTAAATGCATCCATAAAACTAAATAATTTTACCTAGATATGAAGTCATGTATATATTGTGTTTTGAAAAGAGAAAGTAACTCTTTAAAAAATATTTCTCTTTTTAGAAATATTGACTTTATACTGATGATTTTTGTTATGTTGACATCTAAAATATTCTATTATTTATAAAATTAAGTTTGTATTGTTTTTCAAACAAAAGTTTAATAAAAATTTTAAAATAAAGGTTATTATTATTATTATTATTACATTGTACAAATAGAACTTGCTTTTTTTTTGGGGGGGGGGGGGTGAAAGGGGTGATAAATGAATTCTGCAATTGAAGGAAGATTGTTTTACAGAAATCTAATTATCAGATCAATTTTAGATATTTTCATTTATAATATTACCTTTTTAAAAGTTGAAAGTAATGGTAATTGGATGATTCAATATTTGATGCATACAGTAAAGGGTTTATTATGGTCCAGCTTTGTGCATTTAAAATTTCTGCTATTAATTTACTATATAAACCAAAAACTTTTTTTTTTTTTTTTTTTTTTTTTACCAATTAATATAGTATCTAACTTCCTTGTTGAAGTAGAAGCATTTTCTGCATACAGATATTTTCTAATCTGTAAGCATTCATTATTCTTGATGATTTTGCTTATGGTTTAAAGAAATTATTTCTGATTTATTAATTATTATTATTATTATTTTACTATCTTGCAAATTTTAATCTCTGCATTTTGTTTTGAAAAAAGGTTATTTGCTATAAAGTTCTTAATTATTACTGTTATAGGTATTTAAATAATAATAATAAGTTTCTTGCCAGAGCTGTTTTATTTGCACAAATTAAAATGAAAAACATTTCATTAAATTTCTCCGAAAACTAAACATCATGTGTGTTAAAACTTGCATAAAGTTCTTCAGTATAGATTTGTAATTACATTAATCAGTGGGCAAGTAATATACTGTTCTTTTGCAGTTGCCATTCCTAAATAGACAGGGACAATTCTGCTTTAAAAAGGGGTAACTGTAGAGGTTATGCAGTTGATAAGATTTAATTATTTGTCGTCTTCTCTCTCATTTGATCTTCCAATTTTGCTGAATATTTTTTTTAATTGAAACTTTGCTATATCTGTTTTAGTGATGCCTTGTGAATGACATTTTGGTCTATCTCTATATGGGTGGCTAAAAAAGTACATTATAATAAAATATTTATTCATCTTATGGGTTCATTTTCTTATTTCGTGGAACAACATAGATATGACAACATTTCAGCAATCAATCAGATGAATGAGCAAACTGTTTCTAACTACCCCTATAGAGATAGCCCAAAATATCATTCACGAGATGCCACTGCTCAATTTAGCAGAAGTGCTTGAAGTTCATCTTATTTAAACAGTTTTCCAAATCAATAATGAAAATAGTTTATTTCTGTGCATACTTAATAATTATCTTCTATTGAAAAATTTTTATTTATGAAATATATTTTCTGTATTTTTTTATTTTTATTTTTTAAGTAAATTGGAGTGTAAAGGTTGATATTTTTATATACCACCTATGTGAAAAATACCAGAGCCGGGAATCGAACCCGGGCACCTCTGCTTAACACACAGATGCTCTACCACTGAGCTACCCTGGCTGACAACCAGCTAGGCATTTCTCACAAAATATTCGTTGGCAAAGTCACCGAGTCTGCAAACGCAGATATAACAGGTGAGACAATAATAATCATAGCACAACTCCATAGACCACGAAATTTCAATTTAGAAATTTTTAATCATGAATTCATCAACCGTGAATATTCATTTTAAGTAAATTGGAGTGTAAAGGTTGATATTTTTATTTACCAACTATGTGAAAAAAAACCAGAGCCGGAAATCGAACCCGGGCACCTATGCTTAACGCAAGGATGCTCTACCACTGAGCTACCCTGGCTGACAACCAGCTAGGCATATTCTGTATTTAATTGGAAGTTTCTTTTTCTAATTAATTCTTTTTTTATATATGTATCATTTGTGATTTGTTATCTGCACAAAGTCATTTTGATGTATTTATTTCAATTTAAATGATGATTCAAAGTGTATGCATAAAATATCAAAATGTCAGAAATTATATAATTAAATGAGACATTACTATAAATTATGTTACATAAAAACAAACTTGCCTCATTATCAGGCCGTAAATGTTTTTCACCTGGATGCCCAGGCCTCTTTAGCGGCTTCATCTGTTGTGAAGTTCACTTGACACTGAAATCCGTGGGTGGCTTTCTCCATGAGGCGTCTCCATGCTCCTTTTGGGGGCATTGTGCCGCTGTCATTGCACACATTAGGATTAGTAGCTATTTCGATGGATTCGCGGAACATTGCATAATGATAGTTATTATAGTCGGCGAATTTTTTAGTTTCAATATTTTCATTATTATATGTTTTTGCGAGAGCGGTATTTACTTTGCCAATTTTAATGTCGTATTTATGCTCGTTAATTCGGGTTTTAATTTTTCTTTTAGTGACGCCGATGTATGAACCTGTATTTTTATTTTGATTAATGAACGGTATTTATAAATTCCGGCAGTTTCAACTGGTGAAATGGCCTGGGCGTCCAGGTGAAAAAATTTATGGCCCGATAATGAGGCAAGTTTAAAGGTTTTTATGTAACGTAATTTAAATATCAAGATGTTTAAAAAATTGCATTTACTATTTATTTATAAAGGCACTGACAGCTTTCAGATATGTGCATTTTATATAAACAATTAAATACTTGAATGTTTCAGAATCGTTATTGTGCTGTATTCTGGTGAATAGGTTTTTGCTAAAATATTGTTCCAATTTATTAAGGAAGAAGTTGACTTTTAATTTGATCCTATTTTTCTGCTGTTTCTTTTTGCTTGTTGTAATGTTAATGTAGGAAGGAAAAGTAATTATATAATTCAATATAATTAAAAAAAAAGTTTGTTTCTCTTCAGTACAAAATGATAAGAATGGAGGGTAAAAACACCACATTCGGCAAATGCTTTTTTAATTCTGCAATAATGTAATAACCAACTTATAATATTCCTTCTCTCTCTCTCTCTCTCTCTCTTTCTTTTCTTTTTTTTTATTATAAAACATATTGTTATTTTTTCATTTTTATTGTTTTTGCATGTTTCAAAATAATTTTACTCATTGTTATTGTAAAAATCTTGATTTTATCAAAGTTAAAATTTATTAAAAAATAATTTATGGTATTTTAAATATGTTATTTAAAAATTTGCAATTGATACACTATTGGTAGTTTACTTTTAATGAAGAACACCTACTGATCAAGCCTGTTATATGTAATTATCATATAGGATTCAATTTTCGAAATTACATATGATGTAACATATTGTATCTAAATCCTATGATTATTTTAAAAAATCTGAAGTGACTCTACTTCATCTTCCAAACATTTAATTGTTATCAGTCATTTAAATGAATTTAATGAGAGATGTTGATTAAACAAAAGTGAAAATCATAATATAGCTTTTGAGTATTTATACAGTTTATATATTGTTTATAATGTACTCAAATTTTTTTGTGCATCCCTGTAAAGGAGCTATAGATGGTAAGCTAGTGATATCAAACATTTATTTGTTTTTTTATGTTTTAAACAATTTAATATTATTAAAACAAATTTTAAATAGTTTGAGCCTATAGACCTTAAGGTTTTAAAAATTCTACTTTATACCCTGATTGAAAATAAAAGTCATATGCTTCTGTGAATCTATGTGGTTCTTGCAAATTGCAATGACAACCTGTCACATGCCTACCAATTTATATTTTAATTGAATGCAGAGTGTAGATGCTACTGCACATCAAATATTTCAAGTCCATAGTCTGTAATGATAAAAGAGTTTTCTTTGTGTCTCTGTAAAAGCATTGAGAGTGAGAGTGAATGTACTTTCCAAATTCTACATAAATTGTGCAACAGTGACCTATGACATACCTACTGATGTATAGCTCAATTGGATAATGTTGTGTTCAAATGCTATCGCATTTTTAATAATTTGAATCTATAGGCCATAATGATATGAAATTTTCTTTGTTTTCTCACAGCACACATAAAAATATATATAATTTGTGCCACAGTGACCTATAACTTTCTTACCAATTTTCAACTCAATCGAAAAAAAGATTTAGACGTTATTTTGTATGTTATATACCTTTCCATAACAATACAAAAATAGATTAAAGAAATCTGAAAGTGTATAGAAACATCAAAATCTCATGTTTTTCTCATGAATCTCAAGAACTTTCTCATGAGTACAATACTATCCTTGCATAGTATGCATTCAAAAAATAAAAATGAGTAGAGTACAAACCCTGTTTTGTACCTTTATTCTTTCATTTAAAAGCCAGTTTAAAAAAAAAAAAAAAAAGTGACAGAGAGCTTTAAAATATCTACAGAAAAATTTTACCAAAAAAAAAAAAAAAACCTGATTGTGTCTATATCTGTATATTTAAAATGGCTATCTTAGACATATATTACGATGCTGCATAATTTAAATTAAAAAAAAAAATACCTTTTTAATTTAAATTTTTAATACTTCCAGTATAAAATATTGCTGAAACAAGTTTTTTTCCCCTGTGTTTTGCAGGAACGTTGAGACAAATTCATAATAATCAATTATATTCAGATGCATGTAAATGTTTTTATTGTATTTTAACTTATTATTGTAATTATTACATTTATATTCACCTGAACTATCATCTGATTATTTTTTAAAGTTATAGATAATTTTTAAAAATTCTAAAACATATAATTTTTTTTTTTTTTTTTTTAAATATAGCTGTAGTACAAATACAAGGGTCTTCTTCATTTCTTATCTCTGGGAATAGAACTGAATACTCTTGCTTGTATTGTTCTTATACAACAGCCAAAAAATCACATATGAAGTATCATCAAGTTAAGCATAGCGGTGCTCGACCTTTTAGATGTAATATTTGCCTAAAGAATTTCTCACAGAAAAGCAATTTGGGTCAGCATTTAAAGAAAATTCATGGAGCACAATGATTTTTGGTTATGCTTTAGGTATTTAGAGCTATATGCTGTAAAACAGTTTTAAAAACATTTAAAATTAAAACTTTGTAAGTTTTTGCTCAAATATACATATATGTATGCATGTTAAAAAAATGCTCTTTCCTGAATTAAAATTTGATTTTATTCATAAATTAATTTTTATTTATTTATTTAAAAACTATAACACTTAATCTGGTGTGACTTACTGAACATTAAGTAATTAATGTTTGTTTAAATAAATTAAAGTAAGAGGACCCCCTAAATAACACCCTAATTAATTAGTTAAAGTGAGAGAAGTTGTTTACTAAACAAAAGGGAAAATTATAATAAGGTGTTTGAGTATTTTTCTCCAAATAGTAATATGGATTGTATCCAAATTCTTTTATGCATCCCTGTACTAGCAATATTGAATATTTATCTGTTTTTTTTTTTTTTCGCATGTTTTAAATAATTTAACATTACCAAAGCAAACTTTTAAAGAGTTTGAACCTGTAGACCACACTGTATAAAAATTTTATTTTGTATAATTGTGAAAAAAATGTACAAGTCCTACACATAAGTAAATCTGTATGGTTCTTGCATTAATAACCTATGCTATGCCTACCGATTTCTATCTTAATTGAAAGCAGAGCTTAGATGCTAGCACATTTCAAATAATTTGAATTCATTGTCTATAATGAGAAAGAATTTTTCTTTGTGATGAACATGGGACTTATAGTAAAATAACTATAAGTCCCACACTCATTAAAATCCAAACAGTGTGTGCAATGGAGACCTATAATATATTTATCAACTTTCAGCTCAATAGAAAAAAAAAAAAAAAAAGGAATTATGGCAAGTAGATTTAAGAATTTTTATGTTGTCAACATTAGGTTCATGGTAAATTTCCATAACATGCATAGTTAGGTTAGGTTACTTATATTTGAAATTAGTTTTCCCACCATTTGGTAAGTTTATTGTTGGATTATATCTTGTTGTAAAAGTCATAAACATCAGATCATTGTTTTTTTTTTAAGCGGCTGATTTTTATATCCGGTGGACGTTCCTGCACTTAAGGAGAAGGTATTACTTCTCTGAATTTGGAAAAAACTTTAAAAGGTAACGAATAATGTAATTAGTAAACAATATTAATTAATTTTTGAGAGATAAGTAATTGTTCCTTCGATATAAGTAAATTAAACGCATTCCAAATTCTCATGCGCTTTTCTTAGAGAAAATCATCATTATTTTGCCAAAAGTTCAAGCTGTTCTTATACTACATTTAAAATCTTTCCATTTAAACCTTATGAATTATAGTAATTTCAAAATAAGAACTAGAAATTGCCTTTTAATAATAATAATAATAATCATTTCAAATCAAATTTGTAACTTATTACTGCGCTTTGAAGAATACATTCTTCGAAATTGTTATGGAGATAAGTTATGGGGCGTATTTAATTTTGTAAAAGTTCTGCAAGTGTGCTGCAAATTTTCGTCAATGAATAATAAAGGAGGGTTTGTCGTGTTTTAATTTCTTTTTCTATTAAAAAAAAAAATCACAGTGCAAATAAACTTTTTTGAGTGTGTATAAATGATATTTTTTGCTGGTGAGTAGATATTTTTGAGTTTATTAACCGGCGATGCTGATTTTATTAAGCGGAATCTTTAAAAGTAGTTTGTATTTATTTGATTCCGGTCCTGGCAATTTGATCAGATTAAGCGGCTGATTTTATTAACCAGTGAATTTATTAAGCGGCGGTTACTGTATTTTTTTTTTTTTCAAAAATTTCTGTTTTTGTAATTCTGTCAGTTGAGTAATAAAGATGTATGGAAATATTTGTCTTACATCGTAGTATTTAATTTAATCCGAATAATAATATAAAATTATTGTATGTTTTCTTACCCCCACAAAATATTTTATTTGCCAGTCAAATATTCATTAAATTTTAAGATTTTTAATCAATTTTAACTCTTTTTATATTAATTAATTTAATTGTGTCTGTCTTAACTAAACCTTTAAGGGGTTACATGGGTTGCATAATTTCAAAAAATATTTTTCTTATATATGTGTATGTATATTTATATATATCTAATAGTACAATTTGCCTAGAATATTTTCCAAAATTTTCAAGCCAATTGGAATAAAAGTGTAGGAATGAGAACCTTTGGAAATGTCCCACATTAGGTTATTTTTACTGCTTCTTAACTTTAATTGCTTTTTTCTGGAAACACTATTTTTGAATTCGATGGACACGATTTCTCAAAAAACAAATGCCCTAATTTTATCGAAATTTTGCACACTTCTTCAAAATAGAATTGATTAGTATTTGAATAAAGTTTTTTTTTTTTTTTTTTAACAACTAATTCTACATGGTTGTACATGGGGAAAAATATTCCAAAAATTTTACTGTTTAATGCATACAACCTTGCCAAAAAAATTAAATATATAGTCTTGCCGCCTGCCTCCTACCTTCCTTTGTTTAGTTTCTTAAATTGTTTTTTCATAAATTTTGATATAGTTTATGGTTTTAAGTTAAGATTTGTTGTGCTGGTTTATTGATTCGTTTGTTTTACAGGCTGTTGATTGGTGGATCTGGTTCCTTTGGATTTGTGTGTTTCATCCCCTGATAATTTTTTTTTTTTTTTTCATTTTTCTGAACTTCTCAAAGAGGTTTTTGGTCTTATTGGTCATTGGTGTTTCAGTGATCTTGTATCTGTTGCTTTGCTTCTGCTATGCTTAATGGATCATCATTATTATTATAATATATAAATATATTTAAATTATTCATTCAAACACTAGATATACTTATCTACTAACAGATTTCTTTTTTTTTTTTTTTTTAGGTAAATTTTTAAATCAGGTCCCAATGGTGGACCTACAACTCATGAGGCCAGGGGCAAAAGTGTCTCTGAGGGCTCTCTAATTGGACCCTTTCCTGTATTGAGGCCCCTTATAATTCTTCACTTAAAGGTGCTTGAAAGCCAAACACTCTTGCTTTCACCTTCTCCATGTAATCTAATAGGATTTTTGTTGCTTTGTATTATCAGTATATCTCGCTCAAAAATAAAGTTTTTAAAATTCTGTTTTTGAATTCCACATCTCAAATATGTCAATTTTTTTCTTAGTGAGCATTTTTAAAGATGATAAAAAAGATTTAATAAATTTAAATATTTTATGTCATTAAGCAAACTTAAGTGTCTAATTTTCAATCTCAAAAAATAAATAAATAAATAAATAACATGTCATCTTTTATTTTAGTAAGCAAAGAGTGGAATTCAAAAAACAGAATTCGAAGAACTTTATCAAAGAAATAAAATATACGGATAATACAAAGCAACGAAAATCCCATTGGATTGCATGGGGAAGGAGAAAGGAAGGTATCTGACTACAGGGACTTTAAGTATATTACTATAAAAATGCATTGAAATAAGTTTTAAGATGGATTCGGAATCCCAACCCAAGAAGGGGCTAGGGGCACTGGCCTGCCTTACTCAAGCTTTACATAAATAAGTTTTTTGACTCTGGAGTTGTTGCTGTATGGTCACTTTTATACATTAAGGCTCATTAGACAAAAACCTAAGGCTTAAAATGAAATTCGAAGAATGTTTCAGGTTAAAATAATGATACGGCAGTTTATGCTCAAATTTTTGAATAAATGTTTTATTTATTAAAAGAATTATTATTTTTTATTTTATTTTATTTTAATTTTTTTAGCTTTTGAAGCTCATGAAACCTCTTAACTATATTATAAATATGTATTAGGTTAAAAAGGTGTAATATGAAAAATTTATTAATCTTTATTCTGATTTTTTTTTTTTTTTTTAACTTAAATATATATAACAGCTTAAGCTTAAATATATAACTTTATGCTTAAATAAATATGTTTAAAAAGTGCAATTTTTGCTTCAATTTTTTAATTTCATTTATTTAATCTTTTCATTCTATTGCAAGAACATGAAACAATTATTCTCTCTTTCTATATACAGTAAACTTCCGATTACCTGCAGAACTGGGTGGCTCAGCAACTGCAAATATTGTTAATTTCCTTAGAATTTTGTGATCCCTTCTATTAATTAATGTTTAATTTGATATCTACTTGTATAATTTACTATGATTATTATTATATATATTTTTTTTATGATTCGTAGTTTGTTGTTGCAAAAAATCCAATAAAGATCATAGATAATCAAGAGTTTACTTTAATAGAACTCTCTAAATAAAAAATAGCTCTGTTAAATTTAGACAATCAGTATACTGAAAATTGTTGATTATTTATTCATTTATTTTTGCTGAAGGGAAAGTGAGATATTATGAATGATATGAGGAAAAAAAATCTGATAAAAAACTATTGTATTGATATTTTTCAATGCTTTATATGGCCAAATGATGAAATTATTCTGAAGGTCTCTTTGATTTTTACAATTAAATTGAACCAAGTAGTAATCAATATTCATTGATTATTAGTTTATAATATATATTTTTATTTAAGAGTAAACAATAATATATGTGTGTTAATATAAAAATACTGTAATTTGTGCATTTTTTTTTTCTTTTTAATAATCTAAAGAAAATTATCTATTTTATAATAACAAAATGATTTAAGCTTACTACAATGAAACTCTTTCAGGTGCCAATTTCCAATTAAATTGAAAAAAAAAATTAAAAATTAGTTTACATTGTACTTAATTTGTTGCCAAATTTTTAGTTGCTAAATTGGAACTGGAAAACCTCATAGAATTGTTAAATTTTACCTTTCAAATGTCAGGTAATGAAGTAATCACAGTTAATTACATTAACCCTTCTTCATTGATGCCAAGAAACTTAACTATATCAAGCAGCTTGATTTCTTAAATTGTTATGTCATGTCTTTATATTATGTCTAATATTTTGATTTATTTTATATAACTTCAATATTACAAATTTTAGATTTACTTATACACTGCATTTACATTATAAGATATTTATTCTCGATGTATAAATTTGCATCAAATTGCAGACGATAAAAATCAAATAAATCCCTATTAGAGTATTTGATTAATTTAAATAAATTTAATCAAAATAGAATGATTATCAACCGTAGATGAAAACTACAATCAGAAAATCAGCAAATAAGGCATGTTTTTTTTTTTTAATTAATATATTACAGATACAAACAGCTTTTTAGTAATTTTCTATAGTTTTTACTTTCTTCTATATTCAATAGAAGAAAGTATTGGATTCATAAAAATTTTCGACCTCGGGTTTTTGATGGATTTACACGTTTTGAGAGCTGTAGAACACGATTTGACCATTTTAAAAAAATGTCTGTCTGTCAGTCAGTCTGTGTGTGTGTGACAAAATTTTGTGGCAACTGTATCTCAGGAACTACTGCACAGAATTTCATACAAAGTGGTATGTAGTTGCACCTTGACATAAATTAGTGCCTATCAACTTTTGGTAAAAATTGTCTTACAGGTTGTGTTGCCATCCCGCTTTTTCTAAAAATTTAACATGGTGATATAGGGCAAAAATTTGTATAAATGTGCATAAAGAGAATTATTTTTCAGTAATCATTATGAAATTTACAAGAATTATTTATAATAGAGATAGTCAACTGGGAAAAAAATTTTGTATGTGTAGGAGCCTCGCCACCCCTGCTGGGGGGAAGTCCCCCCCCCTCGAGGGGAATAAATTTTCAGGATGGGTATCTTTCGAAAGGTCTCGTCAATACCTTTAAAATGAATGGTTGATCTATAAATATGTGATAATTTAAAACAAAGTTATCGATTTTTTTTTCTTTTTTTTTAACCAAAAAAAAAAAAAAAAAAAAATCGTATATATATATATATATTTTTTTTAATATATTGTTACTGAGTGAATTTGTATAGGAAAATATAGAAGAAAGTCTTGTGGTAGCCACAACATACTAGTTTAATTGTAATTCAGCAATTATCATTTCTTTAAAATACTGTTTTGTATTAAACCTTATGCCAGTAATTCTTTGAAGAAAATCGCTTGAAAGAGTTTCTTAGTTAGTGCTGAACTAACTAGCAATTGATTGCAGTAATCTTTTTTTAAAATTAGGTTTTTATTCCTTTCATGAAAGGTATGAAATAATAATAGTCTCCACAAATATGAATTGTTCATCAAAAGCTATTTAGTTTGTGCTGTTAGCACTTAGTTAATTAGAATGATGTCAGTCATCCCAACAACACATTTTTTTTCTTTCTTCATTGTACAGGTGTTGGACAAAATAATAGAAGCACTTTCATTTTTACATGTTTTGTCAATTATCTTGAAAAATACTTAATAAATTGTTGTTGAATTTTGGAAATAAGGAAAACATGTTTTCTTCATATTTTTTTAGCAAAGATTTTGTCACAAATGCATTTAGTGTATGAAGAACTAATTTAATATTTGTGATTACCCTTTATCTAGAAATGCATTGATTTATCTTCAAATTTTAGATTTGCTTATAAATGTTATGTTTAACATGTGTGTAAAGTTTTGTGCGAATTGCATGACTATTTAAAGAGTTATAAATATGTTTAAGCTGGTAACACTACTTTTTAGCATGAGTGGTAGACTTTAATCTTGTGCTGTAGCCACTTTTGCAAGGAGATCCCCTTTTCATCATTGGACTCGTCTTTGATGGTTTGTGGCACACTGCATCCCCAACCTTCATTGACTGTGCTAACAATGTTACTTTTTTCAGCTTCAAATAGAAAAGGAACCAGTTGAATTAAATTTTTAATTTATATATTCATTTGTTTTATTTTTATTTATTTATTTTTTTGTATTTAACTGCGAGAATGTGCAAAAAGTAGTTTACTCCATGTTTTTTTAATTTGATTGTCGACAAAAATTTTTAGCTAATGAAAATGATGTCACAACTAATTTCACGGAGGTTCTTTTAATCTAATTTCTGAGCAGAATGAATTTTTTCCCTCTGAAATAGGAGAAAATTGTTATGATAGCAAAAGGCACCTCCTCTGAAAGTTTGAATGAAATCTAACAATTATTTTTTGAGTCTTTCTGGATGAAATAGTTTAATATTCATCATAGCTATAGATGAGTCATGGGTAAAAACACTGTGTATGACTCTTCGCTGTCACTGAGACAATTAAAAAGTAATCAAAATTTCAAAATTACATTCCAATTTTTTTTATTTTATTAAAAGTGATTTGTATGATAAAAAAGTAGTTAAACTATATACAGTCTCATTGAATCAATGTGTAAGCAAAATGTTTTATTCAACACTAGAATAGCCATAATTGTTATTTTGACAGCGTGCATAGAACTATGTTTTAAACCAGAAAATATATTAAAAAATGAACTTCATGAGTTTCTGAAGGACAATGACAAAATAGTTCAGACTAGGAGACCCCTAAATTGTGGGGGCTCTGGGCAAATAAACCTGGTGCCCATGCAGAAGTTGGTGCCTAGTTATACTTCTCCGAGATGAAAATTGGTTGCATTCATCATGAAAGATAATTTTAATAAATTATATATTCTGAGTGAGTTTGTATTTGAAAATTTAGATAAAAGTTTTGTGATAGTCACAACATACTATTTTTCTGTTTTTTTTTTTTTTTTTTTTTTCCCTCTCTCTCATAGTTTCTATTTAATGCTGTTACATAATATCAGATTTTGTTTTTATTTTATCTTTTTTTTTTTTGGTTATGTTACTTTGACCATGTTCTATGCTGTTATTTCACTCCTTTATGCATGTGTGCAGATGCATATAGGGCATGGGGAGGTCTTATTCCATAACATAATAAAAAAATATATACTATTTATTTTCGATAAAAAATTAAAGGCAATTTTATCTTTTATGTATTTTTTACCTAATTACAAAAAAAAAAAAAAAAACATTTATGCAATTTTTTGCTTATGTATCAACAAGTAAAGAAATTTTTGTTTTTCCATAGCCCAGGTTTGTTTATTAAAATTACATATTTTATAATTGTAAAATGTAATGAAAATCTCTTTAATGTTCAAATTTTCTCTCCCCTCCTCTGGGATATTATCCTTAAACATCTGTGTGTTGTGTTGCATGCACAAATCAACAGTACAAAACATTTTATTTGATTATTAGTGTAACTGGGCATACTGTTTCCTTCAGACAGTGATTTTGCCTGGTCAACATTTATTGTGTTACCCCTTGAATGAACATGCAAACATTTTTGTTTTTATTTAAAATATATAAAGCTGCATGTGTGTTATTGTATCTGTCTGGGTTATTAAATTTTATCAAAAATTGGTACACTTTCGAATAAAAAAAAAAAAAAAAAAAAAAATTATTATTATTATCTAGCTAACGCTATATTTTTTAATAATTGGTACAAAACTTTGAATAAACACCATACAATATAAGAACTTGCAACAATTGTTTCGGGTTGAAAATAAACACGATCCTTCATCAGGTGAATAAAGAATGCTTTGTTTGCAGCACTCGTGCCTACTTTATTTGCCTGACGAAGGGTTGTGTTTACTTTTGATCCGAAACAATTTTCGCGAGTTCTTATATTTTATGGTGTTTATTCAAAGTTTTGTACCAATTACTTTTAAATGCCAGCTAAAGTAAGTAAATAAGTGAATATATATTTCTTTTTATGTTAAAAAAAAAAAAAAAAATTTGAACAGGGAAACTTCTTTTTTTTTTTTTTAAGTAATGAAAATAAAATTGAGAAAAATTATGCTAATGAAATGAAGAAGCTTCAGTATAAAATCTCTTTGCGAAATTTGAAATTTGTCATCGAATAACCTTGGATGTTTCTCACCAAAGGTCTTTGTTTATGCTGTTGTGATACCCATTTTAATTCATTGTGAAAATGACAAAAAAATAAAAATAAAATAAAATAAATATATATATATATATAACGCCAAGAGTCTCCTAATGCTAAAGTTGTACCAAAATAATTTTAAGAAATAAATAAGATAACTGATCTTAGGTAATGAAATACAATTACTACATGCCTTTATGTGGAAGAATAGATTAAAATAAGTCCTGTTGTATTAAACTAAGTTCTATTTACAAAGAATGTAAGCAGAATTTTTATTTATTTATATATAATTTCACTGTATTTAGTAGTAAAAGAAAGTGTTTTTGTATTTTGTAATTAGTACTTGATATACAGATAATATAATTTAACCAAATGACCCCTTTTGTATCAGATCAAATTATTCTGTTCATTATCATATATGCATTTTAAACTTCTGTTCAAAACAGCTGGGCAGTTTCTTTAAAAGCTGCATATTTTACCTATATTTTCCTGAGTATTTTTAAAAAATAGTTATTGTATATTTTGTATTATTATATACAATATATATATATTCTAAAATATATTGTAAATATTTTTTATTTAGCTGTGCCACCTCAAGGATTTGTTCCATTTTTCTGTGAAAATAGAACTAAATATTCTTGTATCCATTGCGCATATATGTCGTCTCATCTTGGACATATGAAGTATCATCAAGTTAAACATAGTGGAAATCGACCTTTTAAATGTAATGTTTGTAAAAAGAGTTTCACACAGAAGGGCACTTTGAAACGTCATTTGAAAAGAATTCATGGAATACAAGGATTTCATCGATGACTAAAGGATCAACAATTCAACTCAGCTTTTTTATCTTGAAAACTGTTTTTATTTATTTATTTATCTTGTGTCAGACTCTAGCCTAAAATTTCTTTTGTTCTAATTAATAAAAAAATAATTAAAGAATTAATCGTTTGTTTCATTATACATCATTATAAAAAAAAGTTCTATATTTTTTCTCTAAAATTACTAATTGTAGTGTTCCATTATCAATGATGCACTAAATTTTGTTTTAGTCTTGATCAATTGTATTTGTCCCTCGAATTTTAGAAAAAGTTTTGTTAGATAATTTACATATATAGGGTGCACATAAAGCCTGCTCTTACCCTTTTAACTGCCAAACAGTTGCAGCTATAGTCATAAAAGTGGTGTCTAGGTATAGTAAAGTGGCTATGTACTACTAGATGGGACCACTTACAGCACCCCCTGGTGAAAATGGCAATTTAGTTTTCCTATCTGGAAAACAGTGTGCGATAGAGGAAAAAGGTGAATTATAAAGTTGTAGAGCATCATTAGGTTAGTACAAAATGACATCTTGTGGAGATGAATGCCAAAAACAGAATGCTTAAAATATGCATTTGTACATTTACTATTTCCAACACTGTGATATGAAGAAATGATCTTAGAAAGAAAGGAAAAAAAAAAAAACTAATTATCACAACATACCTTTATTTTCACTGTTGCAATTTCTGTCTGTCATCTGCAATGCACATCAGGATCTTTCTTTTAACTTACCATGGCATCCGTGTCATCTACTACACTACAACATGTGCAACATAAAATTCAAACAGGGATCCAAATATGCATTGATGCTGATGGACAAAAGCTGGAAAATTGAAAATAAAGGTGCTTGGTGATGAATAGTTGCTTTTAATCTTTCTAGGTTTTGGTACGTCACTGTGTAAGAAATTGTAAACAAGGCAGTGCACATTGTAAGCATTCTGTTTTTTAGCAATCATGTCTCCAAGTTACCTTATTGTACTAAATCAATGATTCTATACAACTTTGTTCACTTTTTTACCATATTTCATCCCATTTTTTATGTAGGAATGTTAACTAACTCGGTCATTTTGCATCAGATGGTTCTATAAGCAGTCACATCTAGTAGCACATAGCTATTCTTATTATACCTAACTACTACTTTTTTGACTACAGTCAAGGCTGTAGCCAAGGAAGGGGGAGTTGGGGGTTCAACCTCATGAAAATTTGTTGAAATGTTGTGAGTTGTACATCATTTTCAACACTCAACATATACTAAAGCTTGAACCTTCTCTGAAATTTTTTTCTGGCTATGGCCTTGACTACATCTTCCATTCAGCACTTAAAAGAGTAAGAATTGACTTTAGTGGGCACCCTACACATACATACATTTATATATATATATATATTAGGATGCCCCTTAAATATGTGTTTTTTCTTTTCTGTTTGACCTTAAACATTTTTTAGCAAAATATCAGCTCTCTAGGATAATGTTAACACAAGCCGAATTGATGGGAAAATCCTAATATAAATATTAGGATATACCCCTCAATTCGGCACAAGTTAACATTATCCCAGAGAGCTGATATTTTTCTAAAACATGTTTAGGGTCAAACAGAAAAAAATTAGAGGGTGTGCGTATTGATTTTCAAAAAAAAGAAAAACAAGAGAGAGAGAGAGAAAAAAAAAAAAAAAAAAAAAAAAAACTTCCCCCATTTAAAGGACACTCTAATATATATATATACACACACACTCATTGACAAAAAGGTAGAAACAATGCATTATAAAACAAATCTATTACAATAAACTTTTAATTTGAATCATTTATTTATTTTTTATTTTATTTTATTTTTTTAAAGACAAAAATTAATTTATAAAAATAGCAAATTAGTCTATTTTCCTTGCTTTATAATAATTTATTCCCTCAATGTTATTAATTATATATGCTAAAAAAGATGAAGCTACCTTTAATTGAATCACACAAGAAAAATCAGATTAGATTTTCTAAGAAAACATTACTTTATACTTCAGAAAATAATTTTATTACAAACCTTTATTAGTATTTTGATATAGCTTTAAAAAAAAAAAAAAAAAAAAAAGAAAGAAAGAGAAGTAAGATATTCTGTTTTCTTCTTGTTTGTTTGTTTTGTTTTTATAATGTTTGGGAATAATTGTAAGTGGGCATTTAAGTTGTTGCCTTTATTATTATTAATCAGAAATTTAATGTAAATTAAAACGTATTGTGTTGAGATTTTTCTTAATATGGCCAAATGATAAAATAGTTCTAAATGTCACTTAAAGTTTTATTATAAGATAAGTAACATTTGACCAGTAATAAGCAAAACTAACTTATTTTTTATTTTTAATGTGTATATAAATATATTTAGCACTCTGGTTAAAAATGTAACACAGGTCAAAAATGGAAAACTTAAGTCTTTGAGAAATGTGTATGAAGTTCCTTCCCAACATGCACAAAAAAGCATCCTATCTCTGTCTCACAATTTATCCATCTGAGAGGCAGTTGTGTCAGCTTTATAGTAGGCTAATCAATGCTTTATGATGATTTTTCTCAAACACTGCATTTTTGAGTTATGGCACTTTTCTTGCAGGGGTGCAACATGTGTATGTATGTTAAGATGAAAATGCTGTCATTTGCACTTATATTCTTTTATTTTTAATCTAATAGAAATTATTATACATGGTTATTACAAAAGAATCATCGGGTTTCCAAAGCGTTTATTTTGGAACATAATTGGGTTACAACAATGAGTTATACATGAAAATAAACCAAAAGCATCCAAGATTGACGTCCATACTATAGATGTTCAATATGTGCTCCTTGAGTGATACCGCAGATGTCAAGGCGATAGTTCAGTTCGCTCCACAGCTTGGCCGCGTTCGGAACTTTTGCCTTTATATAAACAACCGGTTTCTTTGAACTGTCGATACTAGCACAGAATGCTTTGTTGGGTTGGTGTCTTGCATTTGTATGCCCGCCAGAATGCTCTCTGAACGGTTATGAGTGATTCACACTTTGAAACTTCTCGTACACAAAATGCTATCTGCTATCCAGTTGCCATTTTGAATATGACATTTGCACAGTAACCATGGCAACCACACGCACATTGCACATACACAGCTTAAAACTGTAGTTAATGCCCTATCGTTTGCGTTGTCATGGAAACATATACGTTTCCAAGTTCGGACATAGTAATGTATCAAAACCCGATGATTCATTTATAATAACCCTGTATAATACAAAATGATTTACTGTTAACTTGTGAAGCAATTAGAGCAATTTAAAAAAAATTCTTTTTAATTGAGTTTTTATCCCCATCAGGAAATTTTCAAGTAATGGTTAATACAAAAAAATTTATTAAACTGTGATTTCTCATATAAACCAAGTTTACACATATACTGTATATATAAATGCGGGGAGATACCAAAAGTACATATGCATATTTTTCATATATCTCCCCATTTTCCAAAGTTCATAATATCTGAAAATTCTTTTGTAAATTGATTGAATAATACAATTATTAATTTATTTATTTATTCTATTCAACCAAATAGAGTTGGAAAATTTTTGTACTCAAAAATAAGGCTGTACAAAGATTTCCACATAAAGCTTTATTGTTAGGAAAGATATATTAAAACATTAAACAATTATTTGTATATTTTCTTACTGTATTTAAAATTAAAAAGAAATGTTTTTAGATTATGTAATACTACTTGTTATGAAAATAAAATAGTTAAACCAGGTTTTTTCCTATTATATTATATCATATTATTTTGTTCTGTCCTGTGCTATGTATGTACTTTAAATGTTTATCTAAAACTGAACATTTTTTTAAAAAGTTAACTTATATAATATAGCTTATTTAGTTTCATTACACTGCTATACATGAAAATCGACCCCAACACCATTCCTGCAAATTCCTAGGTAAAATGACCCCCCTGAATCCGAATATTAACTCCCATTCCCTCCCCCCTCCCTTTCATTACCCACTGTTTTTTTTTGGGGGGGGGGGGCACTCCTCCCTATTTTCTTCACTGTTCAGTAATTTTATGGCCCTGAATTTGATTTGGAGGGGGAATAGATTATTTTAACCATTAAATGTGTTCTGAGGAGCTTCAGAAGTGAAAAAAAAATCTAAAACATGAATATTTGTAGCAAGGAAGGAAATTTGGGAGGGGATTTTAAATTATATTTTATTTTATTAATCTATTATTTATTATTATTATACATTATGTTTTTAGGATTTCTGAGGAACTCAGATAAAATAAAAAGAAAACTGGAACAACTTGATTCAATGAAGAACCGTTATTAATCACTTTTTAGAATTTTAATTCAAATTATTAAACTGTTTAAGAAATATTTACATTGTTAATATTTACACAAATAGTAAAATGATTTGACTCATAATAATATCTTTAAAATGTAAAACAGTATCGTCTTAAAGTTAATTATACAGAAGTGTCATAGAATAATAAACTTGTTTCATCTTTGGACTATGCTGGGCGCATGTATTTTTTTCATCAAAACGCATCTCTTACTCAGAGAACCAGCACACGACTGTCTTCATCTGCAAGTAAAGTTCTGGCTAGTCCCATTGCCAGATTTGCAGCTGCTTCCTTTTGCTGGGAGTTGAGGTGTAACCCACAGACTACACGCTGGCTGTGGAACTGGGGACTGATTTACACTCTGGGGATTCTACATCCTACATATTTTTATTTTTAAGTGTAAAGAAAATTACTTTTCCAACCTCCAAATCATATTCATGCCCATAAAATTGCCAAACAATGATAAAAATAGAGGGAGGTAGTGGTGTACCGAGAAAATGGTGTGTGACTGGGTAAAACTGGACATGTTTGGATTTAGATGGTCATTTTACATAAGAATCAGCAGGAAGGGTATCAGGGTTTATTATTATTATTATTTCCCAGCGCAGTGTTATTATACAAAAGTATGGGGGAGGGAGGGGGATGTATTTATGCTTAGTTATTTTGTTATTATTTTTTAATGTTAATCTGAGTACTTAAAAAATATGTATATTGTAATTCTTTTTTATTTAGCTATGTCACCCCAAGGATTTGTTGCATCTCTCTCTGAAAATAGAAGAAAGTATTCTTGTGTGTATTGTCCCTATACAACATCTCACCTTGGACATATGAAGCTTCATCAAGTTAAGCATAGTGGAATTCGACCTTTTAGATGTAATATTTGTAATAAAGGATTCACACGGAAGCATACTTTGACATGTCATTTCAGAATCTTTCATAATGATTTAATGGTGGACTAAAGGAAAAAATGGCTTAACTTTTTATTAAAAAAAAAAAAAAAAAAAAAAAAAAGTTATCAGTTTTAAATAAAATTATGTAAAAATGCAGTTTAATCTGTTATATTTTTATTCCAGTTTATCTGATCTTGGATAAGAATCAGTCTGTAATCTGTAATTTGTTTGTTCTAAATAATAATAAAAACTAATAATTAATTAAAAAATTATATTTAAGCTTATTTTCTGAGAGAATTAATCAGTGATTTTTGTGTTATATTCTATAGATTTCCTTATTATTTCCCTTGAAAATTATAACTTTAGTATGGTAAGTAAAAGGAAAACAATTATATGCAAATTTTAGGATGTTTAATGTTATCATGTCATTTATAAATATTTAGTTTTTTGTTTTTAATAATAATAAATTGATTAGCAAATTATATATATGAAATACTAAATATATATATATATATATATTTTGTCAAGCAGTGTATACATAATATATACATATAAATTTGCTTTATTATAAATATCTTTTCTATAAGCAATGTTAAAATGTGGATAAATTTTTCTCCCTTTCTTCTTATCTGTTTTAACATCAACAGAATGAACAGGTTTTCCAACATTTGACAAGTTTATTGTTGTAATATATATGGATGTAGAGGTTATTTTCAGATTATTTAAATATCAGATCTTTTTTTTTTTTTTTTCCATCAGTAATTATTTTATTGTCAATTAATTTACTGCAATGTGATTTTTTTTTTTTTTTTTTTTTTTTTTTTTTAATAAATTCTCTTGCCATTACCAGCATTTTTATCCAGAGTTTCCCCCATGTTTAAAAAAGAGCAGGGTGCTGCTTTAAAAAAAAAAAAAAAAAAAAAAAAAAAAAAAAAGGCATTTTCTAGATTTATGAGGACAATTTTGGATATTTAAGGGCACACTTAACATTTAAAATCCAGACACTTATTTTAAAATTTCGACTTGTTTAAATTTGTTTTTTAATTTTAAATTTCTTTACACCTTAACTTTGCTTGTTACTGATGTATGAACAAATGTTGATCGTTGTGCACAATACATTTATTTACTTATAACATACCTCCAGTTTGAAAGTTATTTTCAATACAAAGCAGTAAGGGCACAACTTTTTTAGATTAAGGGCAAGAAGGGTGCAATTTTTTTGGCACAAAGGCAAGAAGGGTGCTATTTTTTTCAGTCATAGTGCAGGCAGGGCACTGCACCCTCCTGAAACAGTCTGGGGAAAAATCTGTTTTACCTTCTATTAAATTAAAATAGTGATTTATTAATCTATCAGTCCCCCCCCCCCCCAATTTTCAAAAAAAAAAATAAATAAATAAATAAATAAATAAAAAAAAACTGAACGAAATGGCCTGGAACTTCAGGCATGCAAAGAACATTTAAAAACTCACAAAAGCTATAAATGACATAACTTTAACACATTGTTGCACATATTATAAGATATATATATATATATATATATATTTATTATTATTATTATTATTATTATTATTATTATTTTGGCAAGTTTTTTTTATTTATAACTAGAATATATTTCCATATAATTTTACAAAACTTGAACAGAAATTGACAAATCATTAATGAAACATCATTCTGAAACATAAAATTCGCTTGTATAATAATCGCTGAGATATGAGCATTTATAGTAAATATTTTTTACTGTGCATGGGCGAAAGATAGAAATTTTTTTATTACATAGGTCAAAAGCTAGATATATTGGACAACCTCATGTCAAAAGTTCACTTAAATAGAATAAAAACTAAGCAAAATGTCAGCAAAAGAACAAGCTAGATTTTAGATTTTTTCCAGAGTTGAAATTTCATAAGGGATTTTTCACATCCTGCATACTTAATTTGAAGATGCAATTATTTCAACCATTTTGAAAAAGTTCTTTTTCTGTAAAAAAAAAGAAAGAAACTTTTAGCTTGTAATTCAAACATATTTTTATTTATTCACTAAGATTTGTGAGTTCATAAGGGGTTTTTCACAAAAAGAAGGCAGCTGGGTGCCCGATTGGAAAGGTTTGTTTAAAAGATAACTAAAAAGATATTTGAATTTTAAATTATTTATGAATTATAGATTGTTGATGAAAAGTGGAAAGCTTCAGAAAAACATTCTGCAAACCAATTCCTTTTCTTAGAAAAATTTCAAACTTATGTTAGACATTTCAATGTTGCCACATAGCGGTGCTTCTTGTAAGCAAATGTTGAGTATTGTAAAATAAATAAATAAATGAAATTTATACTATAAGTTCTTTAATTTTAACATTGTTAGAGGGTATATTAATTGCAAGTCTAGTATTACTAGAGAATACTATATTAAAAAATTTCTACTGATTTTCTTTAAAAAAAAAAAAAAAAAAAAACACTCTGCTACTCATATTGTTTTGAATAAGTTAGATTTGTATGTGTTTAGGTGACTTCTGTTACTTTCTTTATTTGTTTCAATGCATTGTTTATAATTTCAGTGTCATCTCCACTTCTTCCCTCCCCCCCCCCTCAAATACATAAAATTTGATATAATAACAATTTCTTTTGAATATAGTAGAATAATTTAAAGTTTTTCTGTGCTGTAAGGATAAAAAAAAAAAAGTAATTTTATAAATATTGAAAAAGTAAGTGCAATTTTATCTATTACATAGTTTGTTATGTATTTTGTTTTCTATTATCTTTTAAATGCTGTTTTTTAATTACACTGTTTTCTGTGGAGAGTAGAATTTTCAGTTTTAGAAGGTTGGTAATGTGATGCAATTATTTATTTATTCTATTCAACCAAATAGAGTTAGAAAGAATTGTCCTCAAAATTTATTCTGTACAAAAATTTCCACATAAAGATTTATTGTTAGGAAAGATATACATTTTTTGTTTCATTTCATTATTATTTTTTTTTTTTTTTTTTCAGTTGATGCCTAAAACAGTATGTTATTTGTCATGGATTACTAAACTTAATTGTTAAGAAGTTTTTGTTGTGATAATAGATTCTTTTTCTAAGTGTACAAATATCTAAATTGTTTTTAAAAGGTCAACTATTAAAAGATTTATCGTATATTTAAAAAATTTAAAAAACCTTATATTAAAATCCCTTTGAAATGCAGCATTTTCATAATATATTTCGACACGCCATCGATCGCGGTCATCGTCAGATGTTAGTAGTGCTAACATCTGATGATGACTGCAATCGATGACGTGTCGAAATATATAGTAAAACCTTGGTCGTTCATTTTTCACGGGACTCAAGGAAAAAAACGAACAAACCAGAAAAAACAATGCAAGCGGGATCAACATTTTTTCTGTAAAGATACAAAAATTTGTAATGCAGTAAAAGGACAGTGCAATTAAAGTTATAATAAATAGCTATAGTGATCAATATCTTTGTAAAAAGAAATATAAAAGTCATAAATGTTTAGTTTTGTATGTTTAATAAATACTAATACTGGTAAATTGTACAATTACATACATACCTATAATTAAATTAAGAAATTTTTCGTAAATTTATCCATCTATCCTTTTCTTAAATCTATCCATCAAGCCATTAGATACTGAAAAGTCTATTTTTATGTGCTGAGCTAGTTTTCGTGTTTTCCTTAGATTAGTGCACCATTAACAGGAATTTTGACTGCTCGGGCATACCATTTCAATAAAACATTTTCTGTTTCTTCATACGACGATGTCTTCAAAGTTTTTCTTTTTTTTTCTTTTGGCAGATTTACCCAGATCATTGCATAACTTTTCAATAGAGTCTCTCTTTTTTAAAATGTATTGCAGTGTTGTTACAGGAATTAAAAATTTTTTGGTAATTCTACTTTGCTTCCGTGAAAGCTATCCGATTCTTTTAGAATAGCTAATTTTTTACTCAACGTGAGAAAATTTCTTTCTTTACCGCTTGTGGAAGCCATCTGTTGAATAATCGGGGCTCAAAAGTGCAAGTAAGAAAAACACTCACTTCTTTAACAATTTAACTAGCTTCGATCGGAGCACAATACAATTTCTCCATCTTTTTCACAGTTAACAGAGTTCTAATGAAATAGTCCAATCACGTGGTTAGCCGCATTTTAGCAGTCTCCTCCCCTTTCGCTCCAAATTGTCTGGCTATGTTAGCTGTCTCCAACACTGTCCTACATGTGATTTAAAAAACAATCAACTGATCGTAAGCGAATTTGTTGCGAACTATGCGGGAAAGCAAAAATGTAGTAGGACGGGATTTTTTAACATTATGGTAATAAGGAACTTCAAGGGACCAAGTTTAAAAAAACAAATAAGCGGGAAATGCGAAGTAAGCGGGGACGAACCAAAGAGGTTCCACTGTATTATGAAAATGCTGCATTTCAAAGGATTTTAATATAAGGTATTTTAAATTTTTTAAATGTTTAATTAGTCTTTTATTTATATTTTAAAGATTTATCCTATGTTTAAAAAATAGGGAATTCCTAAACCTCTTTTTGTGTATTGTCTAGATCTCATTGTATATCATTCTCCTTATTTTCTTAATAATATTAAGAAAATATGATGCTTTTTGGGGGGTATTGTAATGTTATTTGATGTTTAAATAAAATAGTTAAGCCAAATTATCATGTTAGTAAAATACATGTATTACTCTTTTTTTTTTTTTTTTTTTTTTTTCTTTAAGAAGTAAATACAAATTTCCCTATAATTGTGTAGAATTTTGGAAAGCAGCTAACTAAGGTGAAGCCACAGAAATTGATTTAGTAGGAGAAAAGAAAATAGAGGGATTCATTTATTTTATGTTTATTCAATTATCACACAACCTTTAACTTTTTATGCGTTTTCTGTTTCTGTTTTAGCGCCAACTATGGATTTTACATGAACAACAGCTTTAACCACATTTTCAACAAATTGAATGATGTTTTATTACACACAGTATTTTTGTGGGTTAAAACTTCTATTGTTTCTCTTATGGTAGCTGGTTAATAAAACTTTGACTGATAAATTAATCTAAGCCAGTCTGTTTTACTATCCAGCTATCGTAAGAGAAACAATGGAAATTTTAACCCACAAAAATACTGTGTGTAATGAAACAGTATAATTTAATTTCCTGAAAATATGGTTTGAGTTACTGCAGAAATACAATAGAGAAAAAATGAATTTGTCTGTAGAATCCATAGGTAGTGCTGGAATAGCAAATGAACATGCAGAAAAAGTCAAAGGTTATGTGATAATTGAATCAGTCTTGAAAAATATATTGTGTGGTATCGAAGCATGTTGACATTTTTAACCTTTTAACTTTTAAACTGCACTTTTATATCAAGTAGAGGAATTTATTTTCGTATTGAGTGCTTTAATTATATTTATAAGGTTATTCTGTTAAAAATTT
Source organism: Salticus scenicus (assembly GCA_963930645.1). NCBI lineage: Eukaryota > Metazoa > Arthropoda > Arachnida > Araneae > Salticidae > Salticus > Salticus scenicus. The sequence goes on from OZ005655.1 coordinate 300,907,038, forward strand.
CTACTAATAATTCAGCCATTTTTTATTGTGAAAATTTATTATTAGTATTATTATTTTTTCTTTCTTTTTTTTTGGGGGGGGGGGAAGGGGGGGTTTAATTGTGTATACTTTCAAAATTGTTGTATTAGTAAGTGGTGGGGCAGAGAAACGGGTCAAATCTTAAAAACTTTTGTAAATTTGAAATAGAGGTAGGGACTAGTAAAACATGTGAGATGTATTAAAAATACAGGTTCTTGAAGCATAATTGTCAAGTTTTAAGGTTATTTTTTTAAATAATAACAACCACTAATTTTTAATAGTATTTTCTTATGCAATTTAGCTATAGATAATTAGTAAAAAATAGTTACTTAAAATTTCTATTAAAATTCTTTTTCAAAGATCAGAATAACCATGCATACGTGTATAAATTTTGAACAATAGTTAATCCAGATATGAAATATTGAGACAAGTAGAAAGACAAGAAACAATTAGATTAAAATTAAGATTTCCATTTATTTATTTTCAATTTTAAAATAGAGCTAGTGACTTGAATTCCCAATTACTTGGTTTTCAGGGTGGAGGGAGAATCAATTACACTTACTTTCAAAGCTGTAAAATTAGTTAGATAATTAGTAGAAAATATAGATAGATAATTAGTAGAAAACTGTTACTGAAAATTTCTATTAAAATTCTTTTGTAATACATCTTTTGCAAAGATCAGCACAGCCATGCATGCGTGTATAAATTTTGAACAATAGTTAATCCAGAGATGAAATATTGAGACAGGTAGAAAGGAGCATACAAGAAACAATTAGATTAAAATTAAGATTTTTATTCATTTATTTTAAAATAGAATTAGTGGCTTGAATTCCCAATTACTTGGTTTTCAGAGTAGAGGGAGAAACAATTATGTTTACTTTCAAAGCCATAAAATTAGTAGTGGAGGAGAAATATTTAAAAGTTCTCAAGTAGAGTGAGAGGGCTAGTTTGCATGTGCATCTGCTGAGGAAGGTATCTGTGCTATTTGATTTGAATGAGATCTGAAAGATAAGGAAATTTTATATTTTATGTAATTATTTGCTTAAGTGATAGCAGGTAATAAATTTTGGTTTTCACAGAGATGTCAGTGAGTGTAGATTTGTTTATTAAATTTATATATGTTATGTTTACAGAATTTAAGGTGATTTCTTTTGGTATAAATACTCAAATTTTCTCTTTATTTCTTTCTTTTGCAGTATTATTCCTTCAGTGCATACAGTATTTAATCTCATGAATTGCTAAAACCCATGCTATTTGATGAGGAAGTTTGTTTCCATAATTTTTCTTTCTTTTTAATTCTGTTTATACATTCAGAAAATTCACAACTGTTAAATTAGTACTAGTTTTCCAGAAATTAATTTTGGACAGTTTTTAACATTTTATTTTGTAGCTTAAAAAGGCACACAATACACTTAGTTAATTTTTTATTTGAAAACAAGTATTTATTTAAAAATTGGGAATTTTCTGGATATGAAAACAGAATTAAAAAAAAAAAAAAAAAAAAAAATAGAGTAATTGTGAAAACAAATTTCCCCATGGATTAACATGGGCTTTGGCTGTCAGGGAGCTTAGATATTTGTTATGTTTTAAAAAACATAACACTACTTTATTCTTAAGTTTCAAATAATTCAACACTATTTTATTTAAAATTATAGGTTTTCAGTTGCCTTTTATTTAAAAAGCTTTCTCTTTCGAAATTTATTTTATACTCCGCGAAAATTTCTATCAAAATCGATCGTGATCTATTTATTTAAAACATTTCCGTTTTTACTTGAAAAATTTGCCTTTTTCAAAAATAAAATAAAATAAAAACAAATACAGAAATTCCGTATTAATATAATATCGTAATCGATATTCTATGCATAAATCACTAAGAAAATAATAGTAGAGAAACTACTAAAAGTGCAAAATTAAAATTAAAATGTATAAAATCAGAAAAACCCTAAATTATCTAGTCAGCAATCAGTGTCCCGATTTTGCATTTAAAATTATTTTTCCAAGCTTTATTTATATGTAACATTAATTTCATTAGATAGCTTATTTTATTTCCGTTAATTTGAGCCATCGCTCATAGAAATAGCTTAACACATTCGCTGCCACTGACGCGCTGGCGCGTCAGCATGGCGCTACCTCCCATGCCGGTGACGCTCTGGGGCGTCAATCGAGTATGATAAGTAAACTGCTTTAGTTTTAGTTCGGATTTGGAGGTTGAACGATGAGGTTTTTGTGGCACGTTTGTGAAGCATTATTTTTATATTTTCAGTGCGTGGTTTTTAAATTTTGTGTTTAAATTTTTTTTTTGTGCAGCCAACGTTTTTAATCATTAAAACACTTTTTTTTAATTCGGCTTCTGAGGATGGATATATAAATTTTGGTGGCAGCGAATGTGTTAAAATTTAATTGTTTTCCCTTCAAAAAATCATAAGTCCAAAAATACCTTTTTTATTTGACTGTATTCTTAAATTCAGCGGTCGGCCATGTTTGCTTATAATTCTCGACTTTCCCGTGCTTTCAGAGGGGGAAGAAATGTTCTAGAATACTCCGGAAGGTTCACGGCGTCCGTTCTTGACGTCACAGCGTCCCTTTCGTGCAAGCTGATTGGCTAGTTGAGAAGAGAGCGCGAATTTCCGATAGCTTTCGCGAGAGAACAGCAGGAGGGCTTGTACGGTGAGGTGGTGTCGCGAAGCTGCAGCCGGGACTCGCTCCCGAGCCAAGGCTCGGCACGTAAGCTTTTTTTTAGATCATAGGAACTGTCTAAATTCAAAACGCTTCGTTTATCGGCGAATAATTTTTAAAAGACTTTGTTTTCTTATATATATAGTGCCAACGGATCAGTGATGCAGCTGAGCATACCTAACTTTTTCAAAAAATGTGAAAATGTCCGAGCAGTCTAGTTTCTGATAAATGTGCCGTGAAGGAAACACTGCTAAACAGGAAACATCTTGCACGATCTTTCAATCAGCTCTATATTTAAGAGACTCTTCCTTCATGAATTGCTTTGCTGACGAATCACCTATAGCACTCTTTTTATCAAAGATGGTTCTACGATTGTTCATAGATACAACATTTTATGGAAACTACCACATTTAGATACCAGTAGCTTAGGTGGCTAACCACATATCACATATTTACACGATCTTCGAGTTAATTCTATATTGAAGAGACTCTTCCTTTATGCATTGTTTTGCTGATGAATCACCTATAGCTCTCTTTTTTATCTAAGATGGTTCTACTAATGATACAGCAATGTTTGGAATTAACTACATCTTGATACCAGCAGCTAAGATGGCTATCAGTGAATCAACGTATGTGGTGACTGTATTTGATATGACTGTAGGGTCTTTCGTTCGTTTCTTTTCTAATAATGAACATTCCACAAACTGAACACTAGCGACCTTCAACTAGGTGTAATTTCAAATATACTGAAAGGTGTTTTAGTTATAATCAAGATTATACATGTGTTATACGTTTGTATAAGTGTTAGTAATGTTTTTTAAAGTGGTACCACTGCTTTAGTGATTTGGATTAATACATGTTTCTTACAACTCAATAAATCAGATGTTTGGTAAGTCAAGTTTTCTCTTGTCCTTTTTTATGTATTTTATTTTTCATTTGAGATATATTTCCTTTTCAGGGTAATCACTCCTGCTTTAAATATTTACAATTTGTACTCCACTAGAAAATTTACAAAAAAGATCACCAAGGTCTCCTTTTTTTCTTACTTAGACTAAGTGTTTAAAAAAAAAAAAAAGGGGAAAATCTATTTTTTTTCTCTCATGTTTGATTTAGCTCTGTATATTGAATTTTTGATGTTTAGTAACTTATCAGAGATCATACACTCAGTACCATTAACTTGTAATTTTTAGAATCTAAATCCTGAAAGATTATTTTCTTTCAATTTCTTAAGCTATCCCCAGATAGACCAAATCCCATGTCTCATTTATGGTGCCGTGACAAAAAACGGACCATAAAGCTTAGTTTATTCTTTTTTATCTTTCCAACCACAGGTTTGGGTTTAAAGCTGGAGTGATTCCTTATAAAATGCTTTAAAATAAATTTTTCCGGCAGATCTCTCAGACAATTTTTTTTTTACTGTTATTGTGTTTTTCTTATTTTTTTTATTTATTTGAGAGCAGTTGCATATATATATTTATATCTATTTCCTTTTATATTTTAAATTTGAGTATTTAAGCATATTAGTTAACATATACAGAAACTGATTTTAGCATTCAAGTGTATTATTTTTATTTTATTTTATCAATTTCAGCATAAAATATTAAAAATTTCCTTTTTCTCATTTTGGAAGGGAAATGTGGAGATATTATGTATAATTTTTTTAAACCGTAACTGTATCAGTAAGCATGTTTATTTTACTTTTTTTTCCTTCAACTGTGCCTGATGTCCGATTTTTTTTTTAAATTTTACTAGAATTAATTTAATGTCCTCCTAAATCAAAATTTTTTTTTATTGTTTGGGTTGGCTTCTCTTTTCACCTTTTGTCTGGATATATATATTTTTTTCTCTTCATGAATATGTATTCTTTAGTCGGTTCTCTTGACAAGTTTTCTGGGGAAGAAGGGCAGGATGTCAACCATTTCATCCGCTCCATTACAGAAATGGCTAATCATGCCAATTGGCGTAATAGTCTAAGGCGGATTATTTTAAGATCAAAGGTCTCAGGGAAAGCTCTGGCTTTTCTTAACACAGATCCAGAAGCTTCAAATGAAGAAAACTTCGACAATTTATGCCAACTCTTAAAGAACAAATTTGAAAAAGTGCCCACCCCCCACGAAATACAATCAAATTTTTCTGCTATAAAACAAGCTCCTAAACAAGATGTTGCTGCTCTTGCAGACCACATCCGTATCACTGTCCAAAATTTAATACTTAATCCCAATAATGCCCCCCAAATTCAGGACATCAGGCATAGTTTGATGTTTTCCAAATTTTTGGAAGCGGTTCGCCCTGACATTAAATTTGAATTGGCCAAATTTGGACCCAACACCTTTGAAGAAGCGTTACTATGGCAAAAAATATAGAAAGGGCCCTCAACAATAATGAAGCCTCTGTAGCGAATGTCACAGCACAGAATGCAGACATTCAAACTTTAATTCAGCTACAGATTGAAAATTCTAAAAAGATAAATGAGCTTACTGAGACAGTTGCAAGACTGCAAGCAGTTACTTGCCACATTTGTGGTAAGGGCCACCTAACAACTAATCTATATATTAATACGTGAAGCAAAAACTTTGTACCCCTTTTTACGAAAATTGCGCGGACGGAGGATTATGAAATTTCGCACACTTATAGTTTATATAGAGAAGAAGTGCAGAATGCTAATATTTTTTAAAAATACAACGACAAAGACGAGAAATTGGAACATTTGTGAAACGACAAAGGTGCAATTCAAAGCCTATATTATCGGGTTTTATTTCCAGATTAAAATTAGCATTTTCATTTTTTTATACTGTTGCCAAAATTTTGAAATTTCAATTAATAATATTAATACGTGAAGCAAAAACTTTGTACCCCTTTTTACGAAAATTGCGCGGACGGAGGATTATGAAATTTCGCACACTTATAGTTTATATAGAGAAGAAGTGCAGAATGCTAATATTTTTTAAAAATACAACGACAAAGACGAGAAATTGGAACATTTGTGAAACGACAAAGGTGCAATTCAAAGCCTATATTATCGGGTTTTATTTCCAGATTAAAATTAGCATTTTCATTTTTTGATACTGTTGCCAAAATTTTGAAATTTCAATTAATAATATTAATACGTGAAGCAAAAACTTTGTACCCCTTTTTACGAAAATTGCGCGGACGGAGGATTATGAAATTTCGCACACTTATAGTTTATATAGAGAAGAAGTGCAGAATGCTAATATTTTTTAAAAATACAACGACAAAGACGAGAAATTGGAACATTTGTGAAACGACAAAGGTGCAATTCAAAGCCTATATTATCGGGTTTTATTTCCAGATTAAAATTAGCATTTTCATTTTTTTATACTGTTGCCAAAATTTTGAAATTTCAATTAATAATAAAAAGTTAATATGTTAATAACAATAATAAAAGTTAATAACAATGAGTTACTTTTTTAAATAGCCAGTTTCATCTGAAAGAGTTATCGCAGAATGCTAATATTTTTTAAAAACACACAAGTTTTGCATTATATATATACTAATTAATCAACTCAACTCAACTCAACTCATTCAATTTGTATAGATCAGTTTCTAAAGAAATCAACCTAAAATAAAAAAAAAATAACGATTTTTTCTACTGACGATGAAAGTTTTTTTCTACTTTTATTATGCCTCGACATAGAACATTAACGGGTCGGAGTGAGAGACAAAGAAGAAGGAATCTATATTTGCGGACACATAATAATAATAGTAATGAAAATACAAATAGTGTTAATATTATACAGAATGAAGAAGTGAATTTGACAGATAAATTTAAATGTGCACGAAATGTCATTCCAAAAGTTTTTTATAGTTATGATTGTGGATTAATGGATTTGGAATGCAGGTTTTGCAATGCGAAACATTTTGAATCTGAAGTCACTTTAGGTGACAGAACTGCATTCACTTCATGTTGTCATAAGGGTAAAGCAATATTACCGCCCTTAAGTCAAAATGAATATTTTAAATCATTGTATGATGGACTTATTTCAAATGAACCTTCAATAAAAAGTAAGTCAAAAAATTATTTTGAAAATATTCGCAAATACAATTCATCATTTGCTATGGTTAGCTCAGAAGCTCAAGTATCCGAGGCAGTTACAAGTGGAGTGTATCATTTCAAAATACATGATGTTTTTTATCACAGATTGGGTCCAATGACTGCTGCACATGGTCGTTCACCATGTTATGCGCAATTATATTTTTATGATGTTGACACTGCTATCAATTATAGATTACAAGAAACGTATAAATTTAACATACTCCGGAACTACTTTACCATTTAACCTTCAAAGAACTCAATTTCCTATAATACCTGCATTTGCGATGACAATAAACAAGTCTCAAGGACAAACATTCGAAAAAATTGGAATTTTATTGAATCGACCAGTTTTTACACATGGGCAATTGTATGTCGCAGCAAGTAGAGTTCGATCATTCGACGGTTTGAGATTTTATATTTCCGAATATAATGGTCAAGGACATTTAGCAAACGACGAAAGAGTTTTTACAAAAAACATCGTTTACAGAGAAGTTTTGTAACATTAATTAAATTATCGAAATATGTATGTCAAGTTCAATGGACAGCATTTTTTTTTTAATCGCATGTGTTTTTGTTTCAATAAAAAAAAAATTAAAAAAAGGCATTCTTTATTTTAATCATTTTTTGGATTTTTTTTATTTAAATTTCATATAATTTTTTGAAAAAACTAGGTAAATTAACAGTGTAGCCTTGGCAAAATCTGTGATTATAGAAGTATAGTCTTTGACAATAGAACCTTAATAATGTTTAAACTTATAATTTTAATTAATTATGGTCGAATTTCGACCACTGGGCGAAGACTAGTTGTTATAATTACCCATCATCGTCTAATCAAAGTTCCAACTATGAAAGAAGAGGAAGAGGTTTTAGGGGTAATTTTCGTTTTAACAGGGACAGATCTCGCCCTTATTACAAAAATTCTAAAAGGCAGGGTCAATGACAACTACAACACAATGAAGTAAACTCCCAGGATTTAAATCTTAATCAATCCAAAACCAAATTAGTGTCTTCAGTTACAAATTTTGATGCAAATTTACCCATAGTCACCATAAAAATAGGAAAACACCATTTTCAGGCACTCCTCGACACAGGTGCTAACCTAAGTTTAGCACAACCACACGCTATAGACAAATTGAAAGATGACATGAAACTAAATTTCTTATCAAGGTCAGTAAACATTAAAACAATAGATAATTGCACAATTCCCTATTTTTCTACAGTAGATTTAAAATTTAAAATTTCAGATAAATGGTTTTCCAATGCATTTTTTGTGACGTCAAATAATTGGGCATCAAATTATGATTTCATTCTAGGTTATGATTTTTTACACAGAAATAAGATTGTTTTAGATTCCTCAAATCAAAAAATGTTTATTGGTAATCTGGCTCTTCCTTTTGAAAACAAAGCCCCCAACTTAACTTCACCCACCAATTCCAACAATCTCGTAAATTCCCAATTAGATCAAAATCCAAATGCCCAAAATTTAGTTGCTCGTTCACTCAAATTTGTAAAATTTAAACCTGGAGAGTCAAAAGTTATTGTTCTTAAATTTCCCAAGATTAAATCCAACACTGAGTTTATTTTATTTTCCCCAATTGTGACAAAATTACCTCTTAAAATGAATGAAAGTCTACATTCACCATATGATACAAACTTTTTTTTTATTTTTGTGCAGAACAATTCTGACCACAAAATTTTTTTAAGGAAGGGAACAAAATTGGATACTATTCAATTTTTAGAGAATGATGACATTAAACAATGTAGTGAGCAGCCTATTTTTCAAGTAAACGCTTTAAACTCACAGGAGATACTTAAACTCAGAAAAGAAGAATTATCACCTCAAAATTTCAACTTAAATCATCTTTCTCCTCCTGAAAAATCCAGAATTTAAAAATTACTTTTAGACAATTATGAAGTTTTTTCTACCTCTTATAAAACACTTGGTTCTACAGATAAAGTTGTTCCACAATTCAAATTGCTTCACGATTTTGCACTTCAAACTAAGCCCTATCCCATTCCTAAAATTGCCAAAGACTTTGCCAAAAAAGAAATCGCTCAATTAATAGATGCAGGTATCATAGAATCATCCTCCTCAAATTATTGTTTTCCTGTAATTTTTGTCAAAAAAAAATCCTTACCTAATCAACCTTCTGATCAATTAAAATTTCGCATGGTAATTGACTATCGATTGCTTAATTCTATAACCGAGTCCTTTAAAATCAGTCTCCCTAAAATTAATGATATTCTTCAAAGCATCTCTGGAAAAAAATTGTATTCTGTGCTGGATCTAAAGGCGGCTTTTTTTCAAATTAAACTTCAAGAATCAGACAAATCTAAATTAGCTTTTGCAACAGACTTTGGAAATTTTCAACCATGTAGACTTCCGTTTGGCCTTGTTAATAGCAACTCCTATTTTCACACACTTATCAACAAATGTTTAGCAGATCTTAAAGGTAACAACGTGCAATTTTTTTTAGATGACATAATTGTCGCAGCTGATAATATAGAAGAAATGATGTTTTATTTACAGAAAGTCTTTGACAAATTGAAACAATTTAACCTCACTTTGGATCCAGCAAAGATGCAACTTTGTAAACCCAACATAACTTATCTTGGTTTTAATTTACATGAGAACGGCTATTCACCCTCTTCGGATAATGTCAACAAAATTAATAGCTTCCCAATCCCTACCAATGTCAAACAGGTTCAATCGTATTTGGGCATGGTTAACTATTTTCGACCTTTAATATATAATTTTGCAGAAATCTTGCAACCCATCATCAATCTTACAAAAAAAAGGGTAAAATTTAATTGGACAGCTGACTGTCAGGAGGCATTCATGAAAATTCAAAACATTTTACTGGCTAATCCGACCATAAAAAATATTGATGAAAATAAAGATATTTACCTCGTAACTGATGCTTCACATCATGCAATCTGTGGTATTCTGATGCAAAGCCATAATAACATTTTCCATCCTGTTCATTTCTTTTCCAAACTTTTAACTCCAGCAGAATCTAAATATCCTTCCATTAAACGTGAATTGTTTGCTATTTATTCTTCTGTTAAACATTTTCATGAACACTTCTACGGTAGGCAATTTAAAATTTTAACTGATGCTAAAGCCTTAACTTACCATTTAAATTTAACCAAACAACCAGATATAATTGCTAGATGGTTAATGTATTTACAAGGATTTAATTATACAATTGAGCATATCCCAGGCATGTCAAACCCTGCAGATTTTCTTACACGAGTTTTTGACAGTGATGAATCAAGAAACTTAAATGTTAATGCTATCAATTTATTTGCTCCTGAGGAAAATTTACTATCTTTTTCAAACATCTTAAAAAATCAATTAGAGGACCCAAAATTAGCAGATATCAGAAACAAAATTAATAAAAACAAATTATCAAAATCTAATTATTTCATCGACCAGCAAACTAACTTAATTATGTATAGAGATAAAAGCCAGAACGATTCTACAGATAAAATTGTAATTCCGACTTCATTACAACCTCAAGCTATTGAAATTGCCCATCAACCTCATTTTGGCATAGAAAAAACTTTTGCAAACTTAAAAAGAATTTATTTTTGGACAAAAATGTTTGAACAGGTCAAATCATTTTGTAACTCATGTCATAGATGTTTACAAAATAAATCCAAACCAACTGAAACCAAACCTAAATGCATTCCCAAATCTAATCTTGCCCCTGGTGAGATGATAGCAATTGATGTAGTTGGCAAACTGCTGAGGTCACATGATGGCAAATTTTTCATATTAACCATTGTCGATCATTATTCCAGGTATCTTGAGGCAATTCCATTACCTAACGTTACTTCACATACTATAATTAAAACACTTAATGATTATTTTTCACGTTATGGCATCCCCAAGATAATTCTCTCTGATAATGCTCCGAATTTTATTTCTGATGAATTTGAATTTTTTTTTAAATTTCTCAACATTAAACACAGAAAATCTTCTATTTATTTTCCAAGGTCAAATGGTCTTCTTGAAAGGATACATTGCTCTCTTAAACAATCTATAGCTTCTTTGTCGGATAAAGTAATTGAATGGTCAGAACGTTTAAAATTTTTTGTGCTACATTACAACAATGCGAAGCACTCTGTAACAAATTTTACACCAGCCCAACTTTTTTTTGGCAGAAGATTAAACCTCCCCATTGACATAAATCACCCACCCAACCTTGTTGAACCACCCTCTAAATATTGGCTTAGACAAAAACAACATTTTCATGAATCAAAACAATTAGTCAAACAATATGAACAGAATTACTTTGATAAGCATGCGAAATTTTTGAAAGGTATTCCAAACCCTGAAATTGTTTGAAATGACTTTGTGTATTTGAAAGCCCTACACCCACCCTCTACCTTTATGCCAAAATTCACTAGTCCCTATGTTGTTCTAAGAAAGTTCAGAAATAACAACTATCAAATACGTGATGCGGATGATGATACGGCAAGACCCTTTAAAGTGAATGTTTCAAAACTTTTCAAAAAACATTAATTTGTATATAGATATTTTTTTTTTCTCCTATTTTAGTTGGTGTATGTTTGTGTTTTAAATCAAAATTTTACTCCAGAAAAAATAAGTCCACTGTTTGCAAAATATATCTTTATTTTATTCATTTTTACATTATACACATTTATTTAGTACAAATATTGTTTACTTTATGTTAGGGATTTATGTACATTTATTCACATAATGAGTAATATACAGCAACGGCAAAATTCCAAGACACTTTGTGCCATATGCAGTTTTCTTGAATTCAATCCTTGCACATATTCCTTTTGTAGAGTGTAAAAAAAAAAAAAAAAAAAAAAAAAAGAGGAAACAGAAAAGGTTGACAATATTTGGGTAGAGAGTCTTGTCAAAGGCCTAGGCGGGATCTCTTACTTGTGCTCAGGCTGGTCCTGGCATTCAGTGCTACTTTTGTATTGAAAACTTTTGATTTTATTTTTTTTAAGCATCATCACATCATGACAAGAAACTGAAATTCTCTTTTAATTTGCACTCATTTGATAATCTTACCTTAAACAAGTAGATCATTAACACCATAATATTATGACGAGGGATTCTGCAAAGGAAATTTTTTTTTTTTTTTTTTTTTCTTACCTATAACTTGCATATTTGAGTTCAGTATAAATGTACCGCACAAGGTCACTATAAATTGTTGAAATACTTTGAGAAGTTCAGGCAAACTAAATTTGACATCAATTTGAAAATTAAGAGATATATTAAAATTTTTTTTTATCTCAATTCTCTGTGCACAGAATTATGCTTTATTTGGATTCCTATTACTCCTTACAAAGACTAAAAAGGGTTGAGCCTATTTAATAGTGTCTTCAACCGTCTTTAAATAAGGTTATAAATGTTAGGATAAATATTTTCCAATTCTTCTTATTTAATATAACAAAAAGTATAGAAAATTTTAGATACTTACTTTAATCTAAATACTTACCATCTGCCTGTTCCAAAGTGTACCAAGTCTAACAAATGTGTTGCTAAATTCCTACGATATGTGATATTGGTTATCTAGTCTAGAATTTTATAATTTTTCCAATTGTTTGTGTTTACTATTATCTATATATGTATTTATGTGTGCTTTTTCAATTGTCTGAGACATTTGTTGAAATGTATCTTGAGTGAAAATTTTTTTTCTCTAATGTGTACATGACTTACCATTTAATATGTATAAATTTCTTGTTGGTTTTGCTGCTCCTGTTCCGTCGGTTCTATGTTTACGTAAAAGTTTAAAGTTACAGGCAAAATATTTTTTTTTTCTCTTTTTTTTTCCTTTTGGTGGGGGGAAATGTTATGTTTTAAAAAACATAACACTACTTTATTCTTAAGTTTCAAATAATTCAACACTATTTTATTTAAAATTATAGGTTTTCAGTTGCCTTTTATTTAAAAAGCTTTCTCTTTCGAAATTTATTTTATACTCCGCGAAAATTTCTATCAAAATCGATCGCGATCTATTTATTTAAAACATTTCCGTTTTTACTTGAAAAATTTGCCTTTTTCAAAAATAAAATAAAATAAAAACAAATACAGAAATTCCGTATTAATATAATATCGTAATCGATATTCTATGCATAAATCACTAAGAAAATAATAGTAGAGAAACTACTAAAAGTGCAAAATTAAAATTAAAATGTATAAAATCAGAAAAACCCTAAATTATCTAGTCAGCAATCAGTGTCCCGATTTTGCATTTAAAATTATTTTTCCAAGCTTTATTTATATGTAACATTAATTTCATTAGATAGCTTATTTTATTTCCGTTAATTTGAGCCATCGCTCATAGAAATAGCTTAAAATTTAATTGTTTTCCCTTCAAAAAATCATAAGTCCAAAAATACCTTTTTTATTTGACTGTATTCTTAAATTCAGCGGTCGGCCATGTTTGCTTATAATTCTCGACTTTCCCGCGCTTTCAGAGGGGGAAGAAATGTTCTAGAATACTCCGGAAGGTTCACGGCGTCCGTTCTTGACGTCACAGCGTCCCTTTCGTGCAAGCTGATTGGCTAGTTGAGAAGAGAGCGCGAATTTCCGATAGCTTTCGCGAGAGAACAGCAGGAGGGCTTGTACGGTGAGGTGGTGTCGCGAAGCTGCGGCCGGGACTCGCTCCAGCTTTTTTTTAGATCATAGGAACTGTCCAAATTCAAAACGCTTCGTTTATCGGCGAATAATTTTTAAAAGACTTTGTTTTCTTATATATATAGTGCCAACGGATCAGTGATGCAGCTGAGCATACCTAACTTTTTCAAAAAATGTGAAAATGTCCGAGCAGTCTAGTTTCTGATAAATGTGCCGTGAAGGAAACACTGCTAAACAGGAAACATCTTGCACGATCTTTCAATCAGCTCTATATTTAAGAGACTCTTCCTTCATGAATTGCTTTGCTGACGAATCACCTATAGCACTCTTTTTATCAAAGATGGTTCTACGATTGATCATAGATACAACATTTTATGGAAACTACCACATTTAGATACCAGTAGCTTAGGTGGCTAACCACATATCACATATTTACACGATCTTCGAGTTAATTCTATATTGAAGAGACTCTTCCTTTATGCATTGTTTTGCTGATGAATCACCTATAGCTCTCTTTTTTATCTAAGATGGTTCTACTAATGATACAGCAATGTTTGGAATTAACTACATCTTGATACCAGCAGCTAAGATGGCTATCAGTGAATCAACGTATGTGGTGACTGTATTTGATATGACTGTAGGGTCTTTCGTTCGTTTCTTTTCTAATAATGAACATTCCACAAACTGAACACTAGCGACCTTCAACTAGGTGTAATTTCAAATATACTGAAAGGTGTTTTAGTTATAATCAAGATTATACATGTGTTATACGTTTGTATAAGTGTTAGTAATGTTTTTTAAAGTGGTACCACTGCTTTAGTGATTTGGATTAATACATGTTTCTTACAACTCAATAAATCAGATGTTTGGTAAGTCAAGTTTTCTCTTGTCCTTTTTTATGTATTTTATTTTTCATTTGAGATATATTTCCTTTTCAGGGTAATCACTCCTGCTTTAAATATTTACAATTTGTACTCCACTAGAAAATTTACAAAAAAGATCACCAAGGTCTCCTTTTTTTCTTACTTAGACTAAGTGTTTAAAAAAAAAAAAAAGGGAAAATCTATTTTTTTTCTCTCATGTTTGATTTAGCTCTGTATATTGAATTTTTGATGTTTAGTAACTTATCAGAGATCATACACTCAGTACCATTAACTTGTAATTTTTAGAATCTAAATCCTGAAAGATTATTTTCTTTCAATTTCTTAAGCTATCCCCAGATAGACCAATTCCCATGTATCAATATTGTATGCTCTTAAATATATGTATGTGATGCTACAATGCACAAAACAACAATAATACAAAACATTTTATACTGGGTGATCCAGAAGTCACAGAAAAAATAAATACATTATTCATATGTATTGACCATAGTACTATACGATTTTCACAGAAATGTACAGAAAGACATGGGATTTTTACTTTCTGAACACTATAGTGAGGAAAGTATTGTAATCATGTCAAAAATCCGAATTTGAGATTTTGATGTTTCTATATGTTTCGAGGTCGCTTGAGTCCGTTTTCACTATTTTTGCGATGATGTATGCAGGTGTGTATGTATGTCTGTGAGTGAACACGCTACCGTCTAAACGCTTTGTTCGAATAAGCTGAAAGTTGGTACGTATATTGTAAGTCACCATAGTAGGAACCCTATTGATTTTGGTGAATCTAGCACTTATAGTTTTTTTACAGGGACACCAGGAAAAATTCTTTATCATTATGGCTTATGGGGCAAAAATTTTTTAAGTGTGATAGCATCTAAACGCCTTATTCAATTGAGCTGAAAATTTATATGAATATTATAAATCACTGTTGCACTAACTATAAGCATTTTGGCGAATCTAGCATTTATAGGTTTTTACAGGGACACAACAAAAAATTCTTTATCATTATGATCTATGGGCTCAAAGTTCAGTAGCATTAAATAAAACATCGAGTAATACATGGAGGGATATACTCAAACACATTATGGTTTTCTTTATTTTGTTTGTTTAACTACTCCTCTTTCTTTACTTTATCTACAAAAATGCTAATTACTCAATGTTCGGAAAGTCGAGTGGAGTCACTCCAGGTTTTTTTTTTTTTAAATAACAAAAGGTTTATTGCTAAATTAGTCTAATTTTTATTCATCAGGTTGTGCTTTAAATGTAAATTTTTTTTTTTTTTTTTTACAGTAGCGCCAGAGCCTCCTTAAGTAGATGCCTTCCACGCGCGGCGAATCTCAATGTTAAATTAGGCAACATTTAAAAAACAAAACTAACGCTAGGTGACAGCACCTACGCAGAGCAACAATTTTCTGCTGTTTCATAGACAAGTTATATTTTTCATCTAAAAATCTAGCTATTAATTTCAATTTAAAGTCTAAAATTGTATTTTTTTTTTCTTTTAATTTGAAAAAATGATGTGAAAGTGCTTTATCGTAAATATTTTCAATAAAATATTCAAATACTTATATTTTAAAAATTATAGGGTTTAAATTTCTTCGAAAGTTGGCAAGACCTATTTTAGCTTTTCAACTAATTGAATTACAACGTATCAAATAAATAACACCTTTTTTTTTTAATATACTATTAATTAAAAAACGAAATTTAAAATTAAATAAGCAAAAACATGGCATATCTATCACGCGATTAAATTATTTTTTATATATTTATTCAATAAAAATTTCAAAATTTTTTTAAATTTAGATATCAGATGAAAGTTTCGTTTATATAAATTAAAATCTCTGAACTTTAAATGAGTTTCAGTTCAGAATGAATAATTTATAATGATAAATTATTAAAATCATGTCTTTTTTTTTTTTTTTTTTTTTTTTTTTGGTCATGTCCTTTACGTTACATTTTTACCTTATTAGATGTGAATTATTTTTCTTAAATCGAAAATTTTATATTATTTATAAGAAAAATAGACCAGCACGTTAACGAGATAAGTTAACATTCAGCAATAAAAATTGGAGAAGAAAACAATCTGTTGTCTAGTCCGTCACAAAAAATAAATAAATAACCATTAAGATTTAAATTTTTTAAATTAAGGATTTCTTGAGTATAAGTTTTCTCTCGCACCAAGTTTTTGTGTTAGGTGTTTTTTATATAAGACTAAATTTAAATGCACAATCTGATGTGCACATAGTTTATTGAAAACATACAGGGCTATCCAAAATTAAGCTAAACGTTCTTTTCTGTAGAATGTGTGCTTTGCTACACTTTTTTTATGTCGACGAATACTGTTAAAGAACGAAAATTAATTTTTCGAACCTATAATGTAAACAAAGTATTTTTTTTTTTTTTTTTTTTTTTTTTTTTTTGAAGTTCTATTTTCAACTCAGGTTTTTGAAAAAAGTCACGTTTTGAGGTTCCCTGAATACAAAAAACTTTTTTTTTTTTTTTAGTTTTTAGCGATTGATTTATATGCATATTTATTATCAGAATAACTTAAAAACAAACAAATGCAGGAAATTCACAATTGTATTTTAAAACTCATTAGGTTTCAATTTGAAAAATTTGATAAAGATTGGCAAATTTAAGGACAAATTAATAACATCCTTGAAATATTTTTACTTCCATTACCCTACTACCGTAGGTAATGAAAGTATTGTGTTCGGTCCAAAAATTCGATATCGAGTTTTCCCCTGATTTATATTTAGCCAGTATATGTGTGTGTGTGTATACATGTGAGTGTATGGATGTGGGGATATTTTTCATTTTTCTGATAATTTTTCAAATCAGTACTCATGATATTTAATTTTTACATGAATTTTTAATTCCATATTCCATTTCTGTGGTAAAAGGTTAATAAAAGTAATGTTTTGAATCTTAAAACTTAATATTTTTAAAAAGAACAAAAGTAGAAATAAAAATTTTCTATTTTTTCTTTTCAAGATTCCCAACACTTTTGTTTCAATTTAACTGAAATAATCAAATTTTTATACGCATTTACACAAGTCTTTAAAAAACAGTGGTATTAAAAAAATATAAATCAATCTTGTTCCTATATTGGAGTATTTTATAGTTTTATTCATTTTATGAATAAAACTACAAAATACTCCAATATAGAGTGACTTCAAAGTAACTAAGAACAAGTTATTTTTCTGTATTCCTACATCAATAAATAAAAATTTTATTTCATTTTGTAATAAGCATAACTATTTTATTTGTTAAATCTAACTTACTAACAGAGAGGTGTCAACCCTTCGAATTTTTATATCATAATTTCTTTTAAATTTATCTTCGTCTTAATCACACAATTTACGATAATAAAGAAAAATAATGTTTTTTGTGAAAAATATTATTGATATTCAAAAATCCGGAGGGTTGGTAATTTTGCATTAATTATTTATGCAGTTTACATACCTTGTCTGGAAATATTTGGAAGCAATTTTTTACGCTGAATTGCATTGCTTGGTATTTCGTGGAAACATATATTTTCACGGCTACTGTCTGATTTACAAAATGGAACGACGCAATACACCATATTATAAAAAAAAAAAAAAAAAAAAAAAAAAACCTCTCACATTTGTTAAATTAATAAAACACAAACCAGAACTCAATTGAAACTCAATTGCATCGCACTCGCGGGGCGGGAAATAAACATAACTTTACGTACGGTATCAAGCGCCATCTACTGGCTATGTTCTTCTTGTACTGTTGCCAAGTTTTCGAGCGACTCGCTAGGCATCTACTTAAGGAGGCTCTGGTAGCGCAGTACATTCAACTGGGGAACTACGACTATAAATGTTCAATGTGATGGTGGCAATTCATGATAATGGCCGTTAGACATTGTGCATTAGGAATTCTCATAATAAAGTATAACTTATAATACTTTATCTCTTAACAATATATATCCTGATTTTCTTTTTAGAATGATGGATAGCAGCAATAAGCAATAAATGTTTAATTTAAGTGCCTGTTAACATCTGAAATCATGTGTAACTCGCCAAAATCAGATTAATCAGCATTTGCAATATGGCATCATTTGAGAAAATAGATCTGTTAAAAATATGAGAGGGTACTGTGAATAAAACGTTGTCTGTTGGTGAAAAATGTAACTAACATTTTTTCTATACATAAAAAAATTTCTATGCTTTTCTGCACATTTCAGTGAAAACCGCATACTGCTTTTGTCAACACTTTTTGATTAATATATTTTAAATTTTTTCTATGACTTTTGGACCAATCATAGTCGATTTGAAATTTGAAATTAAAAAGAGTGGGGTGTTTTTATGAAGAGGATGATTTTACAATTATATCATCATATTATTCCTTTTGTATTAGATCAAATTATTCAGTTTATTGTTATATATGTATTTTAAACTTTTCTTCAAGACTACTGGGCATTTTCTAAAAAAATAACTTATATTGTATAGTTAAGTTTAAGTGTTTTAGAAAAATATGTAAAAATATTGTATTCATGCTTATTTATTTAATAATTTGTTTTTTATTTTATTTTATTTTATTTTTATGTTAATGTAAGCAATTAAGAAAAGAAAATATATTGTAAATTTATTGTTATAATGTATTTTTTAAAACTTTAAAGTACATTGGAAATATTTTTTTTATGTAGCTGTGACACCTGAAGGATTTTTTGCATTTCTCTCTGAAAATAGAACAAAGTACTCATGTGTATATTGTGCCTATACAACATCTCATCTTGGACACATGAAACTTCATCAAGTTAAGCATAGTGGAAATCGACCTTTTAAATGTAATGTTTGTGATAAAGGATTCAAACGGAAAGACACTATGACACGCCATTTGAAAGTTTTTCATTAAGTATAATGATTTAGTGCTTGGCTAAAGCATAAACTACTTAACCTAGCTTTTTATTTAAGACCTGTTATCAGTTTTAAATAAAATTATGTAACAATGCATTTTAATCTGTTATCCCAGTTTTTATCCCCATTTTAATATTTTATCCCAGTTTATCTGATCTTGGTTAAGTATCAGACTATAATCTGTAATTTGTTTCTTCTATATAATAATAAAAATAATAATAATTTTGAAAAATTATATGTGAGCTTACTTTCTGAGAGAATTAATAATCAGTGATTTTTATGATATATTCTGTAGATTTCCTTATTGTTTTCCTAGAAAATTACTAACTGTAGCAGAGTAATTAAAAGGAAAACAATTATATGTAAATTTTAGAAAATGTGTTGTATTTTAACTTATCACTTTTATGACTGACTATAGAAAAAAAAAAAAAATCTAGTCCTGCATTTATCTGTCCCTTTTCTCTCACCTTTAAAAAAAAAAAAAAAAAAAAAAAAAAAAAAAAGAGTTTGATAAAGTTTTAATTATCATTTCTAGAAAACACATTTGTTTTCAAAGCATTTTTACTTTATAATTTAGAAAATGGTTTTATTACAATATTCTAATATAGCTATAACAAAGAAATCATAGTGTAATATTCTGCATTTTTTTATAATCTTTGAAAATGAACGCTATTTTAAATGGGCATTTAAGTTGTCACTTTTATTATTAGAAATTTATTCATTGTACAAAATTAAAAAATATTTTACACAATGTAACTAACTGTATTTTTGTTTAAACTAGGAATAACATAGCAATGTATTAGATAAGGTTTATTTATATATAATGTTATAAGATTACAGAATGCAAGAGAAATGTATGATCAATGCCAAATTTATCCATAATAACCGAAATAGATATATCGAAGAATTGTTTAAAGAAAATAATGAATTAATCCTCAATACTCACATTTTAATGAACCTGAAATGCATGTATCAACTAATTCGGAACAGATGAAAAATAATAAATTTACAATAAAAAAGGAATGCCTGTCCATACCAGAAACTTTAACATAAAAAATTTAATAATGATATCATTTTATTAAAAGTTGATAAATGCTCAAAAACTGAAAAAATATCTCCTCATGGAATATACATTTTCCAGAGTGTATACATATTACAGAAAACATCTTTTAGATTGAGAATGTACTATGAAAACTGCAAAAATGTGCTACAAGAATGTACTACAAAAAAATTGTACCCTTCATCCTTGTCCCTTATCAAAAAAAAAAAAAAAAAAAAAAATGCATCCGTACCTCTTTGTATTAGAGTACAAATTTAGGAGAGAACGACCTATAAACTGAAGAATAATGATTTACTGAAGATAAATATATGTATATTTTTAGTGTATAGTGTCTTGTTTTTTGATGTGATTAAAGTTTAATTATATATGAGACGTGATGATTTTTAAATATTTTAAATAAATATATAAGTAAAACTATTTTATATGACCTTCAACACTTATTTATTAGTAACAAGCAAAAGCAAAGAAAGTTAAAATTTAAAAATATTTATTATGTTATGCATACTTATAATAGAATTTTGAAATGAATATGGATTTTGAATGTTAAATATGGCCTTAAGAATACCAAACTAACCATAAAATCTTAAAAAGTGTTCTTATCTTACTAGCAGTGCCTTGCCCTTTTTTAAAACAAGGGGAAACTCTCTTTGTGTGTGTGTGCATGTGCATGCACATGCACATGTGCGTGTAAAAGTTATATCCGATTGGTAGTAATGTAATCTAAATCAAATGATGGTTTATCTTTTCTGATTGATTTGACTCATTTATATTCTCTCATATTCTGGAATTGATTTTTATTTAAAAAGTTATCATTTTCATTTAATAGATTTTGTAATATATTATATTTAGTTTTTCTGAAATAAATATGATTTTGAATATTCACCCCCCCCCCCCCCCCCTCACAAAAAATAAAATTAAAAAATAAATGTATATATAAATAAATCTTGGTTCATACTTTTAACTAGCTAAAATACTTAATTTAGGTTTAAAAATATATAAGCTAACCCATTTGCATTAGTTCATCCTTCATAGTGCATTTTTCCTTCTGCAACTTAATAGTAAAGTTGGTTTTAGTTCAGATAAAAATTTACCTTTTATATTTAGGGATAGTATGTATAAAGATGTTATATTGCTTTAAAATTATTCTTTTTTTTTTCTCATAAAAATGGAATCACTTTTTATACTATACTGTGATTGATATTGACTTGTTTAATTTATAGCATCGTTAAAAATAAATAAGATATTGAATTAAATTGAATATGTAATTAAGTTGTTTGCTTTTCAAAATTATAATTAACTCAGAAAATCTTTAATCATTTTGTATTAGCTACAAAACGTCTTTATTTTTAATTTTTTTAGTAAAATTGATATTTGTGTTGTTATTTGCATATTTTATTCCAGCTATAAATGGCTTTAATAAAGGATTATACAAATATGTATTCCATTTATAAGAAAAAGTAATACATAAAATGGAAATTAATGTGTTGAAGCTGCCAACTTTTTTTTTTGTTGTTGTTGTTCAGCTGCATAATATTTTTAAAAACTTTGATTTTTTATGATTTTTTTTTCATATATTAATAAAAAAAAAAACTAATTATTTGAAATGACTTTTTATAGCATTTGATGAAGGATATATGTCTCAAAAAACAAATGTACCTGGATGTGAAAATAGAGTTGTGCATTCCTGCCTGTTTTGCCCGTATACAACAATTAATCGAGGACACATGAAATATCACCAGGTTATTCATACAGGAGAACGTCCGTTCAAGTGTGCAGTTTGTGAGAAAAGTTTTTCACAAAAGAGTAATTTGAAAATGCATATCAAACGTTTTCATGGAGTTCAATAATTTTCTTATGTTATAAGTTTATGTATTATCTGGCTTTTTAACCCTTTAACGTTCACTCCATATTTTGTTTTGAAAGCTGCTAACCTAATTTCAGAAATATTTGTAAGACATAGAGTGGTCATAAATGTGTAAAAAGGAAATTTTAGTACTTTTAATTTTTGAGAAAATTTTGGTTTGAAACATACATTGAGTAACCTTATTGAATTCAAATTATAATTCAATAAATAAATGACTTTATAAATAAACACTATAAATTAGTCAAAATATTGGTACAGTCCTCCATCAGGTGAAAAAACAAGGCATGATTAAAGCAGCAAGGTGTAGGCGGGCCTACTAAAAAATTTAAGATAACTTCTGCATTCAGCTTCCTTTGAAATGTCGTTAAATTTTGGTGTAGTGCAAAACAAATAAAAACCAAATGTTTAAAAATCTATAAAAGTAAGAAAAAAGTATTGAAAATTTTTCGCATAAAAAACATTAAATGTTTGGTTTTAGTGCAAAACCAGTGAACATTAAAGGGTTAAGAAGTTTCACATGTTTAAAATAACTTATTTCTTTGATTGTTCTATGTTACTGTGTACCTTTTTTTTTTTTTTTTTTTTTTTTTTTTTATAAATGATATTGCTTTATTTGTTTGTTGCTGTTTTCAATTTATCGTTTTTGTACCTTGTAATATATTGAAGCTTAAACCTTGTAAATACTCATGAAACTGATTAACACTCCATCAGGTACACTTAAAATATTACGACATCAGTCGCATTGTATCTGACAGATACATTTTGTAATTTGAAGTCATGTGTACATAAAATGAGCTTTAAATAAATTGCATTTTTGTTTTTCATGCCATGATCCATCTCTTTTACACCTGGACCTTAAATTTCCTTTATTTTAGTAATAAAAATAAAATACAATGAAAATATTGAAATACATCTGGATAAAAAAACTTTTGTAATCTTTAAGTTCAGCAAAATTGCTTTTTTATTGAGATATTTTAGGATTTCCAAATTTTTTATAACAATATAAAAATCAGGGCCCGAGGGCTCCCTACTCTGCAGAATTAAAAGAAGCAATGCAACATTAAAAACAGAGTTTTCCTGCTTAATATGATATGTGAAGTATAGTTTCCATTTGAAAAAATTCAGTTTGGATCAGATGGGACCCAGGAGTGCATCATTACTATCCCGGAAGACTTCCGGTTTCTTAACGTATCTTCCGGTCTTCCGGACAGATGATGAAATCTTCCGTTTTTAAACAAGTCGCGGATATCGAACTTGCTTTATGAGATTCTAGAACATTTAAAGAAATAGAATTGTTAAATATTTCTTGCTGATGTAATTATTTTTTGCCCCCCCCCCCTCTTTATTTATCTACAACTAGTGATCAGCAATAAAATTTTCTGCAGAAGTCTTTTGTTTCCTAATCTTTATCCATCTGCAACATAAATGATAATATTAACTTTAAACTTCTTTCATTAGATTCTAGAAGTAGAGTTGAAAGAGTTTAAATATTTCTTACTCTGTAATTATTTTTGTATTCCCCCCCCCCCCATCCTTTCCCCGGATTGTGATCAATTCTAGAAACAATAAAGCAATAAAAGTGCTCAATATGTAATTATTTTTAGATCTTTATTGCTGAATTTAATGAATCTGTTTATTTTTCCTCAATTAAATTAAATATTTGTATGTCATATTTATACCAAATGTGTAAACATGGGGAAAAAATTAAGAATAATTTTTTCAGGTAGGAAAATAAATCAGTTTAAGAAAATTAATACTCAGTTGGTTTTATGCAAGTTTGAAACTGATAATTAGCTACTGCTACTTTTTCTTATATGTATGATTAATGTACATACACAAAAATCATATTCTTTATTTATTTAAAAAATTAGCTATACTTTAACCTTAACTAAGTTTTTTTGTTTATTGTTAAATAAATTTCTTACAGATTCTGTTTTGTAGATATCTATATGTTGAAGAGGAATAACTTCATTTAAAACTTTTATATATTTAGTATAATCAATCTATAGTAAAACTGTATTGTTTAATACGTCAAAGAGAGAAAAAAAAAAAAAAAAATCTTCCCTTTTTTTATGAAATCTTCTGGTTTTTCAACAAAAATCTTCCCTTTTTTTTATTAAAATTGGTTGGCAAGTATGTATATATATAAATGATCTTGCAGAGTATTTGAGAAAAATTGGGCTCCTGCCAAACTGGATTTAATATGATCCACCATTGAGGCCATGGTGGCTTCTGATCCTTCTTTTAGCTTTTTTTTTTTTTTTTTTTTTTTTTTCTGTTATATTTTGTTTATATTTGTTATATATTGATCTCATATAACAATGTCTCATGAACTTCTTATATTAATTTTTCTGTGTATTTTTTGCTTTATATAAGGCTTCACTTCTACATGTAATTGTTTATTGATTAATTCAAACCTTCCTTCTGGGGGTTTGATCATAGTAATGATGGATTATTATATATATATTTATTTATATGTGTTGCATATAATTTTTCTTATTAAAAAAAAAAAAAAAAAAACTTTAGTAGTTATTCATTTTTAATAGATAATAATTTTCTTTCGTAGAAAAAAAAAAAAATTCTTTTATTTTTTAAAAAATTGTTTTTTAATAGAAAAGGATTAATACTTTTTTTACTGCTATGCCTGTATGTGTTAAAGACTATGCAAATGATGGTATGATAAAATTGTTTTAATGGTTTAATTGTAAAATTAATTTCAATTGCACGGTATTGTTTTTGTATATGGGGAAGAATCAATGAGTGTAATAAATGATTTTGTCATCATAATATTTTAAAAATGTGAATTTATATTTAAGTTTTGGAGATAATATGTAGATCTCAAGTGAATTTATAGAAATAATGAAATAAAACAGCACTTATTATATTAGTTATGAAATTAAAAGAAGTAAATGTATCTCTCAACTGTGACTTAAATTTTTACTCAGAAGAAGTCTCAAATATTCATCTAGCTTTTAATCTGTTGCAAAAGTTTGCAAATCTTATTCTAACTGTTATTGTGCACATAAAAACATAATTTTAGCTTTTTATGATGATTTTATATATTTCTAACAAAAAACGAACCCCTATTTTCATTAAAATGCTATATCTGATATCCAGTATCTTAAAAGTAATTGACATATTCATGATTTCAATTTTATTTTTTAATTCTGTAACTAGTAATTGCTCAAAATTATTTTAAATATAAAATGTATGTTTAAAAAAGTAATTTAATTAAAAGAAAAAAAGAAATATATATAGCACATTAGAAAAAATAATTATTTATATATTTATCCTATGCATTTTATATTGAAATTTCATTGTGCATGTATTTACTTGTGGTATTTATAAAAGTATACTTATGCATTTACCATTAATTTAATTGAATGAACTTTAACGTTTGTTGTTATTGACAATTAATCTTAGAACTTTTAATAAGTGTCTTTTTTTTCTTTTTTTTTTAACTGGTGTATTTTTTATTTATTTATTTATTTATTTTTTATTTTTTTTTTGGGGGGGGGGAGGCTTATCTATATATTTAAAATATCAAGAGTTTATTTCTTTAATATAGTTTTAAAATAACATTAAAAAAATTTGGTTCATTCTGAATAAAATTTCTGAAAATGTAAAGTACAACGTTTTTTTTTTCTCCCCCCCCCCCCCCCCCCTATCCACTGATGGGCTATTAATAAAAAGACACATTTACATTATATAATCGTTTTTGTACCAAAAGTAAAGCAGATTGAGGCATTTGTCATATCGTGACACAAGGCATGAAGAATCATGCCTGCTTCAAAGAAGTTAGTAACCAGTGAGGAGAGATATGTCTTGACAGCATCTCAAGTTTGTCATTAGCAAACCCTTGAAATTTCTGGAAATTCTTCACTGATTGTAAATCTTCATTTGTCTCTGATCATCTGATCAACACACTCAACGAGGCCTTCAGTATGTGACAGATTTGGACACCCTTGTCCACCTCCATCTTGGATGTCGGTTTGCCCTTCTTTAAATTTTTTACACTATTCCCGTACACTATCATCACTTATAAAGTATTGTTCTGTGGCAAATTTCAGCAGCATTTTGTTCTTGCTTGCAAAAATCTTATTACACTTTATAACTCACATTTGGCAGGA
The DNA here is from genome assembly GCA_963930645.1 of Salticus scenicus. NCBI lineage: Eukaryota > Metazoa > Arthropoda > Arachnida > Araneae > Salticidae > Salticus > Salticus scenicus. Next base: position 300,933,238 of record OZ005655.1, read on the forward strand.
GTATCAATCATAGCAACCATGTTCATTTGCATGTACCTCAGCTACAACTGGCACATTCAAGCCGACAACAGCAAATGTTGATGACGAGCTCTGCAATTGAGCGGCACACAGATTTGACTCCTGTGTATTTTGTGCTTACTTAGAAACGTGATCGGAGATTGAAAAAAAAAAAAAAAAGACAGCCCTTGTATATTAATAATAATAATAATTAAAAGAAAAAAAAATAGGTTAAATAGATCTGATATTACTTGCTAGTTGCTACTTTTCAAAATGTAGTTTTGTAAATCAGTTTTTTTTTTTTTTTCCCCCTAGAAGAAGAAATTTTGCATAAACATCAAATGTCCCCCCCCCCCACACACACACCACACTCATGAGAGTATGTATGATTCTAACAATTGTATATGCAACAGAAAATAAAATATATATTTATAAAACTTTCCATAGTTTATTAAAATTTTAAGGGATACAGTCAAGTAGCAGACTGTCAAAGTCAAGACATGTGCAGTTCATCACTGATACTCTTGCTCAAAGAATGTATGTATAATTAATTTCTGTTTGAAATTATTCTCTTCACGCTCAGCAGTCAAACAAGAATAATAATGAATGGTATAAAATACATTTAAGAAGAGGGGGAAAGCTTTATATGATATGTATTTATTTTTTATTAAATGTATGTAACTAATTTCTTATCCATAGTGTTAAAGAAGTGAAAAAGACCTATTGTATATGTTGAATTTAGTAAGAGAATATGTGCAACAATTTAAATGATTATCTTTTTCTCAGTAAATCAAATAATAATATGTTGGACTAAAAAAATAAAATAAATAAAAACCCTAAGCCTGTTTCTGTTTTCTAAGTAATAGATATAAATTTCAGCACAAAACAGAATTCAGTTTAGTATAGCAGGACTTACTTTAATCTAATCTTCCATATTATGGCATGCAGTAACTATGCTTCATCCCTTGCATAGATTACTATATTCATTTCTGAAAATTTCTTTGATATAGCTTTAGCATAGAAGCCCCTTGGTGGCATTTAATTTTTTGTTATCATTTTGGCGATGAGTTAAACTTACTATCGCAACTACGTAAGTAAAGATATTGTCAAGAAACATACGAGCTACTATGATGCCAAATTTTAAATTTCACCAAAGGGTTCTATACTGAAGCTGTTCTACTTCTTTTGCATGATTTTTTTTCCACCTATTTTTTTTGTTTCAATGTAAAAAGAAATATATTTATTTTCTACATTTATTTATTTTTCTGTTTAATACAGTTGTCCCCACTTAATCAGTTAACAGGTAATTAAATACCCCGCTTATACGAATAAAATTCGTTAGAATCAAAGTCAGTCTTAATAGTCTGTTGTCATATATTTGTTTTCTTGGATATTCGAATATCCCGCTTAATCAAACAAAACTTGTCAGAACCATCAATATTCATTTAAGTGAGGATGGCTGTAATTTTAAAGTTAAAAGGTGTTTTTTATATAATATTTTTTGAACCAGTAATCGGATTGAAAGTAAAAATACAGTATTAGCTAGATTTTGTCCTCATTTTAATATCTCTTTTACTCTTTAGACAAATTTTATACCGAACATATTTTAATCGCTGATTTTTCTTTTCATTTCTTTTTTTTTTTTTTAAGTAGTTGTGAAAAAAAAATAACAATGGCAGCTCATGTTGTATTAGTTTTTAACTTTTAAAAGTTTTTTTAGACTATTAAAATCTTAAATATATAAAATTTGTTTATTAAAATCAAAAGAAAAAGCTTAGAATGGTTTATTTTTAAATGAACTATAATACACTAATAAATGTTTTGAGTGCTAGTGTAAAACATGATGCCATCAAAAGGGACTTCTATTAAAATGTTATAACTGCACTCTCATATGGTTTTGTGCAAAATAAAGCATTTAATTATAGTGTTGTTTTACTTTCCTAATAAAAATAAAATATCAAATATGATGGATTTATTATTTTTATTTTATGAAGTAAAGCATAATTAACCCATTCAGCGTTAAGCCTGTTTTTTTTTTTTTTTTTTTTTTTTTTTATGGTTACTCAAAGTAAAAGGCTGATTTGACTAAATTTTGAAATCTATTTATATTTTTTATAGAGAATAAAATTTAAAAATGTGTGTAGTATACACAAATATGCTGAAAAACTGCTAACACTAAAAATTTTAATAAAATTATACCATAAGAGATTAACATATTCAGCAAAGGCAGGAAATGTCAATATTAATACATTGGGTTGGTTAGATTGTCATGTCTACAAACCCAGATTTTATCTTTTTAGTTCAGCTTTTCATTTATTCATGTATAAAATAGAGAGAAAAAAAGAAATCAAAGAAATATAATCAATTATTTTTAGTCATATACAAAGGAATTCTCATGTTTGATATTACAAACAAATATTGGCAGTATTGCTTACTGCAGAGTATGCAACTATGGCGCTAAAAAAAGGATATAAAATAACATGTTTACAAATATAAAGTATTTTAAATTATAGTTCAATTTCATTGTATATTTTATTTAATTATTATTCATTTACTTAACAATGTATCATTTTTATGTAACTGTATAAAACACCTTGACAATATGATAATGTAAAACAGTTTATCAAGCGTAAATACTTATTAAATTATTCACATACACATCTGTTAAAGTATTTCCATTAGTCACATTTTATACTAAGCTTTCGACTCTATATATCATGGAATCTTCAACAAAGTTTATTAGTTTCTTTATAACTGAATTTGATTTTAAAAATATATATGCAAGTTCAAAAATATTTATCAATAGTAAATATTCATTTATTTAACAATATATCATTTTTATGTAAGTATATTATAATGTAAAACTCTTTATCAAGCAAAAAAGTCATTCGTTATTGATAAATGTTTTTGAACTTGTATACATTTTTAAAACCAATTTCAGTTATAAAGAAATTAATGAACTCTGATGAAGACTCCACGATACAGAAAGTCGAGAGCTTGGTATAAAATGTGACTAATGGTAATACTTTAACATATGTATATTAGAGGTGAGTTCGGGCTCTATTTTGGCAATCCGAGCCCGCCCGGGCCCGAAACATTTTTGAACTGAGCTCGCCCGAGCCCGATACTGAAAGTGATACGCTATGCAACGCATACACAATAGTAAAATTAAATACCGTTTCATTTTCAAATTAATTTTCTTATTATCAGTCCTCAATTTAAATAACTATAAATGTTATTATAACAATTTATAATGTCTGTGTCTCTGTATACATGTATATATTTATAGTACAGCACATTGTTTATAACGCGCCTATCGGGGGACAAAAAATTTATCCGAATGAGTGATATAATAAGGCCCAATATAATGAAGAAGGAAGGATTACTGTATAACACTATAATATAATATGCATCCCGTTGAAAAAAAAGCTCTATTTAGAAAAAGGAAAGTCAAAGGTACTAAGGTTTGCAAGATTATTTTGTGATTTTTAACCTATCTTGACTATTATGGCATTACTAAAGGTGCTCTCAAAATGAATAACATTTCTTTTCTTTTCTTTTTTTTTTTTATATTTTCCAGTTAGTGAAGAATAAAATAAACAGAATTTTTAGCTTGAATCCGAGCCCGCCCGGAGCCCGAAAACTTGTGTAAGATTTGAGCCCGATCGGGCTCGGGCTTATGGGCTCGGGCTGAGCCCGCCTCATCTCTAATGTATATGTGAATAATTTAATAAATATTTATGTTTGATAAAGAGTTTTATAATATTGTTGAGGTGTTTTATATAGTTACATAAAAAGGATACATTGTTAAGTAAATGAATAATAAATATTTTCTTAAAATGTATAGAGAAATAAAAAATTGGAACTTTTTTAAAATTGGAAAACTCTGGGAATAAAATTATAAGCACACTAAAAACCATAATTTTTTTTAATGTTCATCATAAAAATTGTAAGATTTTCAAAATCTACACATTAGGAGATATGCGTAAGATATGAAGAAAACATGCTATGTTTCAGAAATCTAAATCTTTCTTTGTGTTCACTATTATAGTATTAGCCACAAGTAATAAGAATTTACTTTTTTTTAGACTACCTTTTACCTCTTATTATTTTCCAATACTCAGCAACCAAACCTCATGTTATTCTATTTAAAAATTTATGAAATCAGGGGTTGATCCAGGCAAAATTTGGGACCCTTTTGCAGCCCCTTCACAAAATTCCACATCATAAAAAGAGACCCTTCACAAAATTCAAAATCATAAAAAGGGATCTTTCACAAAATTCAAAATCATAAAAAGGAACCCTTCACAAAATTCAAATTTATAAAATGAGCCCCTTCGCAATATTTTGTAGTATGAAAATGATCCTTTTATTAAATGTTTTAATATTTTTAATGAATGCCTTAATTTGGGTCAACGAAACTCTATTATCTTGATATTAAACATTATATACAGTGATTATAAAAGTGGAAGATTTTACACACAAAAATTTCACAAAAAAAGGGACCAAAAATTAAAAACTGGATCGACCCCTGGAAATGATTTATTAACTAATGTAATTTTTGAAGTTGGAAGACAGAAATGTCAAGTTTGATCCCATGTAACATTCATCACCCCCCTTCCCCCTCCATCGAGAACATTCCACCCAGGTCTAGGACTCTAGCATAGTCAATCAGCTTAACCCCCACAGCCACAACCAAAATAATGTTTATATATAATAGATCATCTTTATTATATATTATATATATATATATTTTAATGTTTTACCTATAAAATGTAAAAAATGAACATTTAGTTTTTTTTTCAAATTTTTTATGTAAAATAATAATAATAATAAATAAAATAAAAATTAGGTAATGAGTACTTCTATAAAAAATTTCAATGTAGAATAATATGGACTTTGCATGTCCACGACAATAGGTAGAGAGAGTTCCCTTACTACATGATTTGTTTGTTAAGTGACATTATTGTTAAAAAGAGAATTTAATTGTAGCATTGAATGCATAAATGATATAGTGATCATATATATATATTATGAAATATTTTGTTTTTAGGAACACTTATTATAGTTTTTGTAATTTACATATAAATAAGTTATCTATTTGAATGATTATTTCGCATTATTATTATTTTATAGATCTACTTGATTTGGGATTTATCTGTGTAGAAAGAAATGCATTGAGTTCAGACAACAAAGTTAAATATGCCTGTATCTACTGTTCTTATACAACTACTCAACGAGGTCATGTGAAATATCATCAAGTTAAGCACACTGGAGCACGTCCGTTCAAGTGCAGTCTGTGTGAAAAGCGTTTTTCCCAAAAATCTAATCTTCGAAGACATTTAAAAAATGCTCATCCTGAAGCACTTGAATAAATACCTCTTTCATCTTACTCATTGTGCCATTTCTTAAATTCTCAACAGTGAAAATTTTTTTATAATTGTTGACATTTTAGAATTTCGTATAATACTTCACCTTTCTCTTGAATGTTTCACAATAAATATATATATACATTAGATTATATATATATATATATATATATATATATATACATTATATTACATTGAAGAAGTTACTACTGTGGAGCCTTTATTTCTCATAATTTTACTAATGTAAAATTGTGTTAATAAAATAAATAACTTTTTTTTTTTAATTTTTTTATGTTTTTGCAAAATATTATGTTTTTTGTTAATATTTTATCTTTGTTAATATATATATATATATTAATTGTGTTTGTAATATAGCCTTATTAATATTTATTTAGTTTCTTAAATCTACTAAAAGTGAATTAACTGGATAAAAACTTTTTTCTTTCTAATATTTCCCAAAAAGCAAAAATCATAAAATTTTGAATTTTTTTTCTCCCTCCCCCCAACCCTTTTTATTTTTCATATCTACTGTTTTTTAATGACTAAAGATTCTTTACCAGTTTGATGATCTATGCAAAATATATCTTTCTAAAATATCACAATATAATTATAAGAAATTTTTATATTTAAATGAAGATGAAAAATGTGTTATATTCAATGTTTTAATTTGCTACATCTAAATGTTACCTTTTATTCTTAATGATTATTTTATTTTGTGTGTATATATATATATACTATTGTAAATAACCATTATTTTTTTAACATTTACTGTACAGTATTTTAAAATTAAAACTGTTAGGCCAGTCTTCTTTATAAAAAGTCTCAAATTTAAAGATCTTTTCGGAAATTAAAATCTTTCTGTGCTAAAGAAAATATATCTTTTATTTCCATTGAAAGTTAATATATAACTGGAAAGGGCAAATAGAGGAATTGAACAACTTTTTAGCTATTAATAACAATATGGGATGAGTTAATTCATAATTTGTTTAATTAAAAAACAATTTTAGTTGTTTGAAATGAAGTTATTGAAAGTTTCTGGAAGATAATAAATATTAAATAATTGTTATTTACTTTCATCTATTATGTATATAAGAAAAAGTATTGGATTTGTGAAAATATTTGACCTCTGGTTTTTGATGGATTTATACTTTTGAGATATCTTAAATACGATTTGACAATTTGTAGAAAATGTCTGTCTGTGTGTGTGTGTGTGTGTATCACAAATTTTGTGGTAACTGTATCTCACGAACCAATGAATGAAATTCAACCATACTTTATATTTAGTTGGACTTCAACCTAAACTGGTGCTGATTACATTTGGGGATTAATCGCTCAACAGGTGGCACTGTAATAACAATTTTTAAAAATTTTTAACATGGCAATATAGGACAATATTTTCTATAAATGTACATAATGAGAGTTATTTTTAATGAATAATTGTGAAATTAATAAGAATTATGGGTAATAGTAATAAGCTAGGAAAAAAAAAAATAATAATAATAAAGTAAGTATATGTAGGAGAATCATTCCCCATCCCCTCCCTGTGTGTGTGTGTGTGTGAAATTTTTTAATATGGGTATCTTTCAAAAAAACTTGTTAATACATTTAAAACAAATGGTTGAACCATAGATATGTGATAATTTGAAACAAAATTATCTTTTTAAAAAAAAAGAGGAGGGGGAGGGATGCTTAGGGGGAAAAAAATCTATTTCCTGAACTGCATGAATTTGATTTTCCTTCGACTTTGATATACTTCTCTTGATGGAATCGTCTACATTCATCATGGAAAATAGTTTGTGCTGCATGAATTTGTACAGAAAAATATAGAAGAGAGTTTTGTGATGACCACAGCATACTAATTTATTGAGATACTTTGCCATTATGAGACTAAGTGCATTGCAGCTACCACACCACACCTCACATAGAAGCGTTCTTGAATTTGTGCATTTCTTATTATTGTTTGTTTAGTTACCATCTTGATAAAATTCAGCATTTTTAATTCACTAGAAATGAAAAATAAATAATTCAAATATTTTTTCCTTTTGGTTAATAGATTTAAAATTTATTTATTTACTTTATTTTATTTTTTTGTGGGAGAGAAAAGTTTGTGCGTTTTGAAATTAAATTTTGTTTCAGTCTTTCTATATTAATATTATATATTTAAAAATTTCTAAACTACATTGTAAATACTTTTTATATAGCGCTGCAGGCTCAAGGATTTGTTCTATTAGTCTCTGAAAATAGAACTAAATATTCCTGCATGTATTGTCCTTATACAACAGCTCAGCGTGGCCATATGAAGTATCATCAAGTTAAGCATAGTGGTGCTCGACCTTTCACCTGTAATATCTGCTTAAAGAATTTCACACAAAAAAGCAGTCTGGGACTACATTTAAGAAGAGTTCATAAAATCCAATGACTTATTGGGTTTTTCTTTAATGTCTATTTATTGTTGTTATATATTATAAGAAATTAAATTAATAAAACTTGTTATAGAAAAAAGTATACTGAGTATTACACATTGGTTTATATGACATTTCTGAAGAATTGTACTTTGCTCCATGTCTTACTTTTCTGCTTTTGTGAAATAATGAGGCTATCATTTGACAGTGTTTTTTAATTTATCGATATGCGTAATAAAAATATAAGAAATTTTAATTTGTGTCATAGTGTCTTGCTTTCTTCATTATGTTGTAGTTATTAAACTTTTGGTAGCTGCTTAGCATAATTATGTTTTGTCATAAATTTCTTTGAGTATCATTCCTTTCTTCTCATAAACAAGAAATTAGATAAAGTTTCAGGAAATGTACTTCATATGTTTGATTTTATAACTAAAATGATGTATATATATTTTTTATTTTATGTATATATATATATATATATCATTATTATGACTATCCAAATGTTACCATCATATACCTAAATTTGTTGCCAAATTTAAGAGATTTTTTTATTTAGTATCTACCACTAAATTTTAATTGTAACAATTACCTAATCACTTTGAAGATAAATCATTTTTTATGTATATCAAATATCACTCATCAAAATTACTGGTGAATATAAAAAGGCCCTGAATAATGCCATCACTGATCATATATGTCTAGAAAATTAATATGATGATTAATATAATTACAGTGGGTGATCAAATTATAAGAATTTTTTTTTTTTCTTTTGACATTTTTTCAATTATCTTAAAAAGTACTAGACGAAATAGCCTGGAACTTCGCACATGCAAGGAACATTTAAAAATTCATTATGTCCACTATCGATTTAGTTCAAAATGCAATTAGGGGACCAACCACAAATTGAAGAAGAGCAAAAACACTGTGGATCACCCTGTGTAATAAAAAGCTACAAATGACTTGTAACTTTAATACGTGGTTGCACATACTATGTACAATATTTGTATGTTTCTGTGCAGGAATTGTGCAATTATTTAGGTGGATATATATATATTTTTTTTTTTTCAAAAATAACTATTTTTTTTTTACAAGTTTTTTGCTTATAACTAGAACAGATTTCCATGAAATTTTACAAAATGTGCTAAAAAATTGACAAAACGTTAGAAGAACATTATTCTGAAACATAAAATTCACATGTATAATATTTGTTAAGATATGAGCATTTTTAGTAAATATTTATTTACTGTGCATGCGCAAAAGATAAGAAAATTTTTATTGCACAGGTTGAAAGCTAGATATATTGAGCAACTTTTTGCAAAAGCTCATTTGAATTGAGTATAAATTAGACAAATTATTGGCCAAAGAACGAGCTAGATTTTATGTATTTTCCAGAGTTAAAACTTCATAAGAGGTTTTTCACTTGCTGTGTATTTAATTTGAAAATCCAATTACCTCAACCCTATTGCAAATTTCTTTTTTGTGGAAAAGCCCCATATAAGCTTGTAACTTTAACATATTTTTTATTAAGATTTGTGAATTCAGCAGGGGTTTTTCACAAAAAAGAACTTTTTAACGTGATTGAAATAATTGGATCTTTAAATTAAATATGCAGCATGTGCAAAACCTCTTATGAAATTTCAGCTCTGGAAAATACCTAAAATCTAGGACATTCTTTTGCCGACAATTTGCTTGATTTTTACTCTTTTCAAATGAACTTTTGACAAAAGTTGCTTAATATATTCAGCTTTCAACCTATGCAATAAAAAACGCATATTTTACGCTTGCGCAGTAAAATAATATTTACTAAAAATGTTCATATCTCAACAAATATTTCACGTGTGAATTTTATGTTTCTCTAATATTTTGTCAATTTTTCAGCAAATTTTTTAAAATTTTATGGAAATCTGTTCCAGTTATAAGCAAAAAACTTGTCAAAAAAAAAAAAAAAAAAGTTAGTTAGTTACTTTTGAAAAAAAATTATATCTGCCTAAATAATTGCGCAATTTCCACACCAAAACGTACAAATTTTGTATATAGTATGTGCAACAATGTATTAAAGTCATTTGTAGCTTTTTGTGATACAGGATGATCCAAAGTATTTTCGCTCTCCTTCAATTAGTGGTTGATACCGTAATTGCACTCTGGACTAAATCGACAGTGGAAAATATGAGTTTTTAAATGTTCTTTGCATATATGAAGTTTCAGGCCATTCGCCTAGTATTTTTTTAGATAATCAAAACAATGTCAATATAAAAAAAAAATTCTAATAATTTGATCACCTAATGTACTTTTAGATTACAACTTCTTTATCTTAATGCTTATTACCACTTGAAGCTTTATTGAGCAATTTATCCTTTTAATTTAGCCCATTATTTATCATTGTCTCTTTTCTGGGACATTACCTTTTTTATTGTTTTAGAAAATATTTTACACAGTGCATTCTGCCACTGTCCTAAAAATGGTACAATCTGTAGTAGTACACGTAATTGTTTAACATTTGTTGTAATATTTTAATATTCTTATAAAATTCACTAATTAAAAGAAAATTAGAAAGTTAGTTTATGTCAAATAATGGGTTAACATGGATTAGAACTTATTACATCCATTACTTTTATAGCTTATTGAATCTCAGGGGGGGGGGGGATATTGTTGCTAATTAATGATCATTTATTTGAAAAAAATTCTGTCGTCAGATGTACTGTCAGAGGCTGATACAGGCAAAAATTGGAGCCATTTTGCTGCCTCTTCACAAAATTCTGTTTCGTAAAATGTGCCCCTTCACAAAATTCATCTCTATAAAATGCGCCTTTCACTAAATTCAAATCCATAAAATAGGCCTCATCACAAAATTCAAATTCATGAAACATACCTCTTCACAAAATTTTTGTTATTTATTTATACTTTTATAAAATTTCTATTCTTTCAGTATTATTTCTCTCTCTCTCACGCATATATATATATATATGGGTCCCAGAAATTGCTACCAGAATTTTTTAATAGTGATATTATTGATAGTATTCTAGTAAAGTTAAAAAATTAAATATAACCAAAAATACAATTAATAATTACTGGTGGAAAAAATTAAAAACCCAGAACGGAAACACCCCTGTATATATATTCACAAAAATAGCCTCTAAAAATTAAAACCTGGATCGACCCTTGACTGTGTGAAATATCAAATTGAAATTTTTAAACTGAAAAAGAGCTAAATGTAATGATAGAAAACAAACCTTGTCTTAAAAAGGTTTAAGGTTAAATAAAATAAGTGTAGCATCCATACACCCTTTGTTTTGCAGGTTAAATATTTACATAAACTTTGAACAACAATTTTCATGTATGAAATGGCAAAATTTAAATGAATTAATATTCATTATTTTCTAAAAATAACTCTAAGTTATTTGCTAAAAATTGAAGGATTTATTCCATTTTATTTTATTATTTTTCATTCATGGTTAATAAATCTATCTATTGCTTATACATAAAAAAAAGTTCTATGTATGATTAATATTCATGATATCTGTAAACAAAAAAATTCAAAAGTTAAGATTTATGGGATTTTTTTTTTTTTTTTTTTGCTATTATTTAACTGAACAAGATATTAAAAAAAATGCTTCATTACATTGCAGAAACTTTCATCCATCGAAAAAGTTATGGAATTTAAAAGTAAAGGAAACTTTTTACAAGCAGCAAAAGAAATGCTTTGTTATTTTCATTTTTCAAACAATGAAAATCTGAAAGAAATTGAAAAATGTCATATGTATGCATTATATTAGTACATATGTGTAATTCTCTGAGTTGTTCTTTATTTTATTTATTTTTTTCAATTATAATAATATATATATATATAAATATATATAATATTGAATTATTAATAATGAAATACAGTAAAAGCCAAGCAACAGATACAAGATCACTGAAACCACATAGACCAATACAAAAGTAAATTTCAAGAAGGAGAAGCTCAGAAAGGTGAAAAAAATTCATCAGGGAGACATATATATATATATAACTGATTAGTATTATGCAGTTTTGGCAGTAAAACAATACAGATTAATTATCCCCGGATCCCCAGGACTGAGGTAAGATGTCAATCATTAAGTTAATAGCCAGTAAGAAAGGTAGAAGGAGACTGGGTTTGCGCCAAAATAAGTGAAAACACAGAAAAATAGGGGGCTTTTGTATGTTACTTTACTGAACGAACTTACATTAAATCGAACCCCAAGAGTTTCAAATAGTGCGTTGCCAGCTTGTTCCATTCTCAGCCGACGTTGTAGTGTCCAGCGTGCTTTGACAGAAAGACTTGAATAAAATGAAATGTCTGCAAGAGTCTCGATAAACGACTGTGCCGAATAACTGGACTCATTATTGTGTGGAATCCTTTCTCAGCATAGAGAATGCATCATCTGATAAATATTCGTGACATATATAATGCTTAATAGATCATCTGTAAGGCTGGATGGTTGGGTGGGATTGTGAAATTAAAAAAAAAAAAAAAAAGCAGAAGGCTTGTTGCATTTACTTTGTATTACTATGCAAACTTTCTTTTTCCATTAAAATTTCAGTTTCTTCTTTTTTGAGTTGTCAACTATTCTTAAAATTCTAATCATACTATTAAACACATTATAATCAATCAGTGAATTTCATTGTTGCTTCGTGGTTTCATTGTTATTCATCTGCTTTGAAATTTTGCTTTTTTAAATCCACATGACTCCTAATCTAGTCTTGGCAGACTGGGAGAGTGTTACCGGCGTGAAACTAGTTTAACCCCACAGGCAAGTCACAAGTCTTGCCGCCTGCCTCCTTCCTTCCTATCTTAAGTTTCTTATTTTTTTTTTTTCATAAATTTTGATAAAGTTTATGGTTTTAAGTTAAGATTTGTTGTGTCAGTTTATTGATTCCTTTGTTTTGCAGGCTGATAATTAATAAATCAGGTTTCTTTAAATTTGTGTATTTCATCCCCTGATAAAAAAAATTTTCTTTTTACTGAACTTCTCAAAGAAATTTTTATCTTTTTGGTCATTGGTGTTTCAGTGATCTTGTATCTGTTGCTTGGCTTCTACTATGCTTAATAGATAATTATTATATATATATATATATATATATATATATATTTTTTTTTTTTACCAAAATAAAAATATGTCAATTGAAGAATGATAATTGGCTTACATTTTCATCAATTAAAAACTTGGAGGTGGAAAAAGATAGTATGTTTGAAAAATCAACAAAATAGCTTATTCTGTGTTACTGTTAACTGTCTGTGATTTATTAGAGGTTTTCCTAAAGATTGGGGTTCTTTAAATTTAATATAGTTATTTTAATTAAGTATTCTTAAACCAGCTTTTCCTAATTCAAATTTAATAAATATGTTTATTTATATTATTCAATTCAGCTATTTGTTCGTGTTAATAATTAATTGCTTTTAACTCATTATTCTACCATTGATTCACTTTTAGTATCAATCTTGCATTTGGAAAGAGGAGGGGGTAAGAAATTTACGAATTATTTCTTTATATACACATAATTAAACTTGGTTTTTAAAGGTAATAATGAAATAAAATTTTACAGTGCTCACATTATTATATTAATATATCTGTCACCAAACAAGAATTTTTCATTTTCTATTTAAAAAATTAATTAGTATTTATCTTTTTTTTTTTTTTTTTTTTCAAAATATTCTTATGAAGTAAAGCATACAAAAAATAATAGAAGGTAAAAATTATGTGAGCAGATACAATGAATGAGTGATTTCAGTAGTTATTCAGTTTTATACCAAATGTAAAAATATTTAGCATGAGAAATTTTCTTTATTATTCCATTTGAGATTTTATTCATAGGAAGGAAAATATTAGGATTGATTGCCTAATATAAGCCTATAAAAATCCTTCTTGGATATAAAGGAAATCTTAAATACTTCATCCCAGTGCCTCAGTTCAAAAAAAAGCAAAACACTTATTTTAGTTGTTTATAGAGGTAGGCACATGTAAAGTTTACTAAGTAAAAATTCTTACTAAGAAATAACTGAGATGTCTGAATAAGAATTTTTCTACAATTGATCCTTGTGTACAGAATGTTGTATATAACAGTTATTGTTATTGATTTGTGTGGTGTCAGAAAGCTGTAAATTGAAGTAACTCCATTATTGACACAATTGGCTGAGTTCTACAATAATGACTTTTGAAAGGTCTAGTAACACTGGAAGAAATGACTATCAGTAGATGATGGGTATGTATAGAAGTCTTAATAACAAATATATATATATATATATATATAAATTAAATTAAATTAAATTAAGTTTCCATCCTAGTTACTTTTTAGTAATAATTCAAATTTTACAATTATTCTTTACAGTTATTCATTGTGATACAAAAGATTTTTAAAAACAAAAGCTAAGACCTTTAAACTTTCATTTTTATTGTTTGTTTCATTGTATTATTATGATAAACAAGTTTAGTACTTAAATTCTTAGAGTTGTAAAATGAAGTTCACGGTGGCCATAATTAAACTAGCAGTGCTTTACAGTATTATGTAATACAATCTAATTTCAAGAAGGACACCAACATTTGTAGGAAAATTAAACAAGACAGAGGATGAAAAATTCTACAAAAAAAAAAATCTGAAATTTCCAAAATTTATCACTAGGGAAATATGTGCTGCTATTTTTCTAAGTAAAGCTTTTGTCGCAATTTATAATTTAAAACTGACAACTGCACACATTTTTAAGCACTACTTTTGTCCCTTTTATTATTATTTTTTTTTAATTGCAGACACTGCGCTATTTATAGCCTGCAAGAAAAAACTTGATTTAAAAAAACAGCACCACATATTGCCCAAGCAGTAAATTTTAGAATTTATTTATTTTATTTTTTGGAATTCTTTGTCCCCCATCTAAATTTTTAACGTGGCAGTATAGGACAAAATTTCATATAAATGTACACAATGAGAGTTATTTTAATCATGTGATTGTAAAATTAATATGAATTATTGTTAATAGTGAATTATTGATAATTATTGATAACCAGGAAAAAAAAATTGTGCATGTGGGGTATCACTTCTCCCTCGGGGGGAGTAAATTTTCAATACTGGTATCTTTCGAAAGATCTCGTCAATACTTTTAAAACGAATGGTTGAATTATAGATCTGTGATAATTTAAAACAAAGTTATAAATTTTTTTTTTACTTTTAACGAAAAAAAAATTTTAAAAAAAAATCGCATTTCTTCTGATAATTAAAAAAAAAGACTTCCTTTCGGCATTTAGTGACATAATTCTATCAGATAAAAATCGTCTGCATTTATAATGGAAAATAATTTAATGAATAATTTGTATTCAATGAATTTTGTGTAAAATTATATTGAAGAAAGTCATGTGGTTGTCACATCATATTTTTTTTTTCTTCCCCTTTAAAATTGTTTTTAAAAAAATTATACGTTTATCATTATTTTTTACGTAAATACTTAAGGGAAAGGAAATATATTTATTTGCAGATTAAAAAAAAAATTGAAATAAATTTTTATCAATAATTAAATTTGCTGGCAAAATTGATGTCATTATACGTTTAAAAATTTCATATATATTGATAAAGTTTTATTTCAATTTTATTATTCACACGTACGAGTAAATAAATATTTTTCTTTTTATGTCAAAAAAAACTTTTTTTTTTTTTTTTTAAATTTAAATTGTTTATTTTTCTATGGTTTATGTGTTTAAGTTCTTACAACTCTTACAAATGGCTTTTTCTTTAGATTATGCTCACCATTCCCCCCCCCCCCCCCCTTCAAAAAAAAAAAAAAAAAATGTGCAGATAAATATATTTGTAAATTTAAAATCTTTACTACTGGAGAAATGAATTATTTAGGGGAGGAAGTAAGGAATAGGATTCTGTAATTCTTAGTGATTTGTGCTTTTCAACTAATATATATATTCTTGAATTGTACATTTAAGAATTGTAAATATATTATAAAAATAGAAGTGAAGGATTGACTTATGAACTACTAGTTCATAATACAATTGGATTTTTCAGTTGTGAGTGGGTTTCAATTATTTGGTATTTCATTCTATACAATGACAGAAAATCTATATAATATTTCTCTAATGGGAATCAGTTTCAATTATTTTTTGTCGAAACGATACGATACACAAGGATAAAAAATAATATTTATACATGAACAATATTTAAGCACAATGGACTAATAAGAAAAAATTACGACATTTGTCTGATGAGATTATTTACGAAAAAAATGCATTTTTAACAGTTGTTTCTTCAGAATCTTTGAAAGCGTCTTTTTAAACCTAGCAATATTTTAAAGATATATACAGAATATGAACTTTTGTGCCATAAATTGACTAAAAAACACAATCATAAAAAATATAATCAAAATAGGAATTATTTTATTTTATTTTATTTTATTTATTAATTTATTTTAAAATAAAATAAAAAGTCATCGCCAACATGACGACAAAAATTTAAAAAGCGTCGTGGGAGTCCTATATTAAAATGGTACTGCCTGTGGAAGTATGAAAATTGGATTGTGAACCATGAATTTTATTTGGAAACCTTTCTTTGAATGATTTTGGTTTCACTATTGTACAATATTAATTTGGTTTTATTAATAATTTGGCTTCTGGTAAATTAAAATTTTAATTAGGTGGTGAAATTGGTATAACATTTATGAGTTTCAAATTTTAAAGGTAAATAAGAAAAGAAATAAAATGTGAATATTTCGCACGGGTTTGCTAGTTGTCTTATATTTTATTATTATTATTATTCTCCTTGTTCTATCTTTAACTATTATTATTTAGAGCTTTTCTAGTGGACTTTATTAATGTATCTTAAGTTTAAAAAAAAAGGTAAACAAAATTAACCATATACATGACTTTTTTTCATCTCTGTTTTAAAATTTTATTCATGATATATATTTGTTTATTAATTTTATTTTATTTTTAACAAGAAGAGGTCACATCATCAAAAATTCAGTTGGCTTTTTCGTAAAATGCACTAGCTAGCCAAATTTGATAAAAATGACTTTGAAGTTTTGGTTGTAGCTTAAATACTAATTAGTCATCATTTAGTTGAGCTTTAAGTAGCTTGTCTTGAGTCTGAAGGTCAGGGGGTTCAAATCCTGCTCTTTGGCTTTTATTTATTTATTGAAATAATTCTTTTAATTAGTCAATTTTATTTTATGCATAAGACATAAATGAGATTTGTATTTAAACTTCTAACACAATTGCATATAATATGCATAGAAAAATAACTATAAGTTTGTTTGTTTTTTTCACTATTTTAAAAATAATTGCTCTTAATTTGTTAAGTTTTCAAATTCTGGATAACTGGAAAAAAATTTTACTTTCATTTAAAAATCTTTCTCTTTCTTTTAAAAGCTTTGAATCATACCATGTGTATTTTAAGTTGCCATTCTTTCAAACAAAAATGTATATGATATAAAGAAAAAAACAAATATCTAAAAAGCCTTATGGCTTTCTGTGAAATATTTTTGAACTATTATCTATAATCACCAACATTGGCATACTGTGGTCTCCTCTGCTATTTTTCCACTTCTCTCTTTTACTTCTCTTCATTTCCCTGCAAATCCTTGATTAGGTGATGCCAAGATGATGGAATGAATAGTGCCATGCTCTTGATCTTTGATTGCATGAATCGATGACATGGGCGTTAGCACACAGAGGCAAGGTGAGGCACTTACCCCCTCTTGAATATTTTTTAATTTATAAAAAAATATTTTTTAAGCTGCATTTAAAGCTTTAAAACTGCATCACTAGAATGTCGATGATTATCTAATGCCAAATAAAATTTATCGTATAGAGCCAAATGAACTGAACTCGACCAAATCTTTGGTTCAAGTTGGCTCTAACTTTTTACTGTATGTAGAGTTTAAGTCGTCTTGGCAGTAAGTTTTTTGAGCTTGGATTGGTTTGGAACAAGCTGCATAATATTTTAAATTAAAATTCATTGCATTAACTTAAATTACTTGCATAAAAATTTGTTGTAAAAGAAGCTTACACAAGCTTGCTTAATCATCTCAGCCAAACAATCAGACAAGTTTCAGTTTAAATGAATTTCTAAAATATACCAAAACTTTTTAAATCTTAAATTTGCTCCCTCCTGAAAAATTTTCTTGTGACGCTACTGATTGATGACTGACATGATCACCTTGATAATGAATCATCTCAATCATCAACAGCATGACACTATTCCATTATCTTAGAATCACCTAATCAATGGTTTGAAAAGAAACGAGGAATAGAAAATGAGAGAGGCAGAAAAACAACAGATGAGGCCACATTAGATTGATAATGACCACAGATAATTGGTCAAAAATACTTTGCACAAAGCCAAAAGGCTTTCTAGGTATTTGTTTTTTCTTTATGAAATTAAAGCCTTTTTATATAACTGTATGTTGATGATAATTAATGATGCCCAATTGATTCTAATAAAATTACTTAAAAACTAGTGTTGAATGATGAAGAATGAAAAATTTGTATTCAAATACCGTACACTGTAAAATATGCACTGATTGTTTAGTGTTGAATCAATTATTTCCTCATATTTATTATTTATTTTGAAATAGATAATTAGTTTTAATAATGTAAACTGATTGTACTTATTTTATCATGTATTTTTTCCCCCTCTCTTATACCCTATTTTCAATCTGAATCGTTTGCAAATAACTTTAAATTGCTGAAATTTGTATATACTGTTTTCAATTCAAACATAGCCTTTTGTGTAATAAGCACAGCAAAGTTTTTACTGCATATTGTGAACTTTTTTTTTTAATGAGTTTATATATTTGGTAATGAAGTTGCTAGAAATCTATCTATTCTTATTAAAATCTGTTTTTAAAGATTTATACATATGAAATGCACCACTGCTGTATTTGTGTGTATTTTTAAAGATCGTTACAAAGGTAATATACATTCTGATTTTTCATAGACTTCTGTGTTTTAAGATTTAAATTATTGATATTTGTTATTATATTTAATTTGTAGACTATATAAAATTTTAAAACATGGCATTTTTAGAATATTATGTAATTCAGTTATTTAAATTGAATAATTATACTCTTAAAATTCACTTCTGTTTAATTTTTTACTATCATCTTGTAAGATAAAACAGAATGGAGGGGTAATTGTATGTAGAAAATTTTCCTGATTACAGGAATTTTTGTTTACTGTATTTCCTGTGATCAAGATTTTTTTTTTTTTTCCCCCAATTATTTTTCAATGTGTGTGAAGAGAAAACTCTTATATAATGGAAATTTAAAAATATCTTTTGAAATTTAATAGTATTTATTTTACAAACACTTTACATATATTTTATTGGTTATAATTATTAAATAATAGTAATGTAATTGCGTATGTGGTCTTTTTTATTCTTTTCATTTAATTGCAGGATTTTTAAAGGAGGGCCATAATCAGTTTTGAAAAAGTTATATCTTACTTTTATCTGTTCTAAAGCCCAATAAGATTTTTTATATTTGCAAGCAAATTATATTTTAAAAGTACAAATATTCATCACTTTTAATTATTACTTGCTGAAATTAAAAATTTGTAAACATTGATTTTATTTAACTGGTACAGTACTTCTGATGCAACTTCATAAAAGTCTTTCTATTATGATTTATGTCATATGATCATTCATATTGATATATTAAAACATACTTTAAAAAGAATAATTAAAGCTTCAACTAATTAAGTTACACAAAAAGTGGCTTTATGATTTTGATTGATATAATTATTTTTTAAAGGTTTAAAATTAGCTGTAATAGTTGTTATTTATTTAAATCACTACAGAAATTATATTTGTGTAAAAAAAAAAATGCTGTTATACATGTACTTTTGTATTTCTGCTTTGATTAATAAATGTATTTACGTGTTTCAGCAAGCCAAGGCGCATTTTTTAACAGAAGCATCTTCAATCAAAACAACGTACAACAGTACCAAGGACTTCAGAAGCGTTATTTTTGTAATAAATGTTCGTACGGAACATATTTCAAAAGCCATTTGCGTAAGCATGAAGTAAAGCACACTGGTGATCGACCCTATAAATGTGAAATATGTTCCAAGAACTTTTCTCAAAGTAGCAGTCTTAGATTTCATCAACGACGACTTCATCCTGGCACATATAAATAAGTTATTATTAAGTTACTTTATATTTCTTTTTTAAAGAAAACATTTTTCAACTATCTTGAATTGTGTTTTTTAGGAATTATAAATATATTATAAGATCAAAAATGTACAATTGCCTTTTGAACTGCTAATTCATGATAAATGAATTTTTTCAGTTGTAAGAAGGGTTTTCATTATTTGTTATTTCATTCTATTTAGTGATGGAAAAATATCTTGTGCGATTGTTTAAATTCTCCTTGTTCTGTCTGTAACTATCATTATTTCAAATTTTCCTGGGCTCAGTTTAATATATATCTTTGATAGTTTAAAATTGAAAAAAATAATAACTTTTTTAATTACTGTTTAATTAATTAATTTATTTTTATTTAAACAAACATGCTTTATAACATTAAAAATTCAGTTGTCTTGCAAAAGCCATTTGAATTTCCTTTATTATGGTATAATTTAAAGTAACAACATATAAAATAGTAAAATTCACTAGCCGGCTAATATCGAAAAAAAAAAAAAAAAAAAAAAATTAACTATAGTTGTATCTTAAATACTAGTTAGTTTACTATTAGGAAGAGCCCTATACAGCTTGCGGCTTAAATCCAAAGATCCAATCCTGCTCATATTTTTAATTTACTCATTGATATATACATATATTTTTTTATATATATACTAACCACCTTTGGTGACTAGTTGGTTTGCAATCCTTGAAAAACATCACTGTATTAAACTCCCGCTTGGTGGAACCTGCAATGCCTTCTCTCCATTTCTGAACCTACATCAGATTATTCACTTATAGTGTAAACACCTTTGAAAATTCTAATTGTAGCAAATTCTTGCTCAATGGTGCCTGTGGGACCCTTATCTGTCCTCTCCCCTTGAAATAGCCTTGTTCCCTGTGAAAACAAACTTTCAAAATTCTGACTATGGCAAACTCCCATTAGGTGGCACCTGCAATCCCCTAATCTACCCCCTAATACCTCTTCTTTGATATAATATTATAAAAAATAAATCAACCTTGTGTAATTTTATTTTAAAACAAAAAGATTTAATCAGCAACAGCTTAAACTTTGTGTCTATATCGGTCAGCAAGGCACTGTTATGCTCCACTGAAATAATTTAATCTTGTGTAATTTTATTTTAAGACAAAAAAAATTTAATCAGCAAGAGTTTAAACATGGTGTGTATAAAATAAATTAAACTTGAGCATATTTGGGACGTGCCACTACTATTCTGCATAATCCATCGTTTAGGTAGAGGCTATATCTCAGCTTCTGTGAAACGCTACAGCCTTAACAAAATGTATCTCTTGTCTGTTTTTCTTACTCATGTATAAATTTGTGTGTATATCGACTGAAAGATGGTGCTGTTATGTTGTAATTTTCTTTGCTTATGAAAAGCTATATCTCAAAATCTGATGTGCATAACTGCACCATTTTTTAATTTGTGTGTATATTGAGCAAAAGGTTGTTTGTTATGAATCATGAAAAAAAAAAATTCCTAAGCATAAACTAAATAAAAAATATGAGAAAAAATTATTTCAAAATTTAAACTAGTATGTTGTGGCCACCACAAGACTTTCTTCTATATTTTTATATACAAATTCACTCAGTAACAATAAAAAAAAAAAAAAAAAAAAAAATCGATAACTTTGTTTTAAATTATCACAGATTTATAGTTCAACCATTCGTTTTAAAGGTATTGACGAGACCTTTCGAAAGATACCCATCTTGAAAATTTAACCCCCCCCCCCTCCCGGGAGCATACTTTCCCCTCAGGTAGGGGGGAAGCAGTGCTCCCCCATACACAGAATTTTTTTCCTAGTTAACTACTACTATTATCAATAATTCATATTAATTTTACAATCACAAGTTAAAAATAACTCTCATTATGTACATTTATATGAAATTTTGTCCTATACTGCCATGTTAAAAATTTAGAAAAAATGCAATCACAGCGCCACCTGTTAAGCGATTGATCCCCAAGTGTAATCAGCACCAGTTTATGTCAGGGTGCAACTAAATACCAAGTTTGGTTACATTTCATTCATTGGTTCGTGAGATACAGTGGACACAAAATTCATGATACAGACACACAGACAGACATTTTCTAAAAACTATCAATTCGTGTTCAGGACATCCCAAAACGTGTAAATCCTTCAAAAAACGGAAGTCGAAAAATTTCACGAATCCAATACTTTCTCTATATTACATATAGAAGAAAGTAAAAATCATCATCAGCGACAGATGGTGCTTCTATTAAGGGATAAGTTTGATTTTACAAATTCAGTATCAAGTAGCAATTTTCTTACTCTTGTCTAAATTTGTGTGAAGTGGTTCTACCATATGCAAAACTGTTGTGTTGCCACACAGAAAAATTAGACTTTTTAATTGGTAAAAAGAATCATGGAGTTCATGTGAGTTGGACATGTACAATAGGAAAATCACAAAGTCAAAACAAACTTAAATTTATAATAAAATTGTAACCAGTTTTCATGAAAATTGAACTGTAGACTTATCATGAGCATCCTGATATTAATTTCTGTGTAAATTCATTAAAATTTGAAAAAGTTTAGTATTAAAATTTTTATTGCTAGTTAAATGTCACATGTTTTCTTAATGAGGAGAGTATGGATTTCCTTCCTCATTGTTGTTAAATGTCTACTATACCATATAGACTGAAATGAAGTGTTGCCATTAAAATTTCATACTTTAGTTTATTAAAAAAATTCTAATTGTTGCATCGATGAGGAGTTGTGAACCTGGATTTTAAAAATTGTCCTTTCTTTTGGTACCAAATTTGAAAAAAACTTGTTTATTAATTGTTGTACATTGATGTTTTAATTAATATCTCTCTAACTAATCGGCTATTTGTCACAATCCTTTAGTAGGCTTACAAGTGCTGGTAGTTGTATGAACATTCACTTCTATTATTTCTGTTACATATATGTTTGCTTTTGCTTTAATGTTTTATTTATTTTGTTTTGCATTATGTTCATTTTGAGTTCATTATAATTTAACTAAAAATGATGAGTCCTTTAAAGTTAAATAGTACTTAAGTGATGTCTATGTTATGAATGTTCTAATGAAAATTAGTTAATCAGGAACTACTGTCCTCCAATGGATGTTTAATGAGGCGTCAGCACATTTTAAATAAATAGAATTGAAGGAAAGTGCGTGTTGTGGTAGGTTGTATTCGAACCGAGGTCATTTTGGTAGTAATTCAGAGACGTACCTCTGGACAAAAGGCTAGCCCCTTGTCCATTGGTAAGTTAGGATTATCTACACTTAAAATGGCGTTGATGGCGTCGCTACAGTACTCCCCCTCCTAGAGAGTACGCCATCGTACGAGCGATATTACTCGTTTGGATGGTAGCGATGACCAGATGGTGCTGTCAGTTGCCCGTTTGTCAAGTTGTAGGCGTGGGGCATGATGACAGGCTTTGTGCTGTGAGAACAACGATTCACAGGCTTTGATGCTTGGAGGGTTTTGTGGTGCTGCCATCTATTGCCATAGAGCAGAGTTGATAGCTTGTTGCTTTGTCCGCGGTCACCAAATGAAGGAAAGTGCATTTTGCGGTAGGTTGTATTCGAACCGAGGTGGTTTTGGTAGTAATTCAGAGACGTACCTCTGACAAAAAGCTAGCCCCTTGTTCATCTATAAGTTAGGATTATCTACACTTGAAATGGCTTTGATGGCGTCGCTACAGTACTCCCACTCCTAGAGAGTATGCCGTCGTACGAGCGATATTACTCGTTTGGATGGTAGCGATGACCAGATGGTGCTGTCAGTTGCCCGTTTGTCAAGTTGTAGGCGTGGGGCATGATGACAGGCTTTGTGCTGTGAGGACAACAATTCACAGGCTTTGATGCTTGGAGGGTTTTGTGGTGCTGCCATCTATTGCCATAGAGCAGAGTTGATAGCTTGTTACTTCGTCCGCAGTCACCAATGAAGGAAAGTACATGTTGCGATAGGTTGTATTCATACCGTTGACGTTTTGGTAGTAATCCAGAGCCTCTGGATTACTACCATACCTCTGGACAAAAAGCTAGCCCCTTGTCCCCAGTTAGGATTATCTACACTTGAAATGGCATTGATGGCGTCGCTACAGAATGCCGGACTTTTCTTCGTGTTTATTCTGGAATATTGCTGTTGAAGAAGAGGACAGATAAGTTATTTACTTTGTTTACCTCTCCTTGAACTCTTTTTTTTTTTTTTCCGGCAGCAGTGTTATTTTCTGAAATATGGTGTTTCTTAATGTAAATGTTGCATGGATTTTGATAAATTAACATTGTTGACATGCATTTAAGTTTTGTGAATTATTAATATATGAAGTCACCAATATGCCAAATGTTTAATACTTCATTAGAGTTTTTTTTTTTTTCCCAATGGTATTAGTATGACATATAATGGTTAATTTAATTGTTTTGTATTTATGAAAGTCTGTTCATTAACCTAGGATTAATGTCATCAAACTTAAGTTGTCGAACTGTTGTTTGTTAATCTTGGGTTAACATAATTTATAGTAGGTTATACAAGCTCAAAAAAGTTTTATCAAAGTTTGAAATTTTAGTCTGTGCTCGACACAGTTATGTTAATTTTGGATTTTAATCACTTGCCTGAAATCTTATTGCCATTTTTCATTGTCCAAGTTAAAAATATTAATCTTTATTGTTATTGTTGACTTATAGATCTAATGTTAAATGTCTTTACAAATAAAGTTGCTTGGTTTTATATACATTGTCTTTATTCAGAAACTACTACTACACTTCTCTTCTAACTAAATAAGCTTTGCTGCTGCTTTGAACTCTGCAAAAAGTTTTAATTATAGCGATTTCTCTATCACCTTTTCCCATTTCATGATCTGAAACAGCCTATTCACTCACTGTGCAAACAATTTTTGAAAATTTTGACTGTAGCACACTCCCGCTCAGTGGTGCCTGCAAGGCCTTCATCTACTACCCTTGCAATAGTCTGTTCATTCACTGTGACCGTGAAAATGACCTTTGAAATTTCTGATCATGGCAAACTCCCACTCGGTGGCTCTGTGGTGTCCTCCTTTGCCCCTTTTCCTAATAATTTTACACTTTTAAAAGTATGCATAATATGAATTTTCAAGACATAGCCCTATTTTAATGTTTTTCAACATTTTACCCTTCTATAAATTAATTTTTAAATATTTTACCCCTTCTACACTCTTACATATTTAGCGCTGCTATTGCCACCTTATATTTTTAAATGTTCAAAAGTAGACGTAATCCTCATCCCTAAAATCCTCTAGATCTGTTTAAAATTTATATCTGACTAACAGGCGGTATTATTGTGCTGAAGTTTTATTAATAAAATTGAGGTTTTTTTAGGTGATTTTTTACAAAGTTTTTGAATTATGGTATTACTGTATTCCACTTTTTGACCAATATATATATATATATATATTTATAAATTATAAAACAAAGACAGAGTTCTTTATTTGTGTATAGATTTCTGATCCCTTCACTCAGCTGCAAAAACAGATGACTTTCCTATGGGAAAAAATAAAAAGAATCATTATGTGAGCCAATGTAATTTCTATTATTGATTTATTCAATGGCTATTGGGCAATACCTATAGAAAATCAAGATGAAGATTTAGCAATGTAATTATTACCATAATTATGTTCCACACTACCCAGAGAAAACACATATCCTTACTGAGTTTACGAAAAAGAGGAGTCTGGAAAAAATTGACTTGAATACAAAAACATGACAAAGCATTTAAGGAACTAAAAAGATGCCTTTTTGAGGTATGTAGCCTTAATATAGCTTTTCTAAGACAAGCATTGATGATATACTGTGATGTGTCTTCCATTAGCATTGGTACATGCTGTTTCAAAGAAAGGATGGTATGCTACTCCCAATAAATTATATATATATGCCAGTTCAGCCAACCATAGAAAGGGAGGCTTATGCAGTTATCTGGAGTTTGTAAAAGTCTGAAACATGGATTTTTGAATCGCCAGTATTACTGATTACATATCATAACTTGTTAACTTTAACAAAAAAGAAAACTCGTCAATCTTCTAAGATGCAAAATGTAAAGGTGGGCACTTGCTGTACTAAAGTATGGCATTACTATTCCAAATTGTCTCAGAGTCAAGTTGAACAATGAAAAATATGTAATCAAATACCATAAATTGTAAAATATGCAACAATTGTTTTATATTGAATTAACAAATGCAATAATGTACACAGACACAAGAATATTTCTGCTCTTATTACTACAATGAGTATTACAATAAATATTAATTTCACTAACTGTCATCACCAATCTTTTTTTGATGAACTGAACATGTGGTACACTTTCAAATTTCCAGATGGGAGAGAAATATATTTTGATCTTGTTAAGCCTCCTTTATGTGGGCATCCACCATTTATCAAATGTGCCATGTGGGAAAAAAATAAACAGTTTTTTCCCATAAAATGATAATTTTTATTATCATTATCGTGCTGGTTCTTGCACTTGATTAATCTTTAATATGTATATACAAAATTTAGAAATTTAATAAATGACAACAATTGTGTATAATTTTTTTAATAATAAAAGAAATTAATTCTGTTTTATAATTATTATTTTTTTAATTTTGTTTTAAGTATAAAATAATGTACTTAACAAATTCTTTTTAATAAATAAATAAATAAAAATCCAAGATCAGAATCGAACCAAGTAAATGCTGTCAAGTTACGACATTCAAGTCTCAACTAAATGGGAGAACTAATTAGTACTTAAGAGCATACAATACCTAATCTTGCCGAAAGCCAAACCCCATGTTATTCTACAAGGAAATTTGTTTCTACAATTACTCATTACCTAATTTTTTTTTTTTTTTTTTTTAATTCCTTTTTCGAAATTCAGAAAATTTACAATTGTTAAATTAGTACTACTTGTTTTTGAAAAATTTATTTTTCACATTTTTAATATTTTATTTTCTAGCTAAAAAATGTGCTTCATTATTATTTTAACTTAAAAATAATATATTAAAAATTAAAAAAAAAATAGATTTAAAGAAAAGGATATTAATTTAATTGATGCGATTTTTGTGAATGTGAAAACAGAACTTCTAAATTAAATTAGGTAACGAGTAATTGTGGAATCAAATTTTCCATAGTATAACATAGGCTTTAACTGTCTATGAGATTAAGTTTTGTAGGCTCTTAACCCTTTATCTGCCAATGGTACTTTACTGTGGACTACCAATTGGTATGGTATTTATCAATAGTACTAATGGTACTTTAACCATTAGTTTAAAAAGAATGTAAAATTGAATTTATGGAAGAAATGTCAAACATATTTATAAAAATAGAATGTGCTTCATTTTAATTTCACCAGAAGGCACTAGGTGATACATGTAGCCATTT
This sequence comes from Salticus scenicus, assembly GCA_963930645.1. Classification (NCBI taxonomy): domain Eukaryota; kingdom Metazoa; phylum Arthropoda; class Arachnida; order Araneae; family Salticidae; genus Salticus; species Salticus scenicus. The sequence continues at coordinate 300,960,531 of OZ005655.1, forward strand.
TTGTTCCAGAAAGGATTTTGAGTGCTTTTGCTCAGCTTTTTTCAAGATCTTCATGGATGTTATAGTTATTCTTATATTATTTCAAGAATATCCCAACAATCATAGAAAAAATATAAGTAACATAAAAAGTAAACATTGTTTACACTTTTTAATGATCGAAATTACTTTTTCGATCTTTATGTACCAAAAGTACCATGTCACTAAATCCTCATTCATTACTAGAATGAGGTGATGTGCATAATTTTTACCATGTTTTTATTAACTTTGATTCTTGATTGTTTGTTTGTCCGGTACAAATCTTGCAATTGATTTTTAACTAACTTCCCGACTAGCTAGACATTTGAAACTTTCAGAGTAGCTCAGAATCTGATGACAACACAATACCTCGAAGACCAATTTTTTAATTTTTTATTAATTTTCTTTTAATTAATTAAAATATGAAAATAATAACCTCCTAACAGGTTTTTAAATAGCCAGTAAGATATTAGCTATAATTTAATGTTGCCAAAAAAAATTATGAGTTTATTTTTTTTTCGCCATAAAAATAAATAGACATTTAATTAAACATGAATGTTAAAAAATTGTAAAAAGTAAAATGATGCATCTTACAAAAATTGATGCCATTATCACTTTAAAAATTTTATATGCATTAATAAAGTGCTAATGTAGTTCTATAGATAAGATTCAACAGAAAATTTAAAAACATGGTATATAAAAAGTTTTTTTATCTTATAATTATTATTGCATTATTCTTTAAAAAATACTCTTAAGTAACCAAAAATATGTGTTTCAAATACATTTTTTGTCTGTTTCATAATGTCTTGGATAAAGTGTTAGATTGCAACTGAAACTTTAAAGTTTTTTTTTTTTTTTTCCATAGAAATTGGCTGGCTAGTGTGTTTTACTATTTTAACATGCTGTTATTTTGAAGGTAATTTACAATTCCACAAGACATCGATGAAATTTAATCAAGTTTTTAAATGCACATGTTTACCCATAAGTACTTTTTTTTTTTTTTTTTTTTTTTTGTAATCTAAAAGTTTTAAAGAAGTTGTTTTTTAATTTTTATATGTTGTTAATTCATTAAGTTTCATTACAATTGTTATTCCTACATCATTCCTTATTCTTGTTTTATATTTTACTATGTGATTTTATCCTCCTTTTTCATTCCCAATTTTCAACCTGAATTGTTGGAAAATAATTTTAAATTGCTGAAATTTATGTGTACTAATTTTGTTTCAAACATAACCTTTGTGTTATAAATGCAGCAAGCTTTTTTTATTGCATTTTGTAAATTAACTTGTGTTTTGTTTGTAATAAAATGAGTTTTCTAAGTTCATTTTTAAGTTTCTAGTGCTCATAAAGTTACTGAAAATATTTATTTTGTATCTAATTAAAATGTCTTTTTAAAAACTTACATTATAAAATGTAATTTAAATATATTAGTAAGAAAACCATATTATTTGTTTATTGACCATTACAAATATAATCCTATTTACTCTTGTTATTTCAAAGATGCATTTCAAATCATTTCAGATTGAAATTATGAGTATTTTTCAGAATATTGAATACAGATGACATTGTAACATAACATGGCTGATATAAATTCTCTTTCCTTATTTTTTTCCTTTTAAAATTACCTACAAAATTCCTTGCAGTTTTTAGAAAAGATGATTTTTTTTTTTAATTAAACAGGAAACTTCTATAAATTTTCTAAACTTTGATTCGCTCTAAAATCTAATTATTTATATATTAAAAAGTAAAAACATGGCTTTTTCAGAATATTGATTATTTCAGTTATTTAAGCATAAATAACCACATTCTCAATTTCACTTCTGCTTAATTTTTATAGTCATTGTATAAGATAAACAGAAAGTTATATCTAACACTTATTTGTAAAATCTGTTAGGATTTTTGATTGTCACACATAAATACACTGGTGGACAAAATTAAAGCAACAACCTGTTTTCTCGCTTTCTTCTTTTGCACATCATTTTTAAACAGATAAACATAAAATTTGGATGGCCTGTTCATTATCATATAATTAACCGAATTTTATGGAACTGTAGAATAAGAATTAATTTTAAGCTAATAAATTTTCATTTTTTTCTCAAAAGTAAGCTTTGGAAAAAATGAAAAATTTCAATAATTTTTTGTAAGGAGCACTTAATGAAAAATGATCATAAGGATGCCTTACAGATAAGTGAAGATGCTCACGCATTCATGTGTTAGATTACAACCAAATCTTTCTACCTGTATTCAGTTTTCTGTTTCTTTTTTTTTTTTTTTTTTTTTTTTTTTGTTTCGCGTGTGAATAACTTTTTAAAATATATGCATACAAACAGGAAAATTAGATAAGATGTTCATTATAAAATTATTTATCGACATCATTATTATTCTAGCGCAAGTCAATTATAAAAGTAAAAGAAAAGTTTATACAGAAAGAAAAATTGAGATTTAGTTTAACATTTCAAGGCATATGTATCTTTACCTATCTGTAATGCATCCTTAACATCACTTTTCATTAAGTGCTCTTTCCTAAAATTATTGAAATTTTTCATTTTTTCCAAAGCTTACTTTTGAGAGAAAAATGAATATTTATTAGCTTAAAAATTATTCTTATGCTAAAGTTCCATAAAATTTGGTTAATAATATGATAATGAACAGGCCCTCCAAATTTTATGTTTATTTGTTTAAAAATTATGTGCGAAAAAGAAAACGAGAAAACAGTTTGTTACTTTAATTTTGTCCACCAGTGTATTTTTTTTTTTTTTTTTTTTAAATACAATTATTCATTACTTTACTGATTTTCATAATTTATAAATACTGATATTACTTAATTGGTTCAGTGCTTCTGATGCAACTTCATGAGAGTCTTTCTGTTATGTTTTATATTACACAAACATTTATATTGATATTTTAAAAAATACTTTAATGTAATTAATTGCAGTTTCAACTCATTTAAGTTGGCAAAAATATGCCTTTGTGATTTTGATTTATATAATTGTTTTTTAAAGATTTAAAATTAGCTGTAATAGTTGGTGTTTATTTAAATCACATCAGAAACTATATTTGCGTAAAAAAAATTGCTGTTATATATGTACTTTTGTATTTCTGCTTTGATTAATAAATTTATTTATGCATTTCAGCAAGCCAAGGGACATTTTTTAACAGAAGCATCTCAAACCAAAGCGACACACAACAGTACCAAGGACTTGAGAAACGCTATTTTTGTAATAAATGTTCATACTCAACATTTTATAAAAGTCATATGCGTATGCATGAAGTAAAGCACACCGGAGATCGACCCTATAAATGTGAAATATGTTCCAAGAACTTTTCTCAAAGTAGCAGTCTTAGATATCATCAACGGCGACTTCACCCAGGCATATATAAATAAGTTACTGTAAAATTACTTTAGATTTCTATCGAAAATAAACATCTTTTTAATATAATATTTTACATTGAATGATATTTTAAAGTAATATGCCATTTATGCATTATATATTGTTTCATGAACTATGTAATAATGATGATACAGTACAAAGCTGAAAATCCGGAATCGTTGGGTCCGCAGTGATTCCAGATTTTTGGTCATGCCTGAAAATTATAATACTTTGGTTTAAATACTTGGATAATATGCAAATTCAAGTAAATATATATATTACGTTTTTTAAATATATTCTGTAATAATTTTTTTATCAACTTTAACAATAAATAAATAAAATTAAAAATTAAACTTGGAAAACAAAACAGATTTATTGAAATATTTGCATACAAAAATCAGTACAAGTTACAGTAAAAGAAAATAAATAAGAAAAACATACAGTACTTTAGATTTTTTAATTAAAAGTTTGAGTATAATTGAAATTATAATAAAATTTAGCTCTCAATTAGACAAATGTTTAAGAATTGTTACTATTATTATAATCTTCTTTTACAGACTTCTGTTGATAATGATGGTTAATGCCGCCGAAATTGTCCGTTTTTTTTTTTTGCCGATTCCGGATTTTTGTAGTCTGGATTTTCGACTTCGTACTGTACAATAGAATGATGCAATAGATACATTCTTAACATATAGATAACTTTCCAGTAACAAATTGATATATATATTTTACAATTAAAAATTTATATTTTAATTTATTTCATATTTATTTAAATTTATTTTTCTGACTGAGTGAAAATAATACCTGGACCGGGAGTCGAACCCCGGATCTTTGACTTACAAGGTCAAGGCTCTACCAATTGAGCTATCCAGGCCGACAAGCGGTGGACATTACTCACTCAGACAACCTTTAGGCAGAAACATCTGGTCTATCATGTACATAGCTCAACAGACATAAGCTGCAGGTAAAGGAAAACACCATTAAACAATGGGAGAAAGAAATACAATATACCGGGGTTTGACTCCCAGTCCAGGCATTATTTTCACTCAGTCAAAAAATAAATTTCAATAAATATGATTTTCTTCCCAATCAGTTGATTGTGTGATTTTAATATATTAATTTATTTCATTCACATAATTTTATATTTTAGTTTGTGCATATTCTATGGATGTTTCACAACTATATTATTTTATCTAATGACAAATTATTCATGTGCTGAAAATTCTAAATTTATTACAAACTTAACTTTCCAGCAAGTGCACTTTATTTATGAACATGAAAGATCCTAGATATGCTGTTGACACCTAGATCTTCCTAGACAGCCTTTTTAAAAATATAAAGTTTTAGGAGTATAAGTAATAAAATTATATTTTAAAATAGTTAAGTGCTAATAAACATAATTTAATGAAACAATTTTAACTTAAAAGAATATGAAATTTATTTTGAGTAAATCTCCCTTATATATGTGCTTAAATACATGAAATTCTGAATTTTAGAACTGTATTATTAAATATATTTTACAATTGATCTGTTTTAAATGCTGCTGTGTTTTTTAATTTAAGTAATTTTATTGCTTATTATTTCTAAAAGTTAATTTAGAGTAAATTAAATAAGAGTGATGCATATCATGAACACTACTTCTTTTTTAGCAAGCAGTAAATTCAGTATTTTTATTATATTTGATTGAATATTTATTTATATATATTTTTAAATCTTTTTATAAACTTTCTGTCTTTGAATGTAACATTGTGACTAAACTTTAGGATGACTTATTAAATAAAATGGACAAAAAATTTTAGTCATGTTTTTATTTTTATTATTGTACATCTATGTTTATCCATTGTTAGGTACTTGTATTAGTATGCATTGTGTTTAAATTATTCTCAGGGTAATTTCAAATTCAAATATTTTTTCTCCTGCAGTTAACTGCAAAATTTCAGCTATGTTATTCATATTCCAATCAACTGAAGGATTTCCACTTTTATTGTATAGATTATATTATAGTAAAATTTTATTTCTAAGAATCAATCTTCAAAACGACACAGCTTTTATTTTAGTGTGCGTTTAATTTATAATAAATTGGAAAAAAAAAAAAAAACAGAAGAGAGTGAAAATTTATTTGATATTTCGAAAACTATTTTAACAGGGAAAAAAAAATCCTTAAAAAATGTATTGTAAGTTGTTGTTAACAATACTTTGGTTAAAATTGGATGCAACTATAAAAAGTGTTTATTCCATATTCGTTCGGGAAGAAAGGGGGGGGGGGCAGTGTAAATTTGAAGAGGAGGTGATGCATTATGACAAACAGAAAAATTGGTTTTTGAATATATTTGGATTTAAAAGTTGGCTATAAATAAAAAGAAAATTATTTTTTAATATTAAAATTTTTACTTAAACAATCAAGAAATACTTAAAGAAACGCTGCTTGGAGTTCCTCATCCAATGCTGAAAGCCCAAGAAATAAAAAAAAAAAAATTGAGGTCATTTATCATCTTGAAAATACTTTTCTAGAAAGAATATTTTTGTATATCTATATTTAGAAATTAATAGCTAGGCCATTCTAATCTTTAAGTAGTTAGTATATAATAAAATATCAGGAAAAAAGAATGCACCAAGTTGCTATCAAATAAATTCTGAAAAATATAGCACAGCAATATTAGCTACATGCAATTTATTCCAAAATTTATACAAAACTTGTTTATGGCAAAGTTCAACTAAATAAAAGCTTTCATTGAATTTGTACAAAAAAAAAAAAAAAAAAAAAAAAGAGTCGGCATGATTTATACTACACACAAGAGAGAGTGGAATGAACAGAAGTGAAAACATTTCATAAATTTGATACTTTTCTCTTATGGAAATACAAAAAAAAAAAAAAAAAAAAAAGGAAAATGTATCCACAAAAAAATCCTTAAACTTGCAAAACAGAATTTTGAAAAAAAAAAAAAAAAAAAATTGTTATACAGTTGTTACTCTGTTTCATAATATAATATTTTTGTCAAATAACAGCTGGATAGTTTCATTTATAGAAATCCCCCCTCTCTCTAAAATATAAAAAAAAACTGCCAACAGGTTAAAATATTTGCTCAAACACTTCAAGTTCTCTATCTCATTTTCAGTTTTTCATCATCTAACTTAAAACATACCAATCTTTTTCAGTCAAGATACAGTAGTTTGACAGGGTGATATTAAAAGAATTAATTATTCCCTTTTCTCCTCCCACCTAACTCTTTTTATATGTTTATCCAAAAAGAACTGGTTTAAAAAAGAATAAACAAAAAATATTTTCAAAAATGTTACTACATAAACTGTATGTCAGCAAATTTTGTTTGTTGACGTGGCATTAATTCAGTAATATTTGCTGCCACTTTTGTTGCTTGCAATTCCTGCATAAATATATTATTTTTATTAATATACTAGCCGCCTTCGGCGACCAGCTGGTTCGCGATCCCTGAAAAATCCGACTTTACGAAATTCCAGCTCGGTGGCGCCTGCGGCGCCTTTTTCCCGTATCAGGTCTAATAACAGCTTATTGATATATTGTGAAAATAGCTTATCTAAATCGCAGTAAACTCCCGTGCGGTAGCGCCTTCGGCGCTGATATTTCAAATTTCTAACTTTAGCTAAGTCCCGCTCGGTGGCGCCTGCGGCGCCTTATCCCCGTTTTAGAACTTACAACACCTTCCTCGCTCATTGGAACTATTGAAGGTGTCATTTGAATCGGCTCATTTGAACTATTGAAACTTTAAAATATAGCAGCGCCATCTGGCAGTAGAAATTTCTGTAATATATTGTTCAATTCCAAATCAACAAAGCTTTCAAATGATGTATTACTTATGAAAATATTTTAATTAGTAGCTGAGATACAAAAGAAAACCAAAAAAGGAAACCTTAAAACGTGTAAATCGGGTAAAATCTCGAATAATACTTTCGATAATATAAAAGAACTAAAAGAAAACCAAATACCTTGCCTGCGCTGCAACTCTTTTTTTTTTTCTTTTTGCCTTTTTTCCCTGTTCCTCAAGCCCTCCCTAATAATCGTACTCTTTCAAAAATATTCACAATCGAATTATCGGGCATTAAAACTACATACTACGAAATTTCGACTACTGCAAATACTGCAAAAAAATAAAAGAAGACAATCTTTTTCCAATAAATATGTCATTTTTTTAATTATTCATATATTTTCATGAAAATTGAACAGTAGCTTTATAATATGCTGTCTAGGCCGAATATTAATTCAAATGTAATGTGAATGAAAATTGCAATTTTTCCCCCCAGTATAAAACACATGATATCTTAATTGATTACAACCATTTACGTTTTCATCACAGACATCACAGACAGTTGTCACGTATGTGTTTTGTTTCCGATCGAGACCGCTTAGAAAATCGTCTGCCTGTTGGAATTCTGAGTCATTGAGATCGCTTTTTGATTAAGACATAGGTCTACATTTTAATTAATATCTCCGCAACTAATTAATATTTTTAAATTCTGTTTTGACTATCCCCTCGGGCAGGCTTCTGAGCACCCGTATGTCAAATTTTGTAGTTCTGCGTTCAGTAGGGGCTGAACTTATAGATGCTCAGACAGACAGACAGACAGACATCTTCTTTTATTATTATAGATTGATAATTGTGCTAAATACCTTTTCCTCTAAGTGTGTTGACAAGAATACAGTAAAGTCCATAAAGGTGGGTGTATATTAAAAATTGGAACTCTCGTTTTCTGCCCCTCTTGCCTCCTTTTTTTTTTTTTTTTTTTTTTTTTTGGTGGGGGGAACCTCTATAAATGAGAATAAAGATCCAGATGGTATTTGACAAAAACATTTAAATTATGGAACAGAGTAACAACTGTATTACACTTTTGTTTTTTTTATTCTCTTTTACAAGTTTAAAGATTTTTGTTGTTTTTGTGGATGTATTTTTTTTTTTTTTTTTTTTACTTTTTTGTATTTCTATGAGAGAAAAGTATCAAATTTATGAAATATTTTAACTTCCACATCTAATGGTAACTTGAACATGATTTAACTATGTTTTAAGAAATCTCTCTTTTTTTTTATATATATATATATATAGTATAAATTTTGTGCCAGTGGTAACTCAAAAATTTTTTTTACAAATTCTATGAAAACTTTTATTTAGCTGAACTTTAGCCTAAACAAATTTTGTATAAATTTTGGAATATATTGCCTGTAGCCAATACTTCTGGGCTACATTTTTCACAATTTATCTGATAGCAACATCTTCGTCTTTGTAACATGCGACTATAGGTAAGAAATTTTGCTACTCATCAACTCATAAAAACGGATGTCACATATTGTACATTTTTCAACATAACAAGAATACTATTAAATATTTTTAACATTAGTCATAATTACATTATTTTCTTATGGTTACTGATGATCTGCAAACAAACATATTCATTTATATTAAAGAGTATTTCTCTTTAATCAGCAAATATTAATCAATCCAGTCTAACTAATGACAAGAGTGTAATTTTAATTTCTGTTACAGTATTCACGAGTAAAGAATAAAATATTAAGTAGAGCATAAGAAGTCACAGGTCTAAACTTAAAATCAATTTGCTAGAAATAAGATTGAAAAGCTTTAAATATTCCCAAATCCCACAAAAGTCTGATTTTGTAATCAATAACTGTCACAAAACTCACTTTCTTGATGGTCCTTTTTAACACGCTTTTATTAGCTTCACCTGTATGTATGTTTGTAACTGCTCTGGGAGCAAACAAAAAATCTATATTGTAAAAAAAGACTTTCCCTACGGTAACGCTGTGGCTGTGAGGTAAAACTCCGGGACGAACCTAAAGGTCTAACGTTCAAACCCAGTCAGGGGAGATTTTTTAAAAACGGTTTTTGTTTAATTCTAAATTATTTTTATTAAAGATGTAAATATTATGGTGTATCACTCACACGATTTTTTCTTACACTGCATTTTAATACTATAAAGATAGATATTTTGTGCTTTTTAGTTCACATTTCAATAAAAGTGTGTTCTTTAATTTCTTAAACGTATAATATTATTCTTTTTTATCTTACTATGTCATGAAATAATTTTGTGATTTCATTATTAGTCATCTGGTACTTTTTTGAAAATTAATTTCTTAGAGATTATAAGAGATAGAGATTATCGAGATATGGAGATTATAATTTCTTGATATATTATTGACTAGTGTTAGTTTCTAGGTAAACAAATTATTTCAAATTTTATTGCAAAAATTAACATCTTTAATTTTACTTAATTATGATGTAAAAATTTTAAAGTTTGTTATGATCAAAACAATACTACTGGCTAAAACATTATATTTACAGAAATAGCATTAATTTTGTCAGAAAGTCACTTTTAGCATTTTGTATCAAAAATTAAATGTATAATAATAATACTATCTTAAAGCATTTCTAGCAATAACAGATTCATTGTAGGTAGGTGCTATTTGGGTGGTCTGTATATGAACTATTGCTTACATCCATTATACAGCACCCCAATATTTTCCTCATTCTGAAAATGCACTTTGAATGATAATTTCTCATAAATAACAAATAATAAAACACAGGTCTATGAAATTTTATTTCTCAATTTATATATTTATTTTATTTTCACCGTTTTGGGTGTTTCTGATATTGATTGATGCGCTGAATTCAGAAATGCTTGATTTTTCTTCTTATAACATAAGGGTTTTTCACAAAGTAAGGATATAGATTTGAAGAATTCACACAGAGGTAGAAAAAATTCGAAACTCTTTATGTACAAGATACATTAAAATAAGCTATTATTTACACATTATCTTTTAAGTATCTTAGTTTCTTTATGTTGAAGCTCTGTTTAGAACTTTTTTTCTTGTGCACAGCTTCAGGGAACTCTCTGTATGCAGCATCTAACAATAATGTGCTAACATTTTAACATTCTATCTGCCTTGATACCTTTATTTCATTGATAAAATTGCTCTCCTTATTCTTCACTTGTATCACCTAGATTTTCCAGAAAATAACTGAGATTTCAGAAAATGGAACTTTAAACTCATTTCCCTAAAAAAAAATCCCATTTTCTGTCAAAACTGAATGTGATGGAATTTTTTGAATATTTTTCCTTTAATCAGCGTCCAAAAATACATCAGAAAAACACATCATCTTGCAAAAAATATTTCATCACAGACCTGTGCAATTAATGTATTGGATATTTATATTTGTGTGGCCTTCTATTATGGTGTATAGATTTTATAAAGCACATAATATACTGACACTTAATTTACCCAAAATTTACTTTTGTGCAGTTTTGTATGTAATCTGTAACTTTTATTTGCAGGGAATCAGTTTAAAAGGAGAAATTGAGTAACCATCTCCTCCTAATACATTTTAAGTGACAAAACACTGTAGAATGGTTGTTACACTGCTATAATTTTTATAATTCCATACTTGCCAATTCTCCCTTATGTCAAGGGAGATTCCCTTATTTTGGGACTGTCTTCCACTCTCCCTTATTCTCATACATTTTTCTCTTATTTTGGACATTTTAAAGTCATACCTATAAATTATTCAAAACTTTTTACAAATCTTCAATTTTTTAAGCGATATTTTTATTTTTGCTAAAAAAATTCTCATGGAACTCAATAGATAGCACAATTTTTAATCAAAAATTACTGGATTTTTACTTAATAATCAAATTTAACTTACACATATAGGTCTTTGACAATTTAAGCCATGAATTAAACTATTAAATACTGTCATATGTCAAAAACCCATCAGTGTTATCTAGGCATGAAAATGCTGCTTATAAAATCTCCATTATTTTGAACCTTCAATGTTGGCAGTTATGTAATTATTCTGTAAAAGTTTCTTAAATTATTGTTATTAAAACAATCTTTTCTTGTAACAGTTTCATATTAACAAGTCAGTAAATTCTAACATTATATTTGTATATGTGTGTCCTAGATGCAGATTCATTGATTGCATAATTACAGTTCAAAAAAGGAGAAATATTCAATACCATGAAGATTAGCTTACTAACAAGGTCGTAGCCAGGAAAAAAATAGTGTAAGGAGTGGGTGGTTAAAACTTTTTTACATAATGTTACACTCTACAAATTATATCTAACTAAAACATTTTTGACAAATCTGCAAAATTTCACCCCCCACCCCCCGTCCTTAGTCTACCAAGAAGGCCTGATGATTTGATTACTATGAAACCTCACATAACGGTTTTAATTAAATAATTAAAAATAAATAATTAAATAATAATAATTAAAAATAAAATAAAAAGACAATAGAAGCACTATCAACTTTACAGCACCTGGCTATTCTGGATTTTGTTTTTTTAAATATATACTTAAATACTTTATTATATAATAATATAAAATATAAATACATAAGTGAATGTAATACATTTTAGACTTATTTAAATATATTACATTTACGATTGGTCAGACAATGCTCTTTGGAAAATGTGTGCTATTTTTCAATTAAAAAGTGTCTATTATGGTAATACTTATCACCAATAAAACTTAAATTTTATTCCACTTTAATAAAAAATATTTATTTTATGTTGTAGGCCTGACATAATGTACAAAGTGCAATAATATAGTTGCTGTATTGATATTAATTAATGGTGGTGTATGATGATGAATAAAAACTTTGTGAGCAAACAAATAACTCAATACAACATCAATGCCTAAACTACATATTTTCAGATAAATTATTGCAAGGTACATTAAGTACACATTAAACATTTTTAATTGTACTTACCAGTTTTGAGTTAGTTGAAATGAGGTTGATTTATAAAAGTAATTTTTTGTGAATAAAGTACCATTAAAATAATAATCCTCTGCCTTAAAAAAGAAAAAGAAAAAAGCAGTATATGAACCAGGGGTGTTTGTGTTCAGAGTTTACCCCTGATTTCAGGCTTTTTAACACGCTTTTATTATCTTCACCTGTATGTATGTTTGTTTGTTTATATGTTTGTAACCGCTCTGGGAGCAAAAAAAAAATCTATATTGCAAAAAAAGACTTTCCCTACATGAATGCTGTGGCTGTGAGGTAAAGAGCCGCGCTACGAACCTAAAGGTCCAGTGTTCGAGCCCAGTCAGGGGAGATTTTTTAAAAATGGTTTTTGTTTATTTCTAAATTATTTTAATTAAATATTTGAATGTTTGTAAATATTAGGGTGTGTCACTCACACGATTTTCTCTTACCCTGCATTTTAATACTAAGATAGATATTTTGTGCTTTTTAGTTCACATTTCTATAAAAGCATGTTCTTTAATTTTTTAAAACTACAATATTATTACTCTAACCTATCTGTATTTTCATATTTCCTATAAAGTTATTTTTTGCTTTCATTGGTTGTTCATTTGTTATCCAGGTGATATGTGAATGAAACGTAAAAGGATTGAGGGTTTCTAGCCTAAATAGTTTTAGTATTATTTGATATTTTGGGTTTTTTCTAATTTGAGGCTCTAATTTTCAGGGTTTTTACCTTTGAGTCACAATCACCCCTGAGGAACTGAATGATTATGATGTTACTAAATTATAATGGTTGTTAAGAAGTGATTTAACAAGTCTGCTTTGTATTCCAATAGTTGTCAATAGGCAATTCGTTTTTTAATTGACAATTTTTAAATCCACCTATTTTTCTATTTTCGACAGTAAGTCCTGTCTATTTAGTTGATTTTCCACTCTAGTATTTGTTTAAGGATTAAAAATGTATTACCAGTAACCGATGAGGTAATTGTCACTTGCGTATATTTTACCAACATAAATTAAGGTGTTTAACATGAATATGCAAAGTCATAATTTTTTCTGTTACTTTTTAAGATTTATCTCATACAAGCTTTATAAAAGATGGCTGCTTAAGCCTCAACAAAAGAAAGATTTGTTTATATCTCAAAAACTAATAACTGGAGTGAGCTGCAAATTTGTACACCCATATTTTTGAACATTAGGATTCATTTTATGTAAAATTTAATATAGGTAATAATTTATAATTTTTTTTAATATGAATTTATTAATATTTTTTTATAAATATTTTTCTGAATCAAAAGTGATCATGGATTATGTTTGGCTTTCTTTATTGTATTTCGTAAAAAAAAAAAAAAAAAAAACATATCAATCAAGTTATTTTTTGTGAAGATATTAATAAATGTTTGCAATAAGAATTTAATATTATCATCTTCAAACTTTGACACTTATAACTGTATAAAAAAAATAAGTTAAATATACAATCAATGTACTTTTTTGCATTGCCACAACTCCAGGAATTCAAATATGAAATAAAAATAGAACATTACCATTGAGAAAAATCAAAATTGGTGTATGTTTATTTTTTAGATAACCCCAATTAAAAATTTCACTTCATTTTCTGAACGTACTCACGATTCTCCATCAAAGGATACATATTACAGTTTTCTACATCAATTAGCAATAAAGTCACGTCAAGTGTTGCTTTTTTCTTTTCTCTCCCTCAAACTGTACATCATTACATCTGCCTAAAATTTACATTAAGAAGGGAAGATCTTCCTTCTGAATATATCTCTGATGTCTCCTCTCTATATTTTGAAGACAGGCACACCTATACCACAAAGTACTAAATATATTACAAATTTCATCACTTCATTCTTAAAGCTTTGCAATTTGTGCAAATTTTATCCATACTTTCAACAATTACAAGTGGACTCTATTGAATTTCTGGGTTATATTGACATGCAATATCATCGAGTTTTACCAGTTAATTTAATCAATCCATTTTCTTGCATAATCGACTATCCTCATGTTGCTCATTTTATCACTATCTGACAAAAAATATCTAAGTTTATTATGAAAATTCATCTGTAAATTTGCTTTTTCTTGCATGTGTTCAACGCTCCTATATAGGGTACTGCCACAGGCAGTGGGTTTTGACACTAGCATAGAGACTCAGAAGGTGCTGCTGAAGGCAACAAGGGACCCTTATTGAGGTTTAAACTGTTTTAAAGTGTGTGATTCATTCAAATATAGTGATCAGGAAATGGGCAAAATCTGGTAATGGGTGATAAAAAAAAGATTCATAAATGTGTTTTGTTTGTATATTATTTGTTATACTTAGAAACTACTTGTAAAAATACTTGTGAATTTTATACTTATACCTGAATGCAGCTATTAAAAGCAATATGATTATAGATCAGAATTCGGCAGTGGAAAAAATAGCATTATTGTCTATCTCTGTCATATAAAAAATACATCAACATAACAACATGTTTTTGCTCATATCTTTCTATGGTGTCTGGATCATTTGACATTGTGATTTTCATTTTTATTCAGTCTGCAAAATATATTAAAGTAACATAGTAAGTTATAATTTCAACAGAACCATATACTGCTTAGCCAAGGATTAAACGGGTCATGTGACTTGGAGGTGGGAAGAAAACGAATCTATTCTATAAAATAGCATAGGTGAGAAACGACAAGAGGATCTTTTATTACTGGCTTGGTGAGAGGGTAATTTTTCTCACCCTTTCAATGCGTGCTTCCTTCCCTCCGGAATAATCCATTTTTTTGGCAACGTGCCAAAGACCAATCTTTTAAATCTGGCTAAGTACATCTATGCATTGCCCAACTCTTCCACAACATACTATCCCTATAAGGTGGGATAGCAGGGTACTGTTTCTAAAAAACATCACTTTAAAATCAATCTATAGGACTATGAGAGTTCACACATTACATTTTTCATTCACTGTTCTTTCTCTGAAAACAGTTCTAAAGAGACATTTTCGATAAGACGAGCTTATCTGTGTTTAGAAAGAAAATCACAAGATTCTTTTTAACACATTATCACACTTTTTCTGCTAAAACATTTGTGGAGATATTACTTCAGCCTGAATCCTGGCATTAGCACTCAGTCAAAAGCCAGTTGTATTTTTTATTTATTTTCTATTTTATATACATTAATTTCCGTCATTTTAATGGCTGAAAGAAAAGAAGAAAATGTAGGTGGGGAAAAGAAAACAGAATTGATTAAATGTAATGTTTATAATTCATTTAATAATATTGTTTAATTTTATTTAAAGAAAAAATAAAGAAAAAAATCAACTAATTGCGACTTAACAACTAAAGAAATTAACCTTTGAACTGCAAAATGTAAAATCTCAATTAGCAATTTTATTTATGAAGCAGAAGTTGATTTGGTATTAAAAAAAATATATAATTCTATTTCTCTACTAATTGTTAATATGTAACCTACCAAAAAAATCAGCCTGATATAATAGCTGTATGTTTCTAAAAAAATAAAAATCTAAACTGCATTTTTCCAGTATTTTAAAACTTATCTATATAATTTATTGTAAATTAAATATTTACAATATAGGACATCTATGAAAGGTCTTACTCCTTTTGATGTTTAATAACTTGTAAAGTAATGGAGTTATAAATTGAAAATTTTAGTTGAAAATTGTAGTTTTTAGACAAAAGGTAATAATTATGTCCTCTCTTATTTTATATAAAAAATTATATCAATTTTTCTTCTTGGAAAATTGTATTCTAAACTTCTAAAGAATACAGAAACTTCATTTGTAAATAAGTTTTATCAGAGCTCTTTTTTTCTTGGGTATGCAATGTATGATTTTCTTTTTTGAATGTTTTAATAAAATATTTCAATTATAGGTAGACGAGGGAGAAGACCAAAGTACTTTATGTCAGCTATGCCCGATGCATCTTTTAATTTATCTCACCGTTTTACCTGCAGTTTATGTGCTTACAGTACAAACAATCGAAGTCATCTATTAGAACATGAAGTGACTCATACTGGTGCTAGACCTTACTCTTGTCCTGTTTGTAATAAAGGATTTTCTACCAAAAGCAATATGCTAAAACATTGTAAACTTATGCATGAATGTGATTGATTCTTATTTATACTGTATGTATTTAGCACTTATAGGGCATTTTTACTACCAGTATAATTTGTTTTTTCTTTTAATGTATTTTAGTTCAAGTTTCAAAGAGATTTTGATTTAATTATTGTACTTTATAATAATAATAATTTGATTGTCTTTATTTATTTATATTTTTTGAATATGTGAGAAAAATTTGCTTTTAAAGTCATTTGTATTTAAATATATCTTATGTGCTATTTTCATTGAAATTTTAGTTATTAAACAGAAAGGTATTAATTGTGTTCTCTCTTTTTTTAATGTAAAAATTTATATAAAATTTTCTCTTTGGAAAGTTCTAAAGAAATTATAAAAACTTCATTTGTAAATTAGTTTTATCAAAGTTTGTGGGGAAGCTTAAGAATACCTTTATAGGCTTTGTAGCGTAATGTGTTTTGTTTTGTCATTTTAAATTACACACAGCACAATTTTACATTTAAAGGTAAATATATACTTAATATTTAATTTAGAAGTAGACAATTGGAGCATGATGCTAAAATATATAAAAGTTTTTAGGGCCCCACAATAGTTCATGCTGTCATCGTGCTGTGCGCGAAAGATGACCAATTCCTTCGGCAGATCAGCAATCTCTATATAGTATGTTTTTTGCTAGTTGAGTAGGGGCACAAGCGGGTGCTTCCTTTATAGCGTTAATGCTGCCACCCCTCTCGCTCTGACAATGTCCTGATGAGGAGCCAGAAAAGTATTTCATTGGTCAGCCTCTTCTTCATATGGGCACTATGGGCATAGCAGTTTGTTGTTTTTTAGGTTTTTTTAAGAATATATTTGTGGTCATATGGGCACTATGGGCATAACAGTTTGTTCTTTTTTTTTTTAGGTTTTTTTAAGAATATATTTGTGGTATGTATCAAGGAGTGGCTGTGTCAGCAACTTAGTAAGTACTAAGTATTGGACAACTATTGGGTCACAATAACATGAGGACTTTCTCACTTTGGTATAAATTTGGCAGTCTTTTTGTGTTTTGCTTTACTGAGAGGCTGTAATTTGACCCACCCTTTATAGCATTAGTGCTGCTACAAGTTCTTTTTTCTTGGGTATGCAATGTATGATTTTCTTTTTTGTATATTTTAATAAAATATTTCAATTATAGGTAGACGAGGAAGAAGACCAAAGTACTTAATGCCAGCTGTACCTGATGCATCTTTTAATTTATCTCACCGTTTTAACTGCAGTTTGTGTCATTACTGTACAAATAAGCGAAGTCATATATTAGAACATGAATTGACTCATACTGGTGCTAGACCTCATTCTTGTCCTGTTTGTAATAGAGGATTTTCTACCAAAAGCAATATGCTAAAACATTGTAAACGTAGGCATGAATAGGATTGATTCTTTCTTATATCTATGTATTGATGACTTGTAGGGTATTTTTACCACCTTCATACAAATTTACTCATGTATTATTATTATTTAATAAATGTTATAAAGTTTCTTAAAATCAATCCGGATATTAAATATTATTTACTGACTGTATATTTTTATTTCATAAAAATCCCCTTTTATTTTTGTTATATTTTATTTATTTGTATTTTATTTGTTTGTTTATTTTTATTTATTTATTTTATAATTTTATCCAATCTGTTGACATAGTTATTGTGAGTCTTTTTTGCTATATAACTTTTAAAAAGTTTTTGAAAAAAAAAAAAAAAAAACTCTGTACTAGTTGATATAATACTCAGATAAATACCTTAATTTTACTGCATATTTAAAAAAAAAAAAAAAAAAAGACACAACTCAAAATTTTTTATTTTTGACATATTAGTATCAAATCACATATATATTGTCATTAATATCTTGTTCAAATATCTTTAAAAATAGCCAATTACATATATATATATCTGTACAATTCTGTTATTGAATAAATCTAATATAATCAGTTTTAATGTAATTCTTATGGAAATAAATAAATTATATTTAAAAAAAAGTTTTAATTTTTGATTTATTTTAAATAAGAAACAGTTTTCTTCCAGGTTTATGAAGTATTTTTTTCTCTATGTTATTCAATAATATTAATATTTAATTACTCGATAAAACTTGTTATATATCAGAGCCAATCAGGTTATCTAAATTACGCTTCTTGAAATTTTATATGAATTATCTAAATCAGTGATTCTCAACCTCTTTTTAGGCCTCGGACTGGTAAAAATTTATGAAAAACATTCACAGGCCACTGGTTTCTATTAAAGAACTACTACATAAGTTAAGTATTATATATAAGTTATATGAGTGCCAGTGCAAGTATAAAAATTTATAAATAAACTTCTTTTTATGTTTGCCAAAATCAGTTAACCCAGGCCTGTCCAACCCAAAACACTTGGTGGGCCGCATTAGAAATATATTTTATTCATTCGGGCCACACTGTATGTGCAGTCATAAAAAGAATCCCCCCCCCCTTGCTTTACCGATGATTCCACTGTAAATTAATGTA
Source organism: Salticus scenicus (assembly GCA_963930645.1). Lineage (NCBI taxonomy): Eukaryota > Metazoa > Arthropoda > Arachnida > Araneae > Salticidae > Salticus > Salticus scenicus. Next base: position 300,979,272 of record OZ005655.1, read on the forward strand.
GAGACTTGCGACTGGTGCCAATCGATTGGTAATAAGGCCAAGTTTAGACGGTTTAGTTAGATTTTGCTTAAGGGATGTATACATATTAAAACTGGCATCAACTTCATTTTTTTTTAAGGCAACCCGCAATTTCGACAAGCTTTTTGGATTAAAAATTAGATGTCATTACCAATCGTTAGGCATCAGCTGCTAGTTTTTACGATGATTTATGGCGAAATTAGTCGGGGAGGAAATTATTACTATTATTATTATTATTATTATTTTATGACTGTACATATGCATATCTGTATATATGTTTGTGAGCATATGATTCATGTATGTATATACTTTTTTCGGAGAAGGGCAGGGTGAAAATTCGGAGAAGAATACATTAATTTAAATTATTTTCATTCATAAATTAACAATAGAATTGTAAAAAAAAATTACGACTATATATTAAAACTATAATAAAAAGAATGAATAATGGATCTAATAACATTCCATTACAACAGTTCTTTATCTACCATAATCGTTGAAAGGTATTTTCACTTCGAAAAGTCAGAACGTATTCATTAATTTTTGATTCGTAATACAAAGTTGTCAAACTTTAAATATCGTTAGTCTCCTCGCGGGCCGCAAGAAACTACGCGGTGGGCCGCATGCGGCCCGCGGGTTGGCCACCCCTGAGTTAACCCATTCACTGCTAATTGTTAATACATTACATACTCTGCAATTCAGGGACAGCTGAAATAGCCAGTATATATAAAATCAGTGTCAGAGAAGTATAACATTATATATGCATCCAGGGCCAGATTATAGCATGGGCACATGGGGCATTGGCCTAAGGTCTCTGAATTCATGGAGGGGGCTCCACCTCCCAAAAACTGCAAAGTAATATTGCAGATTTTCACATAATTATCTTATAAAAACAAATGCTAATTAAAATTGATTTTATAGTACATTAAAGAGTTAAACAATTATTAAATTTTGTCAATAATCTCCTAAACCAAGTTAACATTTATATTGGCTGATCAATGTACTTTAATTTTTTGGTTATTTTGAGCATAAAATTAATGATTTTATTATGCATCAATAAAAATTGAGGAAATAGAAGGTATAACCAAAAGAGAAATGAAAAAAAATAATAAAATAATAAATGAAAATGCATAAATAAAACATTTATAAATTTAATTATTTTAAATTTATTACTGATACTTTTTTGTTTGAAGACCTCTATACTATTGGTCACATTTGGTGTTTCACACACACGGCATGACATGACATTTGTGTTATCTCTGGGGGTGGGGGGGATGAGATTTTCCTTACAGTACAATATACGAATAGGATATTTTAAAAAAATTATAAAATAAATAGAAAATATAAATAATAATTATATAAATAAAATATTTATAGATTTATTTGTTTCAAATTTATTGACATTGGCATTTTTAAAATTATTCGTTGTTTTTTAGGTTTGCCTCTAATTTTGTTCAATGATTGAATATAATTTGACAGTTTGGGCTGTGAAATATCATCCAAGTTAACAAGTTTTGTTACACATAAATTTTGACAGTTGATGCTATGGAGATGGTTCTCAAAAAGAAAAAAAACTTAATGATTACTACTAGGGTCTCTTTGTAGCCGAAAATCCCTATGGAGTGGTGTGATTTGGCGTGAATCTACACACCTATACACCAAACTCTTTCTTTTAGGTTTGTTGGGTTTATGTTTATTATTATGATGTTTGATGAGGAAATCATAGACTAATAATATGAACAGTGAAATCGAAATCTTTGATTTTATTTATTAAAAGCCAGTATTCTGTTCATATTAAAAAATAAATTGTTCATTTGGAAAGCAATAGACATTTTCCTTAATACGAAGGATAGGTAACAAAATTAAGCCTTTGCATTAAAAAAAAAAGAAAAAGAATCTTTCTTCTTCAGGCAATGATTGCAAACAGAAGACTAACATCACATGCAGACTCTTTTTACTAGATGTTGGCGGGTCTCTAAACCCTCATCCAGGGTCCTTTACATATCTGATGAGGAAACCAAACATGTAGGCACTAGTCAGACGAAGTGTTAGACTAGTGTACATGAAAAAAAATTAAATTTAAATAATAATAAAATAAAGTATGTATTTTTGTCTAAAAAAGGGCTTCTTCAACTTTTTTGATGATGATTATTATTGATTTTCTTTTCTTTTCCTTTAAAAAAAAAGATTTTGATAAAATTTTGGCAAAAGCAGAATTTAGTTTAGTACAGAGGACTATTATTATTATTATTAATTTCTTTTTTTTTTTTTTTCAAATTAAAGCATCGCTTTCAAATTATTCATTTTTTTTTTTTTTTTTCGATAAATGTCCAATCATTGTAAAACTGGCGACAACGTTTTATCTGTAGATTGAGATTAATAGCCCTCCGTACTAATAATGCATTGCACAACATAAATTGCTTCAAATGAATTACATTTTTTTTTCTCTTTAGAATGGGCTTATTTTGACGAGCTCTGTAGAGCACAGAAGGTTCTGCAAATAGCATCAGTGCCTCAAGTCTCTAAAAATCATAGTTAAACCCTGAATGTACCAGCTTTAAAAGTAGGACTGATTAATGCAGGGACATGCGGGGCACTTGCCCTGGGCCGTGAATAATAAGGGTCTTAAAACTTGTCCTGAAAATGTCATTTTGCCCCTAAAAGTGACAAAAATGGTATCATAAAATACAAAATTCTATTGTTTTAATCTTATATACTGGTGCACGTTTACCTTTACTGATTGGTGCACAATACGAGGGGGCCCATAAAAGTATGTGTGGCCCAGGCCTCACATGAAGTTAATCATGCCCTGTTTAAAAGCAAGGCATGGGAAGACATTTTCAGTGCATATATTTAGCAGCTGCTTCAGTTATACAGCTGGGCACAATTTATTATTTTACATAATAGAATTTTTATAACCCTTTGCTATGGGTTCTTCGTCCATTTTTTTTTTTTTTTTTCTTTTTTTTTTTAATGGAGACATAACAGGTGACAAAACATGAGTACATTCTAGTGTTACCAACTTTCAAAGACAAAATTATGTATTTTAGATCCTGAAACAGGGTTCATACTCCTCAGGGAAAACAGGGAATACTCAGGGAATTTGGAATTTGTTAAAAAAAGTCAGGGAAAACTCAGGGAAAATTAAAATTTTCATTAAAACTCAGGGAAAATCAGTTATAAAACCTGGAAAAACAAAATTTTTTTTCTCTCTCAAGTTATGTTTTTCTTGTTTAGCTTTGTATCAAAATTTAAATGATTAAGTATTGTGAAAATATGCATGTAAATAATGATTTCTATCATGATCGTCAGTAATAAGACATCATAGAGTGGAAATAGCTGTATTTTGTCATGTCTAGAACAGTGTTTCTTGTAATATGTCGCTAATATTTTCTTGAAACTTGTCTGGGAACTCAGGGAAAACTCAGGGAATTTTTTTCCCATATTTTAGTATGAACCCTGTGAAATTATGGCATTAATATAAAAAATATTTTGCAAAATTTTATTGTTGTTTTTAAACAAAGGATATTTTTCAATGCAGATAGGTAAAAATCGCTGAGGGCTGGCCAAATTTCTCCATCAATGTACCAGAGCAGCAGTTGAGAATCACTGGTTTAAATAACAACAATGTAAATAAAATATAGATAAATCATTTATATATTTCAAATTTCAGCTTCACATTATGTATAATATTTATTAACATTGTAACAATTTTGCAAATATTTTCTTCAAAAATGTGTTCATTATTCTTTTTGTGTTATCATTTATTTATGTGTGCATATATATTTCATTAAAATTCAAACATTTAATTAATATAAATACAAAACTATAAGTTTCACACAAAATAAAGATTGTTTATTTATTTGTAATCTTATAATTTTATGAAAATACAGGGTGATTCTAATCAAACTTTCCCTATAAACAGCATCCTACAGTGCAAATGGGTGAATGGAATGTAACAAAATTTGGTATATAGACTATACACGAGATGTGCTCATAGAATTTCGAAAAAAAAAAAAAAAAAAATTTAGTTCCAAAGTGTCCATCAGAGGACGCCTTTCCCAGAAAAACATTAAATTTAACACAATAAATGACCAAAATGGAATACAAAAACAATATTAACATTTATTGACTAGTTTCTGATCACCTTGCCATCCGTTTTGGTCGTTTATTGTGTTAAATTTAATGTTTTTCTGGAAAAAGCACCCTCTGGTGGACATTTTTGATTTTTTTTTTCAAAATTCCATGAGTGTATCTTGTGCATAGTCTATATACCAAATTTCGTTGCATTCCATTCACCTGTTTGCACTGTAGGATGCTGTTTATAGGGGAAGTTTAATTATAACTACCCTGTATATGTATGTTTTGTTCATTTTTTTTAATTACTTTTATATTCTTTATCTACTATTTGTCTTAAATTCTCTTTTTAATATTAATTACTGTAAATCAGAGGTCAGCAACCTTGTGTCAATAAGGGCACAATATAAATTCAAAATAATAAAAAGTTTTATTTCAAGATGTATTTAAATTATAAATGCTCAGTATGTATGTAATGTAGTAAAAGGCCCTTAAAAATTTGACATTCACTGGTGCTGTGTTCACTGGTGGTGATCACTGATGTAAGTGATACATGAAAGTAATTATCTAACTTTGTTTACTTGAAATACAATGTTTGAAAAAGTAACTTTCAGTTGTGTTGCCTAAAGTGCTCTGTATGAACTTTCTTAAAACACTTGCTGTTCAAAAGACATTTTTCTCAAATAAAATCAAGATGAAATCGCAGATATTTTTTAATTGTAGTTTTTTTTTGTTTTTTTTTCTTTCTTCACAACAAAAATTGTTTGAAACATAAATTTCGTTTGTTTTATTTTCTAGTGTTAATGTAGTTAAATATGATCTGAAATTAAAAATAAATGAATAAATAAAAAAGAAGACTTATACTCATGTTAGAAACTATTTTTAAATATTACCATGCTTGTATTTATGTTTTTGGGTCAAATTTCTGAAACCAAGATTTTGATCTACTTACGCTTTTTGAGATTCTCTGAATTAAAAAAAATGAATTTTTTAGTAAATGGACTGTCTGTGCTTGTTATCAGCATTTCTTAAGAACGAATGTTAGCAGAAAGTTTAAACTCTCTGCAAACTGCCTGTTCTAAATATATATTGTATCGGTATGGTCCTTTGTGCACAAGTACTTACAAAAGTATTCAAACATGTTATGCTATGGGCAAATATTGGTGTATGTTTTCACATGCATAAAAGCCTGTTTCACAAAGAATATGGTATTTAAGGTATGTTTCAAGGAGCATTTGAAGTTTTTGATGTTATTTATGTATTTATTTTGTTTGTTTGCTAAATTTAAGTATACTGTTTGGTGCATATATAATTTATAGATAATATATAGGGCTACTCAAAATATGTCAAATGAATTTGAAAGTGTGCTGTTAGCAACTATTCCCTCAATAATTTGATTTGGCAGGGTTGTAGGGAAGGAGATAGGCCCCCACAAACAGACTTATATCAGGGGTGAAACTTTTCAGGGGCTACCCCTAAATTCAGGGTTTTTGAAATTTTTGCTGTCTTTGAATTTCTTGTTAAATTACTTTGTTTTTACATAATTTTTTCATTTTCAATGTTTAATTTGCCGTATAATATATTACAAAGTCTGCAAATGTCACTTAATATAGGTAGCCATATAATATATCATTAATAAATGTCCCCTATCTGCATGTAAGGAACAGTTTTCAGGGTTTTTGCAAGCTAGGTAGTTTCACCCCTGCTTATATCTCACATGAAATTGTTTCTAAAAGAATTTTAAATTATTATTTAAAGTACTATATGAATGTTAAATTCAGATTTCTTATCTTCCTGCTTAATCTTGAGTAATATGTCTATAATAATGTAAGATAAGAGAAAGTAGTGAGTGCTATATTAGATTATTTTACATTTGCCTGATCTTATTTTACACTCTACATCCCAAAAATGCATCAAAGTACTACCCCATTAAATCTCTGTTACTATGATGAGGTGATATGCATAATTTTTATCACTAGAGAAATTCATCTTAACTAACTAAAAGAAAATATGTTTGAAATGATTTGGGACATGAAAGATTAAATTGGGAGAATTTTCCATATTCATTTCGGGAAGAGAAAAAAAATATGTATATATATATATATAATGATGATCATTAAGCATAGTAGAAGCCAAGCAACAGATACAAGATCACTGAAACACCAATGACCAATAAGATTAAAAATTTCTTTCAGAAGTTCAGAGATGTGAAAAAAAAAAAAAAAAAAATTATCAGAGGATGAAATACACCAATTCAAAGAAACCAGATTTATTAATTAACAGCCACAAAACAAACGAATCAATAAAGTAACACAACAAATCTTAACTTAAAACCATAAACTATGTCAATATATATATATGTGTGTAATTTATAATTTATTTGATTAAAAAGAAAAGAATGAGAATGAAGAATAGTCAGTCAAATAAATCACCACAGAAACATAAATATGCCAACAAAGTAACTAGTTATCAGGAATTAATTTAATTTTATAAAATGAATAATATTACTTACTTTAATTTATTAGATTACATTACCTGTAGAAAACATAAAAAAGGACTGTGAAATATAATGCTGTAGAAAAGAAAGAATATTATAGGATAGAAAGGGAAATAATAGATCTTAAATTGATGATGATAATTGATGGAATTATTAATGAAATGAACTTTTTAAGTTGAGATTAGCAAAGGATTTTCGGATCATAATAAAATAAGATTTAATTTTATATAAAAAGCTCAAATTGTGATAGGATTTCTTCAGATGCTATCCCTAAAGCATTGAGCAGAGAATTGTAGGTTTTCTGTTTTTGGTAAGCATTTTAGCAATAGACCAAAAAATAGCACAAACCCACAAGAAAAAATTACCGTGAAATGAGACAAAGACAGAATACATCCTGAATTTTTATAATTGAAATATTCACCAGAATAAAAATTGAAATTCATGCTTTTATATGTGAAAGAAAAAGGGGGGATTTTTTTTTTTTTTTTGATACAAAATTGAAGCTATGTTTCTGCATTTCTAAGTTTTAAAGCACTATTAATGATAGCAAAATTACCTGAAAATAAATTATTGTCTTCAAATGAATATTTTGTATACATAGGTGTAGCATGGCGTCATTACTTATGTATCATTTTTGCAACTGGAAGAATGTTCTTTTGACAAATAGTTGCAGAAGTAAAAGCCATCTCTGTATATATAGTTTTCACCTCTTCAGCAGAAAATAACAAAAATAAATAAATAAATAATAATAATAATAAAATAATAATAATGCCAACAAAGAAATTAATATACAATATTCATACAAAATTCATTATTTTAATGATATGGCCATATCTTTTGTGAATCAATCATTAAAAAAAATAACATTATTGTAAAGAAAAAAAAAAAAATAATTACAACCTTCACTGATAAAATTATAACTGGGGGTGTTTTTTCCCCTTACTATTTTAACTCATCAAAATTAATTTGCCTTAATATATGTGTTTATATACATTTATTCATATGTTTAAGTTCAATTACACAGAATAAAAAGTAGATAAATAAATGTGTATGCATTATATTTTTCTCAGCACAAACATAATTCAGTTTGAGTAAAGTCAATTTTTCAATTGTAGGAAGAAGAGGGAGGCCACCAAAGAATGCACTCTATATTTCTAGTATAACGCCAGATTCTCTAAATCGCTTTAGTTGCAGCCTATGTTCTTATACAACAAACCATCGCAGTCATATGGCTGATCATGAAGTTACTCATACTGGCGCAAGGCCACATACTTGTCCCATTTGCAATAGAGGATTCACCACTAAAAGCAACCTGCAGAGACATCGATTAACACACGATTCCTCATTTAATTATGATTGATGAAAAATATTTTATAGCTTCCCATATTATAGAAGATTAATTTCTGTGAATATAAATTCTTGATACTTTTTATGTTACATTTCTAATGTTTGATTTCCTTATGGTTTGTGCTTATTTTATATGCAATGTTTGAAAATATCTATTCTATTATTATAATCAAAGGATAGTTTTATCTATTAAATGCATATTGGATGTTATATAATAATATAGATAATATTAAACACTTTTTCATAAACTAATATTTTGAACAAATCTAAAGTCTCCTTCTATGTTATTGCAAGTTAAATATAGTGTAGTCTCATTCTAATTTTTCAAAATTTTTGTAAGTGTTGGAATTTCTATGTATCGAAAGTTCTGAAAAAGAAAATTGGAGGCATTTGCATAATTAAAAAAAAAAAACAAGAAGACTTTTAAAACTTTTTTATATATAATAATAAAAATATGAATGTATATGAAAAATTACTTCATATTTAAATAATTAAACTTTTAATATAAATTTTGTATTTAAAAAAAAAGGGGGGGGGGGGTATTGTAAAACTAGCTGCTATCAGTATCCAGTTGGTTCATGATCCCTAAGAATTCTGATCATAACAAATTCCCATTTGGTAAACCCATGCATGATTTAAACAACTCTGACAATCCTAACCTTGGCAAACTCGCCCTTGCAGATGCCTGACCCATTCTTTTCCTTTTGGCAGACATTTTAATCCTGTTTACTCACATGCAAACATCTGCTTGTTGCCATCCTGAAAAGTACTCATATTTCTTTATCTAAAACAAAATGGAAAATAAACAAAATAATGTACTGTAATAATATGCAACATCAAATATTAATGAAATGAAGACATTCTACAAAAATTAGAACAAAAGTAACAGGTTTTATTATTATAAAATAAATAAATAAAAATAATATGTAATTATTTATTAATCAATTCAAGTTTTCCTTCCTGGTTTTGATCATTGTAATGATGAATTATTATTATATATATATTATAACAAATAGCTGGGTGGGGGAGTTTAACAAATTAAAATGTATCACAACAGAAGACTCTTTGCATAGTTTAAAATGACATATTTTCTAATTAAAACAACAAAGAATAAACAAATATATATATCATATGCAGAATTATTTATGTATATTAAAATGTACTAATATTTATTTATCTAAAACAGAGTGAAAAATAAACACATTCAAAAATATATTGTAATTCTACCACAAACAATTAATTGAGCTATGTGAAAAACATTAACTGAACAACTATTAATCAAAATATACAATAACAGAAGATTCTTTGTATGCCTTAAAATGACACACTCTTTAACTAAAACTGAGCAAAAAATAAATAAATTACTTTTAAAAACCTCATTTTTAAAATTTCACTTAAAATTTCAACTCAATTTTGCCCAATCGCTATTTATAATTACCTTTTCAAAAAATCATCTTTATCAATTTTAAAAAGTGCATAAAACTCTCTCTACCAAAAAGTTGTCATAGTAAAAATAATTCATTCATTATCACTAGACAGAATTAAAAACTAATTTATTTTTTCAAGCAGACTAAGTATAATAAAACAATGTCAAAAGGTATTTAAAAGAAATGCCATTTAAGAAAATATGAGAGACTTCCTGTATCATATTGGCAATGTAAAGATTTTAAAATATCTGTTAAAATCTCTATAATCTGTGAATGAGTGATAAGGCATCAGATATGAAACTTTCCAAAATCACATTATATTTTTGAAAATCATAAAATAAAAAAGCATAAATAAAAAACTAATTAAAAAAAATGTGGTTTTGAGAAAGATCATGGGTATTCAAAATAACCTCTGGGCAAAATTTTGTAACATTTGCCCACAAAGCAACAGACATCTAATCTTTCTTTATTATTTGTAGATATAACACTAGACCACTAAGTAATGAATTCTGTGTAAACTAGAAGTCTTATTATAATTATTTTTTGTTTAGTCCTCCACATTATTTTCTTTAGAGATTCTACACTGATTTGATGAAAATTTTATTTAAAAAATACTCATGCAAGTTACTTTTTAATTTTTATGTGTTATGTTATAAAGATAAAAAAAAAAAAAAAAATCAATACACTGTTGAAATCATGCTTCTACATTTATAGGCATTTCGCAAGTTTTAATGAAAATGATTTAACAGTAAATTTATTGGTTTCACCAAAATGTTTTGTGTATACAGGTAAAGTGTTGCCATTAGACACTTTATTTTCAAAATCATTTATCAAAAGGACATATTTTCAATTGCAAAAATGTTTTAAACAAAATATATAACAATGTCAAGCTGTACAATAAACCACAAAAAACATTTTTTTAAATTACAAAATTTAAATTTTTATATAGCCCCCAGGGGCACCAATAGTTGAAATTCATTAATATGTAATATATATAATGAATTATTATACATAGTAAAAGCCAAGCAACAGAGACAATATCACTTAAACCACATAGACCAATAAGAATGAATATTTTTCAAGTAGGAGAAGCTCAGAAAGGTGAAAAAAATTCATCAGGGGAGACCTTTTTCACCCTTAAGCACCAATGTACGATTTCGTTCACTAGTGGCTATAATAGCAAATCACTAGTGGCCCCCTATCGTACATGAAATTGATTGAAGTGAAATTTAAAATGGAATAAACTATTATTTTCAAATTATAAAAGAATCTAACGGAAAACAACTTTAATAATCAAAACATAATAAACAAACAGTGCTCAGAAGATGATACATTTGGAGTCACATGGATATTAATTCAGGGGTTTATATGTTTATGGAACAAAAACAAGCAAAACTCAAGGTTTAATGGTATAGCTGATAAAGAATAATGAAACTTTATAGCAATATGGATATTTATTATGTGTGTAAGAGTATTATTTCTAATTTTAAGAATAGTTGACAACTCATAACATAAAAACAAAGCAAAACATTTTTTTTTAAACCTAATTATTAAAACTGATCAAGTTATTTCAACTTAAAATTTAGACAGATTTTTCAGTTTTTCTTCTTTTTTTTTTTCTTTTTGTCTCTTGTGTTAGTGTATTACTTTACTAAATTTGAAAAATTCTATAGGCACCATATAAAATTTTAGATTTTGTAATTTTTGTAAAATTAATTTTGTAGATTTCTTTGCAGTATGACACCATTATTTATTTTATTTAAAATATTTTTGCAATTGGACATTTGTCCTTTTGATGAACAGTTATGAAAAATAAAAGTCATCATCTCTTTGCATTTTATGTATAATATATATATAGGAAAATTATAATATATGGGAAAATTATAATAAATTATAATGTATAATATATATAGGAAACAATTTTATATAATTGTTTTGTTCAGATAACCAGAAGAATGCCAAGGAAAGGAAACTAAAAATACTTTAATTTCTGTATTTTAATACTTTTTTTTTTTTTTTTTTTTCAAATTTGCATATCAAAAAATACTGTTATAAGTAGAAGGGAGGAGTTTTATTAAGACTTTTTTAATATTTTAACTGAGTTAGGTCGACTGGTTTACTTATATCATTTTTGTGTTTTTCCATTGTCTTAGTTCATCAATATTAATATTTAATGTTAATGAACAATTGATCATTTAATATATGATCTTACATCTGTACATATAAATTCAACTAAATAAAATTGAGTAAAAAATGTGTATGCATTAATTTAAGCTATAAAATATTCTTTTAAGTTCCTTTATATATAACTACCTATCTTTTTATGCACTGTAGTTTTCTGTGCACAACACTAATTCCATATTAATAAAATAAAATTTTGAATTGTAGGAAGAAGAGGCAGACCACCTAAGTATGATCTATCATTCATTTCAAATGTAACAAGCAATTCTCTTAATCGTTACAGCTGCAAGTTATGTTCTTATACAACCAATCATCGTACTCATATGATCGATCATGGAGTTACTCATACTGGTGCACGACCATACACTTGTCCCATTTGCTATAAAGGGTTCACCACTAAAAGCAGCATGCAGAGACATCAAATTATACATCATCGATCTTTTAATTGTGATTTATGAAAAATCATTTATTTTATTTTTTCTACTTTAAAAAACTTTTTTTCTTTTAATATACAGATTTGGTCAAAATTTGATGACATTTTAAACTTTAATATAAAATTAAGTAACTGACATAACAAAATTGTAGTTTTGTAATACAATGCTTCTTAAGCGCGTATCAGACACGACAAGTTTATAGCCAACCACTGATCAGCACCGATTTTTCGGAAAAAATTGTCTCTACTCCCAGTGTGATAGCGTGCACTAGAGCTGGACGATATCAGAAATTAAATATCGCGATATATCATCACGTTAATATCGATATTGGTGATATATTGCGATATTTATTTCAGGAGAAAGAAAATAGATATTTGCCACTTTTTAAAGACAAATGAACACCACTTTTAATGTATACAAGAGGGAGTGTTTTCTATATGTATATTTATATTTTCTGGTATATTACTTCCAAATCTTTTTTATTAAAAAAAAAAAACAAAGAAAGAAAATGCATAAATAGCAACACAATGTTTTGTGTTTCTTTTAATTTATACCATTACTTTTAAGTATATTTCTGAATAGTTTGTCCTTCATTCTTTCTATTTTAAGATTTAATTATTTCAAAATCACATTTTAAGAGAGCTAATGTGTGATATGTGTTTTATTTATACAAAGTATATCATCAAGATACATAATTATAATAAAAATATAAGCTTAAGAAAAATGAAGTTGTACTTAGAATGTAGATGATTAATAAAATTTTGCGCAGAAGTCGTAACTTAACTATCTATCTATCTCTATATATATATCAATGATTCACTTATATACGGAAATTTAAAAAATAAATATTAGTATGAGTTTTGCGCCTAATTCCCATCCCTGAGTATAAAGAAAGTTCATTTACTAATAGTCCTGTCAGTCATTGATAGCGATATGGTTGTAATTAAATTAATTTCAGTGAATAAGAAATGCACAGTAGAAATACTGTTTATAAACTTTCTTTAGAATTGCCACCGAATAAACATTCTCGGTTGTAGAGTAATATTAATTTGAGACCCTATAACTCATAGGTATTCTAAAGGTCAATTACCTGCCATTTTTATTTTATTTTTTATCTACTTACCATATCATGATTTTTTTTTTTTTTAAGATATATATATATATATATTGAATTCATATTTTGTAATGTTTTTGTAACATTTGGAAATTGAATTATTTATATACTAGTACCGCCCAGTGGTTGAAGATCAATCACTTTTCGCAAAGCAAAGCAAAACAACTGCCTTCTCATAAACGGAATTAAATTGCAGCACAGCAGCGACCCCTGTTGGCCGATAGGCACAAGTCGTCCATGAAATAGAGCGTTCGAACTAAAAAAAAAAAAGAAAAGAAAAGAAAAGAAAGAAAGAAAGGAAATCTTAAAAATGATCAATTAGAGTTCAAGGAATCTCAAAACTTGTAACATCATCGAAAACTGGAAATCTAAATTTTTTCTGAATCTTATACTTTTTTCTTATATATGCAGAAGGTAAAATAATAGATCCACTTTTTTAAGAATAAGTAGTCAATTTCAGTTAATTGAAATGCAAGGAAATCTCAAAACGTGTAAATTCATCGAAAACCAGAAATCGAAATTTTCCCCGTGTCTTCTACTTTCTTCTTATGCGTGCAGAAGCCAGTAATAAACCCACATTTTAAATAATTAGTAGTAAGTTTCAGTTAATTGAAAAGCAAGGAAATCTCAAAACGTGTAAATTCATCGAAAACTGGAAATAAAAATTTATCCAAATCTTATACTTTCTTCTTGTATATGCAGAAGATATGATAATAAATCATATTTTTAAAAATTAAGTAATTAGTTTCACTTTAAATTAAATGCAAGGAAATCCCAAAACGTGTAATATATCAAAAAACAGAAATCGAAATTTTTTTCATATCTTCTTTCTTCTTATGTACGCAGAAACTAGTAATAAATCCACTTCTTAAAAATGAGTAGACAATTTCAGTTAATTAAAATGCAAGGAAATCTCAAAACGTGTAAATTCATCGAAAAACGGAAAAACGTTTATCCAAATCTTATATTTTCTTCTTATATATGCAGAAGATAGAATAATAAATCCAATTTTTAAAAAATAAGTAATCAGTTTCAGTTAATTCTTTGCTTAAAACAGAAAAAAAAAAACCCACTTGACGATATTTCGAACAATCCATGCAATTCCGAACAATATATCAACGAACCGATAGCAAGAACTAAACGCGATATACTGTTTGCAGTGTTTTCACTTTTCACCTGCGAGCGAAGAGCAGCTTCGATATTATTGGTGTGGGGATATTATTGAATGGGAAATAATATACTACTGCGATGAACTAAACGCGATATACTGTTTGCAGTGTTTTCACATTTCACCTGCGAGCGATGAGCAGCTTCGATATTATTGGTGTGAGGATATTATCGAATGGGAAATAATATACTACTGCGATAACTTGATGAATGAAGAATGAAACATTTTATATGTTGTCGTTCAAGGTCATACTTTTTAAGTAGTGGTTTCGATTTGAGAGTTCGCACAAATGAAGCAAAGGGTGGGGTTATTTTTTCGAGTTTAGTCAGGAGCAAGGGAAGGAAGAGAAGGTGAGATATTCGGCGGTCTGTTTTTAGGGTGTTTACGGGGTGGTACGGTGAGGCGGGGAAGCAGAATTTGAAGATATGGCGGTTGGCGTTGGACGCTGTTTATCGGCATATGGCTCGATCGCGCTGTGCGCAGTAGGAAATATAGTTAGAGGGATATATCGTTAGAGCAAGAACTTAAATACTGTTATCGCGATATTAAAAAAATATCGATACTTGGGGATATATTGATAAATAATCCAGCCCTAGCGTGCACCGAACTTGCCCAACTTTTTCAGAGCTGTCTTGATAAAATTGTCTCTACACATAATTTTTCTACAGACTCATCCAATCAGGATGCGCTATTTTGATACATCATATTTTCAAGATGGCGGAACATGAGAATCACTTAAAGTGAAGATTTGAGGAAGAAATATTATCGTTAAGCACGTTTATTTTACCATTAAATGATAAGAATTTTGAATTAATCGTTTTTATTTTCGTATGGCGTTATGACAATAGTTGTAACAAAGATCAAATTAGAAATAATAATGCGATATTTTACACAAATGAAAGGGAATTTTAACACTAATCATTGTGTATTTTATTCTCGCCAAGAAAAGTGATAAGCGTCAGAAGTTAGTCTTCTTTCATCCAACTTTTCACCTGTCTGTTGTAACCTCTACGGTGTTTTCGTCGAGGAAAAATCGGCGCTAAAGTCGACTCAAAAATTGTTTGTTTCTAAAGTTGTTGGGTCTGATACGCCCTTAAGTGGTGGAAAGTCTTGTTTACACAAATAAAAGTAAATTAGTTCTAAATTTTGCTCATAGATGATGCTCTACTTTAAATAAGGCAATAAAAAATCTTCAAAAATACAAGGCAAGCAATTAAATAATATGATGTTTTTTTATACTTTGAACCACATCCAAATGATAATCTAATGTAATCCATGTGTTCTAGCATTTATTGTGGAAAAGACCGGATTATATGCTATATTCTCCTCTTTAGTACTTCAACCATCTGATTGCTGCTGACAGATATCTCTGTTCAGTCAACAGTTATTTTTTAGAATGATTTTACGTTAAATTGGTTTGTCACCAATTATTCTATAAAATAGCCTAAAATTTGAGTAATTTAGTTACATGTATCTCACATGGTCTATTGGTTAGAGTACCTGGCTCTCACCCTGAAATTCGATTCTTGGTCTTAGAATTCTGTTCTGTTGTTCTATTTATAATAGAATTTTTTATTTATTTATTTTTTTTTTTTGCTTAGGCAACTGCTCAATTAGTTGAGCACAAGACTATTTATCTTGGGGTCGTGGGTTCCAGTGCCACATTGGGTGAGATTTAGCATTTTGTCAATCACGAAAATTTAAAGCAATTATGAATTTTTAAAGCTAGTGTGAAAAGATCAAATATATCATTATAAATGATGAGTCACAAATTCTAGCTTTTCTCATAGGCTCCAGTTCCCCCCCCCCCCCACACACACACATACAAATGAGCAAATCGAGAAAGAACATGTCTATGTCTTATAGATTTTTTTTTTTTTTTTTTTTTTTTTACTTCATTAGGTCAAAACAGAAGAACACACTGACTTTTTTAGAATGCTTTTAAAATTAACTAAAAAATGTAAAACTACTTTTCGACATAACTAAAAAGCTAAAAAGAAAAGAGTAAAAAAAGAAAAAATTCAACAATAGAATGCTTTTATAGAGGTGCCCTAAAAAATGGTACATAAGGAAAATTGTAGTATACTGGAAAAGAAAAAAGCATTCAAAGTTGAGCAGTTTCTTTTCGTTCAGGAGTACACTTTCCCTTTGTCAAAGAAAATGCTGTCAACTCTGAATGATTTTTAAATTTGATTTATTTATTTTTTCTTCAAGCTGACCACAATTTTCCTTATTTACTGCTTTTTTATAAAAGCATTCTATTTTAAAAATCTTTTTTTTTTTACTTTTCTTTTATTTCACAATATACTTAAAAATCGAAATTATAGAATTATGGATTCTAACTACTTTTTTAAGTATAAAGGTCATGAATAATAGTCATAAAGTTTATCTTTGGATGCATACTTGTATTTTTAATTTTAAGTTGACAGAAGCATTATTTTAGAACATTGTACAGTAAAAACATTACAACATTCCCCTTTTCTAAGGCAATCAGACAGTTAATATCAGCCACAGAGACAGCATACACTTTGACCTTTATATAATTCCACAAAAAGAAATCAAGAGGAGTTGAGTCTGAGAATCAAAGTATCCATAGCAGAAATAGTAAAATTATAAAAATTGTTATGTAACAAAACATAGGGATAAGTACCATTATCTAAGGCAAAAATGTGAACTTTTTTTTTTCTTAAATCAAACATTTTACCATAAAAAGCACCAAAGTTCAAACCACACTCTCCTAAGTCACTTACTTGCTTTTATATTAAACTTCAAAATATGTCAAAGACTTTTGTCTCCACTCTGTATATGCTTGATAATTTTTATGTTACTTTGTTTTGTAATGCTTCGTTTCTTTGCTTTATTATTATTATTACTTTTTATTTATTTATTTTTTTAATGGCTGTTTCATTCATAATAAAACATTTTATATGTAATATTTAAAATTATTAATTGTTTTAGAATCTAATCAATTATTTATCTAGTAAATGCATATTAAATTTTATCTTCTATTATGTACAATATACTATATTCTATACAGTAGAAGATCTGAAAAACACAATCCTAAAAACACGCGGTTGTGCATTACATAGAATTTTGCATCATATCATACTTCATTAAATTTACCTTGTACTTGTATACATGATCAAATATGTCTGAATCATATCAAAATAGAGTAAAGTATTGCAATACTTTCCTCGGACCCGAAATTGAACAGATTGTAAATTTCATTGTTAAATTTACTTTATAAACATAGTCTAAATATGCCTAGACCAAAAAAAATTTGTAATAATAGGTTTTTTTTTTTCCCCCGTTAAAAAGCTCTGAATTTAGGAGATAAAGAAAAACTATTGTGTCACATTTATTCCTCAACAGTTTTTTACAATGTAGGAATGCAAGTGCTTTGTAACTGCAAAATTCATTGTTTATGTTTGAGAAGTTTTGCATTATATGGAGAATGGCATTATACAGAATTGTGTTATGAAGAACTACTGTATCAGATTCTTCTCTCAAACTGAACTTTTGAACAATTAAAAAAACAAAACTAAAAGGAGTTTAACAGTTGACAATTTTTATTAAGCTCAAAATGTGCAGTTTTAATGGACTGGTATCAATATAAAAGATATATTTTTATCTTAAATAAAAAAAAATCTACTCACATTTTGAACCATCTGTTTTAAAAAGTTAATTTTTATTTGAGTTGTATTCAATATTTATGTGATTTTTAGTAAATGTGTACATATGCTCTCTAACAAAGATGTGGAAGTTATATATGTTGATATTATGTAACTTTATTAAATGATATTTAATAAACTGTTGCCATTAAATTTGTTTTTTCAGTTACTTTACATACCAAGTGTAACAAGAATATGTGACCAAGCAAATATCTTAAGAAATACATCTCAGATTAAAAAATAAACAAAGACAAATTCAATTTTCCTTTTTAATAACTATTATATTTTGCATATATCTATTTGTATATTTATTTACATAAAAAATGTGCATTAAAAAAAACTTAGCATATGATAATGATTTATCATTTCAAGTTTCACTTATATAGTAAAAATAGTTAATTTTGCATATCACTCATTAAATGCAGAATGCAGAGGTAAAATCTAGCTGTATTTTTAAAAAAAACTCTTAATTTAATCAGTAATTTTTCATAATAATTACACACTATCAACAATTTGTTGCTGGAATTTTATCAAAACAAGTAACAAATGATCACATGATATATGAACTAGAATTTAAGGTAATTTTTCAAAATTATGAATTCTGAACCTGTATTAACAAAAATAAAAAATAATCATAAATGATAATTAGGAATTTACAATTTAAAAATCTCTTAATTTGGACAATAATTACTGATATTAATTAAAAAACAAAAAAATATTTCTTATAAACTGTCAGGTGACCTATATTTAAAGAAACATCTATCATATTTTATGTGCTGGAGTATAATTAAAGAAATTATAAAATTTTGAAAATTTCACTAAATTTTATTGTTTTAGCATAAATTGCAAAAGTAATGTAATTTGTTAAAACAAGTAAAAACTACGATGTCAGAAACGCCAAAGAAAAATATTTGGGAAGCAAATATTTTTTCTTATATTTTCTGCCAAAGAAAATATTTGGCGTTTCTGACATTGTAGTTTTTACTGGTTTTAATAATCCAGCGCCAAGTCTCCTTTTAATAATGTAATTTGGCTGAAAATTTCAGATTTTAGAAAATTAAATATTTAAAGAAACTTTTTCTTAAAATGAATGTCATAATTATTATAATGCAGAAACTATGGAAAGAGAAATGGTATGCAGATTTACATACTAGCAATCTCATGATGTAAATTTCAATGTATATTTTTATAATCATTCAGGGGTGAAACTTTTCAGGGGCTACCCCTGAAATCAGGGTTTTTGAAAATTTTGCTGTCTCTGAAATTTATGTTATTTTGTTTTTAAAGGGATTTCTTATTTTGAATGTTTAATTTGCCTTATAATAAATTAAGGATTCTATAGGTTGCCTTATGATATAACATTAATAAGTCTTCCCTATCTGCATGCAATTAGCAGTTTTCAGAGTTTTTGAATGTTATTTAGTTTCACCCCTGATCATTTTAGTAATAAATTATTTGAGAAAAAGCTAATGTATGTCAATTTGGTTGTTTTTAATAAAATAAAAAAACTGTTTTGGATTTTGCCGTAGATGACTCCCACCACTCTTCAAGATCTACGATGTGTCGTCAAAAAAAATTAAGAGTTTATAACTGTGAGTACTGTGACTACTCTACTGGAATCTCATCCCGTTATGCTGATCATAAACGAACGCACACTGGAGAAAAACCATATGTTTGCCCAGTTTGTAATCAAGGATTTTCCGTAAAAAGCAACATGCTTAGGCACTTGAATAATCATAAAGTGACTGGTGATGAGGCATTTCTTTGTCAAGTTTGTCATAGTCCGTTCACAACACTACGGGCTTTAAGCATGCATGTTAGGCAACATTCGGTAATATAACAGTTTTTGAAATATTAGAAAAAAATGTACTAAAAAAGGAAATCTCTTGTTGTTTTAAATTTGTTCTTTTATGCATGTGTTCAAGATTTGTAAAATTGTATCACCAATTTTATTCTAATGATGCGATTAAGGCAAGAAATTCTTTGTATTTGTTAAGTTCTTGAAATATTTTTGTTGCAAAATATTTTACTGTATGTGCTAGTCATTGTAGTTATTTAATATTATCCTTCAAACTTAAATTATTTTCATCTTTGAGGTTTTTTTTTTTTTTTTTTTTTTTTTCCCCCATAGGTGGACTTTTTTTTTTTTTTTTAAATAGAATACAACCTGTAAGATTCTATAATGAATAACTGTGGATGATTAATACATAATATTTTGATGAATTTAAATTTGCTAAACGGCTTTACATTTACTTTTATTCTTTGTCTAAACCTCTCATAAACTGACCCAGATCAAATGGCATTAATAGAAAAATATTTTAAAATTGGGAAAATAATAATAATAATAATAATTTCTGGACAATTTATTTAAATGTATGTTTTGTTGCACATATCCTAAAATTTTTAGCTTTCAATATACGAAACTTGATTCCCCCCCCCCCTTTAAATCCCACATATAGAAGTAAATTTAAAATCTGATAATTTTTATGTGCTTACATTGTTTTTAAGATTTGTTAATCTTGTGCATTTTCAAGATTGACTTATTTATAATTATTAGTAAGAATTCCTTTGTTTGCTTAAAAATGATGTAAGTATCTTCATAATAGAATAATTATGATGTTAAACCCAATTGTTCTTGGCCTGACCCTTTACAAAATACTGTCTGTGTAGGCAAAAGTATCCATTAAATTGTGTCAAGATCTGAAGCAAAATATGATAGCACATTGTTGCGTGAAATTGATAGGGGGGGGGGGGGGGCTACTTTGTTAAAAAAAAAAGTCTATGGTTAATAAAATAACTTTAACAAGTTCACTTGCCACACCTTCAAGTGCCATTCTCATTAGTTAATTTATAAACCTTGTACTTCTACCAATCTTTTGTTATTTAACGTGGAACACTCATGAACTGCAACACATCAATCATAACTAACATTTATAGAGAAACAACATCAAGATACATACCCATATCAATTTATATGAGCAATCCTTATTTTAGAACAAAAATAATTATAAGATTTAAAAAAAAAAAAATCTTTTTATATACCGTGTTTTTAAATTTTCTGTTGAATCCTATAAACGTGACAATTCCATGTATTAATAAATACTTTTTTTAAATTTTTTTGATGAATTATCCCATTAACTTGAAAAAAAATTATCAAATCCATAATAAAGAGAGCAATGGACTTTATCCGTGTTACGTCATAAACCCTTCGCATGTGACTGTTTCAGGGAAAAATAAAAAATTGTAATTTTTATAATTGTATTGTATAGGGAAATGTCTGTATTCAGTAGTGAAATATTTGTGCCTTATAGGGAAATTCACGGGGAAATAGAAAATCAGAAGTCACATGTTGGGTATGATTTAGCCTCAAACCCCAAAAGTAGATATTTTCCATTATAAGAAATTTCCAAACATTTATTAGTTGAATACAAGTATAAAAAGAATACATTGTCATCAAGTTCTGAGCTAGTCTGAAAGTTTCATGTTGGGTATGATTTAGCCTCAAACCCCAAAAGTAGATATTTTCCATTATAAGAAATTTCCAAACATTTATTAATTGAATAAAAGTATAAAAAGAATACATTGTCATCGAGTTCTGAGCTAATCTGAAAGTTTCATGTTGGGTATGATTTAGCCTCAAACCCCAAAAGTAGATATTTTCCATTATAAGAAATTTCCAAACATTTATTAATTGAATAAAAGTATAAAAAGAATACATTGTCATCGAGTTCTGAGCTAGTCTGAAAGTTTCATGTTGGGTATGATTTAGCCTCAAACCCCAAAAGTAGATATTTTCCATTATAAGAAATTTCCAAACATTTATTAATTGAATAAAAGTATAAAAAGAATACATTGTTATCGAGTTCTGAGCTAGTCTGAAAGTTTCAAATGTCTAGCTAGTCGGGAAGTTATAGCTATAGAACTATATTAGCATTTTATCAATGTGTATAAAATTTTTTAAGGCTAATTTTAAAGCTATTTGAAGGTTATTATTTTCATATTTTAATTAATTAAAAGAAGACTAATCAAAAATTTGAAAATCGGGCTTCGAGGTATTGCGCTGTCATAGTGTTCTGAGCTATTCTAAAAGTTTCAAATGCCTAGCTAGTTGGGAAGTTAGTTAAGAATTGATTACTAGATTTGTACTGGACAAAGAAACAAAAGAGAAAACGAGTTAATAAAAACATGGTAATAATTGAAGTTTATAAATTTCACCATACAGTTGAAAGTTGTAACATCATTCACTTTATCTATTTGACTTTGCTATTCTTTTTTAAGCTGTTTTTTAACACTTTCAACAAGGTTGAAAAGGAATTAATAAGGATTATTACTGGAAATTTTCTGGAATTGCATTTTCATTTAGGTTAACATTTTCCAACTATTTTTAAGTGTTAATATGATTTAAATTAGTGTATTTGTCTGTCCAACTGTCTATTTGTCCATCTGCTCATCTCCAATGTCCGTAAAATATTTACAAATTTTTAAAAAAAAATTATATATGTTATTCAAGTTTACTATGGAATGTTTCCTATTTAAAATGTCTTTAATAGGTCATGTACTGTACAACTGGCTTGTGTATAGACACATCCAAAAGATGCATTACATTTTCAGAGAAACAATTTTATAAATCACTTTTAAATAACTTTCCCTAGCTTTCTACTGAAAAAATCATAAAGAAATTGACATTTATTGTTAATATGCTAAAGTAATATTTTGTATAGAATATGATGTGTTTAGCATTCAGATTTACAGGGCAACACTAAAATATTCAGATGCATTAAGGACTGCATTTCCTTCTGAGTTAAGCATTTTTAACACTTTCTAACAATGTTTATGATTGATTATGAATTCAATTAGTCTGTCTTTCTGCCTTTCGCTCTTTCTGTCTGCCCGTTGTGTGATAACATAGGCAAAGAATATTGAAGGTTATACAATACAATGAGTATGTACAGAGTATACTGCATACTTTTTTGTTCATGTTTATTTGTTGAAAAATCATATTTGATATTGTTTATACAAAATGCATGTATATGTTTATAAAATTCCAGCGAAATAGACTTAAAAATATTCATTCTCCATATGGTGACTAAACAAAAGAAAAAAGGCAACTTTAAATAGATTAATAATGCTCCATTTTATTTTCTCTGAGAAGCTCGCCAATATAGCCCATAAAAATTACACATTAAAAGGAAATTAAGTCGAATAGCATAAAAAAACACACCCTGCATTCATTTAATTAGTCACACATGAAAAAGAAAAAGGTAGAGTAGACTTCCAGAAATCTGCACTTCTAAAATCCGCACATTACAATCAATGTAAATGATGAAATTTACTGTAACGATTTCAAAATAAAACTAGTATGATGTGGCCATCACATGACTTTCTTCTCTATATAATTTTACACAAAATTTATTCACTACAAATTATTTATTAAATCATCAAATTATTTTCCATTATAAATGCAGACGATTTTTATCTGACAGTATTATATTATCACTAAATGCTTAAAGATGTCAGTTTTTTGAAAATCAAAAGAAATATTCCCCTCCCTTCTCCCCCCCCCCCCCCCCCAAGTGTTTTTTTTTTTTTTTGTTTTTTGTTAAAAGATAAAAAAAAATTGATAACTCTGTTTTAAATTATCACAGATCTATAGTTCAACCATTCGTTTTAAAGGTATTGACGAGATCTTTCAAAAGATACCCATATTAAAAATTTACTCCCCCAAGGGGGAAAACGATGCTCCCACATGCACATAATTTTTTTTCCTATTTAACTCCTACTATTATCAATAATTCATATTAATTTTATTATCACACGATTAAGATAACTCACATTATGTACATTTATACAAAATTTTGTCCTATACTGCCATGTTAAAAATTTAGAAAAAATACGATCACAGCGCCACCTGTCAAGCCATTGTTCCACAAATCTAATCAGCACCAGTTTATGTCAGGATCCAACTAAATACCAAGTTTGATTAAATTTTGTTTATTGGTTCGTGAGATACAGCGTCCACAAAATTTGTGATACCGCACACACAGACAGACTGACATTTTCTAAAAACAGTCAAATCGTGTTCAGGACATCCCAAAACGTGTAAATCCATCGAAAACTGGAGTTCGAAAATTTTTACGAATCCAAAACTTTTTCTATATATACATATAGAAGAAAGTAAAAATAAAGATAGCACTTATTTTAATGGTGATATTTTAGAAACTGAATCTAATGAGAAAAGGAAAGGTAGTTTTAATTGAAGTCTAGGTCTTGAAGAACGCAACATTTGTGTTTGAAAACAATAACAACTATTCAAAGACTGCAAGAAAAAGTTTCTAAGCAATCTACATTTCTAAATGTTGTAATAAAATTTTTTAATTTATAATGCACACGTCAATTATATCAGATGTTTTTAAACTTAATTTTTTTTTTTTTCACTTTATAAGGCAAATTTGAATTTGTTAATAAATATATATGTATATATATATGCAATATAAAACTTTATATCTTTTACTTCATTATACATATTTTACATAGTACTTACTTATATCGCTGTCATTTTTAAACCATTATAGCATTAAAATTCTAATTCAAAAATGCATGCAAAAAAAAAAAAAAAAAAAGCCTAAAATCTACACAGTTTTCTAGTTCCAAGGTGTGCAGATTTTTTGGGAATGTACTGTATATTCATATTTCAAAGTTTATCTTCTGCAATCTTCTTTAAAAAACTAATTATACATTTTAGTTCTCTCTCTTATATAAAAAGACAAATCACTTTTTAAATCTGATTTCGGAAACAAGAAAAGCATTCACTTTGTCTTTTGTGCAAGCAGTAAGAAATACAGTTTAAATAAATAAATAAAATGTTTGAGTTTGAAAAAAATCAGCGAAGTTAAATCAGGGTTGGAAAAAAAGCCAGCCTAGTGGATTTTTTCGGAGTTTTATCCAGATTTTTTTTCAGAGTAGTTTCAGGTTTTATGAGAGTTTTGAGGAATATTTTCGTTCTTTCATTTCTTTTTTTTCACATAAAGTATATTATTAATAACACAATTTTGAAAAATCAAATGTCAATTATTCATTAAAAATATTTTTTATTTTTTTAATCCTTTTATGATTAAGTTACAAAGAAAAGAAAAAAAAAATTAAATATTCTAAAACTCTATTTATCTGCTCTTTAAACAAAAAAAAATTGGATTTTATAATTATTTAGTGTTGCTTTATCAAATTTTTCGTATTCAATAGATTTTCATAAAATATTTTGAATCATTGTTCTTCTACATTACTTAACAAAATTGCACTAGTAAAGTTTTCAGATATTTTCTAAAATTTAATTTTTATTTATTTATATTTTATATTCCTTGAGTCCCACGGTTGTCTATATATTGACAAATAACTCTGTTTTTTCTTGATTTTATTTATTTATATAATTTTTTTATTGTGTTTTAATAAGTAAATTATGAATTATTTTTGGGATTTCATTCTATAGATCAATTTCAGCACCTACAATATTTAAAAAAATTCTTTGTTTGTGTTCTAGTAATTATATAATATCTGTTTTATATATTTTTATAAGTTAGATAAAAGTGTAATTAAAAAAAAAGGAGGGGGGGGGGGATACTTTGAAAAAACCCACCTGGGTTTTATCTTTAAAAAATCTACCCAGGATTTTTCGGATCAGGCAAAATTAAGCCAACCTTAAGTCAAATAGATAAAAGTAAATCATGTCACAACTTTTAACTGAATAGCAGAATATTCAAACTCCTATATCTATGTTTAGAAGTATCAATTGCTCATATAAATTGATAAGAATGTATATTTTAGTGTTGTTTAACTACCTATAAATTTTGTTTATAATTAATATGTTCCTTTAAGTTGTATCCATTTATTTATAATCTTAACAAATTAAAAAAGCGTCTTTTTTTTTTTTTTTTTTTTTTTAATATGTGTGATAGCACAAAATGTGAAAGAGAGAATGTTCATTTTTTCCTGTATTTAAAATCTTTTCATAAATTACATGCCAAATTTTGAAAAATATGTGTGGAACATCCATAATACACCAAGAATTTGATGTAATGATAAACGGGGAATGTAATATGAGTCTTACAATAATAATCAATGTAACTGTATTTTAGAGTAAGATTATGAACTTCTAAAAGTTTTATGTATACATATATATATAAATTTAATTATAAATACATTAATTCTTTAAAATGTATTTAAATTATGTTCTAATAAAATTGTAAACACTTAAAACAAATTTATGCATAAAGAAGTTAATTAAATTCTACAATGCTTTAATTAAAGTAACTAAGTCTAAAAAAAAAAAAAAGATAAATTGATATTTTTTACTGTATTTGGCAATAAATTACAAATTAAGTAATAAATTAATTAAATGCAAAAATAATTATATAATTAGTTATAAATTAATTTGCCTTCAATCTAATTGTAGACTGGTGATGTTTTTATTATTATTATTATTTTTTTTTATTAAGGAACAACAATCACAAATAACAATTTTCAAATATTTACAAATGTTACGTCTTCCAAATTTTTTGTTTGTAAACAGTTTAAACTCATGACATTTTGTTTACTGTTTGTTTAATTCTTGTAATAAGAAAATTTAAAATTTAAATTTCAAGGTAAATCAACCTAAGTTTTCTCCTGCGTAGGAATCACAACTGAACAAAAAAAAAAAAAAAAAAAAAAAACTCCCTGATTTCGATAAAAATAATTTTTTAATTGACAGTTGTTTCCATAAAAACTGATTTATGCACATTTATATATACTGGGTGTGTCTCTGAATTCATGGGCCAAACTTTACGGGTAGATGAAATATATATAAAGAAATACTTTTTGTATAGCAACAGGAGGTCGAAAATGAAGAGTGTAGGCAGAAAAACAAGAAATGCTGAGGAAAAGCTCTTTACCAACATAATATTACAGAAAGTGCTCAAATGTGTACAAAATTCGTATTAACAGGGTTCCCTCTCTTAAAAAAGAAAAAAATTCAAGGACTTTTCAAGGCCTATTTGAAATTTTTCAAGAACTAATGGAAAATCGTAGAACGCTAGGCCTATACACAAAACTTTAGTAACTACTTTCATTAGTAATATTTTTTTTATAATTAAAATAACTTTGCCTGTTTTCACAACACATATTTGATAGATTGATCAAATTAACTTTTACAAGAGTCAAAAAACGATTAGTTCAAGATTTGGAATCATTATGATTATTCCAAAATTTTTAGGTTTGGGTCCTGGTCTGGTCACTTTCTGCTCAAAATTAATGACCAGTCCATCAAACAGGTATGAGACTGGCAAAAAAACAAATAAGTTGAAACTATATGCAAAAACAAGACAATGAAATAAGAATTTTATGACAAAATCATTATTTTAGACAATGGCGTGCGCATGTGGAGATGGAGATAGTTTAGCCTTGACAGATTTCATGCTAAGCCCGTCTATTGGAGTGGAAAATTCAAGAATTTTCAAAGACTTTGCGCAAAATTCAAGTACTTTCAAGGGCTCTTGAAAAAGAAAATGAAATTCAAGTGCTTCTTAAGGACTTTCAAGGACCATGGAAACCCTGATTAATACAACCAGTACTTTGAATATTTCGATTAGAAACAGTATTATTACTATGCATATCTTTATGTAATCATTTGCACACAAAAAAAAAAAAAAAAAAAAAAAAAAAGTTTGTTAAAAATTCAAGGTTCAAAAGCCATGCCCACATCTGTTAAGAAAAAGAAAAAAAAAACGGTTTTTAGATGACATTTGTGACCATGGGTTCCCATGCAATTCTGAATCCTTATGATGGGCTCTATCTCCCACTAAAGTTTGGCCCATGAATTTAGGGACACCTTGTATATAATTTCATTACATTTTAGCTATGTATTGCTAACATTTATTAATGTATATTTATAATGTTTTTTTTTTTTTTTTTTTTTTTTAATTGGAACATGAAATTTATAAAATGTTATTTTGTTCATATAATTTTATAAATGGCTTTTCATATCTATTTGTTGTCATTTTATCTTTGAATATTACAAATAGTTCTATAATTTACACTTTATAATAGCATACATACATATGTACGTATACTATTGTAAAGCAATAAGTACCTATATGATACAATTCAATTTTTTCTCTTTCACTCTCAAAATATTTTATTTTGGGGGAATATTTCTCTGTAATTCCAAACTAGTCAGTGATATTCACAATCATCATCCATTAAATGGTTTATTTTGTTGTCAAAACAAAAGATATTCACTAAAGAATTTCATTATGTATTAAGTTAGCCATTTCATTTATGTTAACAAGTTAATTCACATTTTTGCTCAAAAATTTTGCTTCAGTGTTCTGTCAATGCAGTAATGGATTCCTTTTTTTGTCAATGTTACTAATGCTAGTCAGTGTTGTGCTCAATTTTTTTTAAATAATGCTCCCATATTAACTTTATCAATACAAAACATAGGTCTTTCAAAATTTTGTTATACATATGTCTACTATTACATCCATATATTTCTTTTCTTTTCAATCCTTTTAACTGTTAATATTTTTGTTGTTAATTTTATTCTCTTACATGAAAACACATTTGATCAGAAATTACTTATACAAGCAAATGAAACATTTTTGTTTTTATTTATAGTTTTAATATTTATTTGTATTTCACTCTTTTTAAGTTCATGATATTGTTGGTACTCTTACTAGAAAATAATTATTATTACATGAAAAATGAACATTTGATAGAAGGCAAAAATTGGGCCCATTAGTTGCTCCTTTATAAAACAGGTACCTTGAAAAAATTTTGTTTCATAAAAACAATCCTTTTATTAAAAAAAAAAAAAAAAAATCCATGTTTTCAATATTATTTTGTGATTGTTTGTATTTAGTTCAATGATTATTTCAACTATTAACTTGATATTAAATATTATGTAGAATGAAGTGACTTCTAAAATGGGAGGTTTTACATGATTTATTTCCTCTTGCAAAAATAAATCCTAAAAATTTTAACCTGGATCGACCCTATATATAATATATATAATCTTTATTAACTATACACATTGTATTATAATTTTCTCTACTAGCCATAACAAATTTTTGGAATTTCTTCACATATTTCACTTTATAAGTTTGAATATTAAAATATAAACTTCATTTATAATTATTCAGATTTGATATTTACTACATAAATCATTTAAATTTTAGTTATCTGTTTCACACTTTCATAACAGTTAACTAGTAAAAATTTAGACCTAATATAATATAACATTATTTGCTATATACAAAGAAGACAGTGAATCAATGTTTAAACAGTGTATCATATAAAGTAATATTGCAGGTCAGATTATATTTTAAACTGATTAAAGAACTTTTCTCTAAAAATGATATGTTCAATATTATCTATCTGAAAAGACACAGTTTCTTTATAATGAACAGATAAAGTTAATTGCAGAGTTCAAACATAGTTTATAATATTCATTTAACATTCAACTAAAAAAAAAAAAAAAAAAAAAAAATTCTAATTGTATTTTTCTTTCAAAAGTGGCAGATTAGGTTATCTTTAGTATCCATGAAATGCACTCTTATTTTAATGGAAACTATCTAATAACTATAATAAACCTCAACTATCACATTCATATAATCTTTGCCATAAAAAAAAGTCATAAACATGTTTTTCCCCCTACAATTTCAATCAAGAGGAGTGCATTTTTGTAATAATATTTCGTTGCTTGGTATAATTTAATATTGTCAAAGAAACATTCTAAATAACACTATTGAAATGCTTCTTGCATATTCTTATCATGTTTTTGACAGTTAATTTTTAAGTTTTACTATATTTTTAATAACATCATATATTCTTATTTTTTTTTATTAAAAAAATATTATTTGTCTATCAAGTTTAATATTAATAATTATAGTTAATTAATACTTTCATGTGAACAATGAAGTAATCCATCTATATATTAATCCTCTAAAAAATTTTAAAAACAGCATTACTGATGCCCATTACAAAAATCTGATTTTAACTCTCATCCCCCCCCCCCCCCCCGAAAAAAAAAAAGGAAGAGGTTAAAAAATTATCTGATGTCATTTGAAGAATCTGCACCCCCCCCCCCATTCATGATTTAATGAATATCAATAATAAAATTTGTGAAGAATAAAGTGTTTCTCTAATTCATTTTCAGTATTCTAGTTAAAAAAAAAAAAAATAAGAAAGTCTTTGCCTTCAAGTACAGTAAGACCCCGCTTGACGCGGGGGATACGTTCCATCAAAGTAGAGCGTAATGCGAAACAGCGCGCGCACAATTTCAGGGAATCCCCGTACTGCTGCGAGCAATTTCGGGGAATCCACAGGGGAAATAAAAGAGCGCTAAACCGAAACAGCGCTTAATGAAACAGCGTTAAGCGGGGTCAGGCCCGTGCTAGGTACCTTAGAGGGCGGTGGACAGGTGTGTCACAAGGGCGCCTTCTATGCTGAGGCATACTTATGCATGCAGGTATTTTCAGTGTGACGTCAGATATTTATATTCTTAGATTGACTTTGAAAAACGACTGCTATATTTATTTTACATTACTACTTTTTTTTCTTTCTATTAATTAATATTTTTAATTTAATACATTACGACTTTTATGGGATTAAGGCCCTGCACTACCTGTCTTTGCCGACATTCCAAGCCGATATTATTCTTATGGGAAAGTTTATAGAATTACTTAACATCTAATACATTTTTTTAAATTCCGTTTTCACATTCAGAACATTCGCATCCGTTAAATGCGATTTCTATATAAAAATTGATTTTTTAAAAAATATTCAATATTTTATTTTTTAGTTTAAAAATACAAAAATTTAACTTTGGTATTTTTTTAGCTGTAGGCTCTTAATAAGGAAAATAAAATTAAATACTTAAGTTTTTTCATGTGGAGTTCATATAGCAATCAAAACATAAAAATAATTTTTCCCAACTTAATTTTATGATAACAATAATAATAAATGCGGATGAAATATTTAAAGACCTTCAGATAGTCCTTCAAGGAGATAGAAAGAACTATGGCTAGTTTCCTTTTTATAAGAATGCAAATAATTTTGGTTTAGTAAGAAGTATTGTTCTACATAATAAAATAAATATTTTCGCATTGTTTAAAATGGCTGAGTAATCGAAAGAACAGTCATCTCTTTTAAAACTTAATTTTAATTTATATTATTTTTTAGGTAAATTTTTCCCGAAGTTAGTTTTCTGTTATTTTGCGTACATTGATTTCTAATTATAAATTTTTAAATGAAAAATAATCAAGCAAAATATTTTAATTTAATTTGTAAGTTAAAATTAGAATAATGAATTTATTTACTTTAAATTAATAAAATATATTGTGATTATTCATCAGTCAGATTTCACTTTTCTCTATCTTAAATCTATAGACTGAAGGCACTTTCATTTATTAATGATATGGCATTAAAGAAAAAAAGTTTTTTTTTTTTTTTTTTTTTTTTTTTTTTTTTTTTTTGGATATATCTATATTAATAAAATCAGACTTTTGTCTGTAAATTTGTCGGAATCAAACAATTTTGCGATATCTTCACGTTTCACACCCCATGAAAGACGAAAATGACTTCAGAAAATTTTGTCTGTCTCTCTCTCTCTCTCTCTATGTGTGTGTGTGTGTGTGTGTGTGTCATCGTGTCTGCATGTCGCTTTTTTTGTCCGGGCATCACTTGAGAACGGCTGGACGGAATTCAACGGCACTTGGCAGGAATTTAGGTCTTCAGCCAACTTAAAATTATATCTATAGAAATTTTCAAAATTATGATTAGTGTTTAAATTGTGGGTAAAAAACGCCTGCGCATGCGCCATAAATATTTTTTCACTAAAACGCTTTGAATGGAAAAATAAAATATAAAAATAAATTTTTAAGTTAAAGACATTTTTATTCGCGTGATTCGCACTACAAATTATGAAAAGATTGAAATGAGATGTTGCTATCTAAATTACATACTCTAGTTAATTTTGAAAAATCTAATTGTCGTATCGAAAAACTGTTTACACCCCAGGATTCAGAAAAATCACCCCTTTCTGTTGGTACTGAATTTGTAACGATAGGTCTGATATTTCTAATTTATTTTTCCGTTTTTCCGTTGCCACTTAAATTTCATACTTTAGTTATTTTTTAAAAATCTAATTGTCGCATCGAAAAACTGTTTGCACCCCTGGATGCAGATAAATCGCCCCTTTCATTTCGAATCAAATGTATAAATATAGCTCTGATATTCTAATTTATTTTACCCCTTTTCCGTTTTCAACCCAGATTTGGTAGAAGGTTTTATATTTATATATATTTTTTTTTTATTTTCCAGAAATAAAATGAAATATTTTTAATTTCACGTGAATAATAATAAAAATTAGAGAGAAAAACCTACAAAAGTTGGTGAATTTTTTTTTTTTAATTTAAATCAGGAATTTGTATGTGGATAAATATTTTCATAGAGATGTTTGGCATTAGTTTAACATTTTTATTTAATTAAGCAGTACTTTCCTTTCCTCAAGTAAAACAAAATTTTTTGTTGTTATTATGTACCTTATGAGGTTCTTTTATGTTCTCCCCTTAATTGTAAATGATTATAATTTGGATTTTATTAAGATATTTTATTTTTATTTTGTAAATATCAGAAAAGAGTTTTTATTTTATTTTATTTAATTATTTATTTTGTGTATGGAACAGCTTAGTATCGGATCCCTTTGGCAGAATTTGAAATTCGGCCCCGAAGTAGCTCGGACGTTTCTCGCCAAGATCTTTAATTGCACAATTGAGATAATCAATTCAGTTCATCGCAAAAATGGCTTAAAATATTTAAAATCACCAAAGGGGTCCCATACTGAAGCTGTGCTTTTTGTATTTATTTATTTATAATATTTTCTATTAAAGACTTCTGTGGGCACGAAATTTGGTGCTTGTTTGTATGCATCCAGCACTTATTGTAACTGGATTCCACGAAATTCGAAATCCCCCCCCCCTTCTCGGAGTACAATAACTATGTGTAAAAACATGTTTTTCGTTTGAATTCGCTTTGAATTATCTTGGAATGGCGAATTTTGGTGTGTGGATATTGATTAAGTGTACGCATTATGTACATTAGTGGGATTTTGCAAAATTTCGAACTTACCCGCTGAGGAAAGGGAAGTAAGAAGTGGGTAAGTTGCTGCCAAAGGCAGTGGGGACCCAGACTCCTCACGTTGTGAGCGAGTAAACCTCACCAATCACAGCGAGAACTTAGGTTATTAATAAAGATATGGAATTTTGACAACTCATTTAAGTTTAATGTCCAGCGAAGCGGGCAAAGCCTGCTAGTGTATGTATATATATATATATATATATATATATATTAAATAATCAGTTTTTATTTCAGCTTACACATAAAATATTAATAATAATAATACTTTGAATGAAAATCAGTGAATGACTAATTTTTAATCATAATAAAGAAATATTTAAATCTATTTTTTTATGAATTGTAAATTAACGTAAACAGCGAGAAATTTGGGCAACTGCATACTTAAAATGTGTTTTGAAAAACTACTACTCAGAGAAATCAGTAGAGAACGAAGCAACAACAATTCAATGCAATTAACTTGGAGGGAGAGGGGGGATTAAATTTGACAGAAAAACATTTTAAGTTTCGTAAGAACTTTGTATAAACTTAACACTAATCAAAAATTAACACTAATCATAACGAATTCTATTACAAAACTTGCTTTTTTATATGTATATATATATATATATATATATATATATATATATATATTATAGTGCATGTGAACTACGTTATACTTTGTGCAGTGTAAAGGTATAAAAACGGGCTTTAAAAATGCCTCTTATATAAAGCAATGTATTGCAATACTTTTGTGAGCCATTGTCCACAAACAGCGTTATTAATACCATTTTCAATAATGGACATGTCATTGTGAACCTGAGAATATATACCAGTTTCAAGCATTCCATAAATATTTACAGAAAAAAGAGCGTGGACAGGCAGACTGACAAGAAATATACTGAAGCCATAAGCAATTTTCAACTCTGTTGGAATGCGTTTAAAAATATAGTGTATCTTCTGAAGAAAATCACAGAAAATTCTGTACATCGAGACCAATGACCGCGAGCTGGTTTTGAGCCATGCCCCTTCCGTTTATGAGCTTATTCCTCACTGCATTTCCTGGGCTTTAAATATAAAAAGGAGGGAGTTAAAAATTTGAGTCATGGATAAAAGCTCCCCTTACAATTAAATCCACTCCACAAAAGCCTAATTTCGACAAGATTGAACATATTAATAAGAAAAATTATAGAAGTTTGAATGAAAATTATATAAATATATAAAAATTATGGAGCTTTTATAGCCAACTTTTATACTGCTATGACACCTATGAAATAATTAGTAAAGAAAAAAAAAGTTATTCCTTTACCTTGCCAGCCCGAAGCGAGCCCTTGTGGGCCAACTAATTTCATAATAAGTGTTTAAATAATTAATTAAAACTATAGAAATTTTTATAGTTAAATTAAAGACATTAAATGGATTTATGACACTGATATGGTGCTTGGCATATTGAAATGATTAGAAAAGAATGTGCCTAAATTATTCTTCATGCATTTTTTGTACTGCGTCATATGTATAAGTAAAAAGTTATTATTATTTTTTTTTTAAAAAGAAAGCATAAGAAATATTTCGGTGTGCCAGACGACCTCTTTAAAATTGATATTGTACCCAGGTATTTATTTGCAAAGACAGATGCCCTGTGTCCCCCTCTTTCACATGATGCTGTATATTGGTCCTTGAGTCCCTTACAATAATGCTACAAGAATCTAATATATGAATAATCAAAATTATAAAATATTTTACTTTTAAATTACGTATGTTTTTAGTGTCCTATTAACATTGTTTTTGCATCATTCTCAATGTAATTAAAATGAAATTCAGTTTTTTTTCTCACCGATCATTGTACTGGTCGTGCTACGTAGTCCCTCACTGTAATATAATATTAAAGTTAAATATCTATATGTAATGTACAGTCGATAACAAAAGTGTCCGAGCACTAGCAAAAATTCCTATGCAAAAAAATTCCACTTAATACGGTTTTGTTAAAAAAAATCTTGTCGAATCCTGTTTTTAGACTGACTAAGAACATGATTCGACAAGGATTTATTTAACAAAACAGTATGAACTCTATTATACTTTTTTTATATAGGAACTCTATTTTTGTACTTTTTTTATATAGGAATTTTTGCTAGTGTTCGGACACTTTTGTTACCGACTGTAATACTTTACAGAAATTTTTTAAAGGGAATTTGGAGCTATCTTTTAATTTTATGATCATGTAATAAGAAGGTGAATATATAAATAATCAAAATAATTAAAAGAAAAGAAAGGTAGTTAAATTATGAGCATGGGCGACCTTTACACTGCTTTCGTGCCCCTCTCAAAGAATTTATTGGAATAAAATACACCCCTTCTTTTCTTCGACCTATGCACTCCCATATTAGGATGTAACATTAGAATGAGTGATTTTAAGACGCCCTTGACTTAATACTGCTTTTGTACCACCTCGATGAAATTATTAGAATAAAATACCTTTCTTTCACCGACTTTTTCTCAATTATAGCTTTGCACTCGCACTCTGTGTCTCCAGTTTTCATGCAATTTATCTTCTAGAAGCATTTTCTCAAAATTCGTTTCCTTTACATTTTCCTATCCTAGGAGGGTGCCTACATAATGACTGGCTGATCATTTATAAATGTTATTCGAATGATTTGCACCTGTTTTACTTTTACAAGAAAGGGGCGGGGGATTTTTACTGCCTCTGATTCTACCCAGCATGAGTATGAAAATTCTCAGAACGTTAGAAGGGGAAATTAAATACCCTGGACACTTTCTTTTATTGACACTCCACTCTTTTCCCATCCTGATAAGAATGAAAAAAGGCTCCTAATTTGTGTTCTTCAACCTACACAGGCAAAAATTGAGGAAATTGTTCTTGCAAATGTTTATATGTATTAATCGTAACTACATAGAAATCGACAGTTTTTCTCTTATTATAAAAAAAGATAAGAACTGACCTTTTTATATTTTTTAAAACGCATTGATTTTTTGTGCAGAATGACTCAATTTTATTACAATTTTTTTTAATTGACTGAGGGCGCCAAGAAAGTATCAGACAGAGGGCGCAGGGGGAGAAGTCCCCCTGTCCCCCCTGGCCAGCACGGGCCTGAGCGGGGTCTTACTGTATACAATTAAAATTGAACTAAAGTTTCAGGGGAAAAAAAAAAAAAAAACTTGGAAATCGAGAGGGCAGTGTCTTAATTCTATAAATTACAATGCAAGAATAGAAATACAAATTAATATATAATTCAGAAGAAGATTTTAAGATACATTTAGTTTTAATTTTTGAAATATGAGAGAATCCCCTCTCAATTTCGGAATGATTTTTTTTTTTTTTTCCCTTAAATTTTAGGCCACATATTTGAAAGTAATAACTGTTTATTTATAATGAAATATTAAAAATGAATTGCAGAAACACTTTATGGATTTTTACTGATACTCATTAAATCATGTATGGAGGATCGGATTCTTCAAAACATATCGGATACTTTTCCCATCAGTATATATATATTCAGATTAGAGGGTGGAAATAATGTTTTTTTTTTTTTTTTTTAAGTGTTTGAAAGTTTATCAATCTTTATTTAAAAAAAAAAAAAAATAGTTTTTTATTCAAAATAGTACACCCACGTTGCAACTAGTTTGTGCATGAAATAAAAAACAAAACTACAAACAAATAAAATTAGATACATTACTGTCTATGAGGCTTTATGTTCTAAGGTCTATAGAAATAATAGTTCAATTACATTGAATATTTAAATTATTATTCATTTACTTAAACAATGTACCATTTTTGTGTAACTATATAAAACACCTCAACAATATTGTAATATTTACATTAAAAATTATCAAAAATCATTTTAAATCACCTTATGCTAGTGCTTTCGGCTGCGTGCCACAGCCTTCCTCAGGTACGCTGAGTGTACTATCTGAAATCGGTGGTCTTGTTGCTTGCTTCTTCCTCTCCTCCTCCTCCAGTACAGCGTGCCACCTTTCGTCTATTTTTATTGACTATGAGTAATTGCAAGAATTGCTGTTCGTCAGAATTTCAGTAGCTTCTCTTTTAATAGCATAATGCTCATGCTATTAAAACATAATATTAATAAATAGCTTAATATAATATATAACCCTTTATGAAGTTAAAAAACTTATTTAATTATTCATTCCATTAGTTGTATTTTATACTAAGCTTCCGGCTCTCTGCATCGTGGAGTGAAGTCTTCATCATAGTTTATTAGTTGTTTCATAACTGAATTTGATTTTTAAAAATATAAATACAAGCTAAAAAACATTTATCGATATTGAATATTCAAGGTCCTTTAATTTAAGAGCCATACTTGTTTTGAAAAGTTATAACCCTTAAAAGTTTAAATGAGAAACACGCTTAGAGGGTTAAAAACCCAACTCTTTCAATGTCTTTTTCTCTTTAAATAATATTGTACACAATTCAACTTTTTCTGTAGCGTCTCTATTAAGAGTAAATATTTTTTTCATAGTTGAATAAAATGTATTTTAAAATATGTACAAGTCCAATATTTTTTACAATAAAATAACTGCATGAAGTCTTTAAATCTGGACTATACTTGTTCTAAAATGTAATTCATAAAAGTTTTACACAATTTTCTTGTTGCTTAAACAAGCACGTACCCACAAGTCAAAGTTCATAACATTTTTTTTTTATCTCTTAGTTCCTACTAAGATCGTACACGGTTAAGGTTTTTATGTTATGATCTTGCTTGCCAATGGTCTTTTAGAAATATATCTTTGGTTACTGAGCCCTCTAGTGTGATAAACTATTAAATATACAAGAATTTTTTATGAAATATTATCTATTTTTCAATAATTCTGTAAAAGAGGGAAAATCACTACAAATTTCTTTTTCTCTTTCGATAATCTCAATAGTTTCTCTTATCAAAGCAGTTTTATTATTATTATTATTGATTTGGTATATTAGTTTAATATCTTCAAATAAAATTTTTATGGGATTTTTAGTTGCTAATCATGCAAGAGTACATTTTTGATAGTTATTTTTTATACCTAACATATGTTCATTAATTCTTTCTTTTAAAGGCCAGGTAGTCATACATATATGATATTGTAGTTAGTTAAATTTATCGATAAAAAAATTTAATATATGCCTGAAAGTATATTTATTGGTAATAGGTCAATT
This sequence comes from Salticus scenicus, assembly GCA_963930645.1. Lineage (NCBI taxonomy): Eukaryota > Metazoa > Arthropoda > Arachnida > Araneae > Salticidae > Salticus > Salticus scenicus. The sequence continues at coordinate 301,017,514 of OZ005655.1, forward strand.
TTATGGGTTAAAGTGTTATTTATTTTTACAGGGGGAGGGGGGGAGGTATAGTTATAAGTTCAGTATTAAACGTTTTACAAGTAAAATTTAAAATTTCATGAAGGCCTTACCAATAGGGAATGTGATGCCTAGACCTATTCCTTTTAGGGTTGCATTTATGGAGTTCATTAGAAGATTTGCAGATGCCAACTTTTCCAATTTTGATGGAAGACTTCCAATTTTTTATTAATTTCTTTTGCTTTTAAAAAAGTTGCAAATGTAGTTCGTTTAGAAAAAAAAATTCCAATAATGATCAGTGTTCAAATGCTTCATGGGAGCCTTCCGATTCTCAATCTTTCTCCATCTACAATATAAATGTCAATATTAATTTTAAACTTGCTTAATTATTTTATTATTATCCCCCCCCCCCTTTTTTTTTTTTTTTCTAACCATCGGTGATCAAACACTTTGTGAAGGCCTTTTGTTTTTGAATTATTCTCCATCCACAACATAAATATGATGGAGATTTTCAATTTTAATAATTCATTTAAACGTTATGATATTCTAGAACTTATAAAGAAGTAAAATTCTTTAATATTTTCCCCTTATGAACTATTTTTACCCCCCCCCCTTCCCCAATCTTCCACTAGCAATCAACAATTAAAGAATGTTCAAGCTTTCACAATCTACAACAAAAAAATCAATGTTTATAATAAACTTGTTTTATAAGTTTTGGAACCAATAAAGCAATAGAAATGCAAAATATTTCTCTTTCTTTTTAAAGACTTAATTACTGACCTTGTTGAATCTATTTGTTTTTTATTTAATAAGTTTAAAATGCTGTGTCATCGAACAAAAATCATGCTAATTTTTATGTAGGTTACATAACTCCAGTAACTGCAAATGCAAGATAGAAGTTGTACAATGAATAATAGAATAGATTATAGATATTATAGATTCTAATAGAATGGATTATTGCTATTTTTTCTCTTTAAACTCAAAATATTATGTCTTTAAATTAGACTAGAAAAAACACATCAGAAACACTCTGAGTAAAAAAATATATAAGTATTTTATCATGAAAGGAAAAACTGATATAGTGCATAATATGTATATGTTGATTATATATTTTAATCTTACAAAACAGCGTATTATTATATAATTTAATCAATCTTTCTGTTTTTTTTTTCGAAATCTTCTGGTTTTTGAGCACGAGTCTTTCTATTTTCGTCTGTCTCAGGTTGGCAAGTATGTAGATTTATACACTAAATTTTTGATAAAGCTTTCTCAGAAAGCTGTTATTAAAATCTAAATTGTTTATAAAATTAATTTCTTTTTGTACACCAATTTCAGTTGAACAACATTTGTGGGCAAGATTAATTAAAGATTTAAAGTTAGCTAATTTATAATTTAATTGTATAGGAGCTATATAAGGAACAGTAGATTGTGCGGCACTGGGTTTTCGGTAAATTTCGGTATTACATTTGTGGATAAGGTTTAAATCAAGACAAGGAAGAGTTTTATTATTTTCATATCCTGTGGTAATTTGAATGTTAGGTTTTAATTTATTTATTTCATTCAAAAATAGAACAAATAAATTAAAACCTAACAAAGGACTTTAATATAAAGTCCTTTGTTAATTTAATATAGTTAAGAACTTTGGATATTCACTATTGATAATGTTTTTGAACTTGAATTTATATTTTTAAAAATGAAATACAGTTATAAAACAATTAAAAAACTTTGATGAAGACTCCACGATACAGAGAGTCGAAAGCTTAGTATAAAATGTAACTAATGGAAATACTTTAACATATGTGTATATGAATAATTTAATAAGTTTTTATATTTAATAAAGAGTTATATATTATAATATTGTTGAGGTGTTTTATATAGTTACAGGAAAATGATACATTAAGTCATTAAATAATAATTTAAAGTCTATAGAGTCTAAGAACTATAAATGATATTTTTTTAAGTGCTTATCTGCTTTTTTCAAGGCACTAAATATAATTAAATTAGCATAATTTATGCACAAAATCATCTTTTCCATTATAAGTTGTTAGATTAGCATTAATGTTTTGTTTAGAGGATCCCATAAAAAAATTCAGATACATTACAAAATCCAAGTGGAAATGGATGAAAATAGATTTTTAATAGTATTAACCATTTTTAATATTCATTGATAAATATTAAAAATTATTCTTCATTGATGAATACTAATATTTTGGATTTGACTCTCTGTCTGTAATAAAGAATCTTTATTTATACATAATTGTCTTTTAGAAGTTCAATAGTTTTGTTAATGGATATTCTATTGCTTAACTATATAAAAAACTCTGGAAAGTAAATACAAAAAAAAAAATTTGCATGAAAATACATACATATATATATATATATATATATATATTTTAATTGGCCAAGCCTGATTTTATTGTCTTTTGTTGAAGACAGGCTATACATTGTAAAAATATAAACGGGCTGGATAAGCAAAACGTTTGTATGGGGTCATGTCTCTATAGTTTGGCGCATGTAGACTTCTATTTTGCATATCAGAAAAATGTAAAAAATAAATCATATTTCTAGTAATCCTTTTTCATCAAGCCTAAAATTTATCTATATATGCCCAGTTTAATCAAGACCTGTGAAATATTAAAAATTTATAAAAATAATTAAAAGGTTTCACTTCTATGCAGGTTAAATATCATGATTCCGATATATAAATTAATATTATTGATGTACAAGAAGCATATCATAAATTAAAAAATAAATTAACCTTACATTACTTCTTGGAAATTGCCTTAGTACTTGCGGGAAGGGACCCCTCCCATCATCAGAGCAAGCCGCCACAGAGCTGCCTCTGACGATGGGAGGGGCCCCTTCCAGCAAGTACTAAGGCAATTTTCAAGAAGTAATGTAAGGTTAATTTATTTTTTAATATGTAAATTAATGTCGAAACAAATTTAATATATTGCAGGAAACAATAACTAATTTTTGACTTTTAATTTATATTTACAAATCCATTAGGACGTAATATCAACTTTCTTCTTCATTTCAGAATATTCTGCATGTTTTCTCCGTAAGTAATTTTAGCAGGAAAATTACTTAAAATAATTCTAGTAATAATCACTCCACATTGTAGATAAATATAATTCATTAAACAAAATCATTTATTAATTAACAAGATTATATAAATGTATAAACAATATCAACAGCTTAGATGCAAAGCTTTTATGTGTCTTAGAAGACTACTTTTTGTAGCAAAAGTTTGGTTACAAAATGAACACTGAAATGGACGTTCTCCTGTATGTGTCCTAAGGTGATATTTGAGGTGGGAAGTATAGACTGTCTTATACGAGCAATAGCAACACCGATGACATTTTCTACTTGTGTTAAGTTGTACAGCACCCATAAAGTCTTCATTAAACATTTCATCTAGTATGAAAATATACAAAAAATATTAGCACGCATTCTTATTTTTTTGTTCAAAATATATATTAATAATAATTTTTTATCAAGTTTAATATTAACAATTATAGTTAATTCTTTTGTGTGAACACCGAGGTAATCTAACTATATCTTAAACCTCAAAAAAAAAAAAAAAATTTAGTAAAGCATTACTGCCAATTTAAAAAAAAAAAAAAAAAAAAAAAGTGGAGAGGTCTGATAATTATTTGATGTCATTCAAAGAATCTGTACCCTTGTTATGCCTGATTTCAGGGATGAGATTTTTCAGCTTTTCAGCTGATTTCAGCTTTTTTGTACACTTAGCTTTTCAGCTTTTTTTTAAGCTTCTGATGTGTATTTGTTCTTTTTTTATACATTGAAGATTAAAATAAATATTTATTACTCTAATATAATACATTTTGTCATAAAAATTCTAGTATTTCATTTCAGCATCTTGCCTTTGCATATGATTTCAGCTATTTTGTATTTTTGCTAATCTCATCCCTGTGATTTAATGAATATCAATAATAAAATATATAAACAATAAAGTGTTTTGGCAATTCATTTCCAATATTCCATAACGACAACAGTCACTGCTTTCAGTTATACAGTTAAAAATATTAACGAAAATTGCAGAAAAAAAAAGAAAGATAGATTAACTCTGTAAATCACAATGCAAGTATAGAAATACAAAATAATACATAATTCAGAAGAATATTAATTTTTCAGCTTCAATATAAAATAATCAAAATTTAAAATAATAATAATAATGATTTTTGAAAAACAAGAACAAATTTAATAACAGTTGTGAATTTTCTGAAATTGAAAATAGAATCAATCAAAAATAGGTAATGAGTAATTCTAATAACAAATTTTCTCACATGTACTTTGGTTGTTAGTGAGAATAGGTATTGTATGCTCTCAACAACATATACTCTAGCTCTTTGAAAATCAATGGTGCTATCTATCATTATTAAATTTATAAATAAACTCTTTTGATGATCTTTTATGATTTCCCACTTCAACATGTTGAATGCTAAGCTACGAAGATAATTTACAGTTAAGTATGAGTTATCTTGTAGCTTGTCAGTTAACATGTTAAAAAAATTTAACATTATTTACAAATGAAGAAAACTATTCATGATTTAAAATAATCGATTAACATATTTTAAAATGCCCCCACCCCCTCTCTTTTTTAAAGAAATATATATATAAGAAGTCTTTTGCACTTGTTAAAATAAAGTGTGCTTAAATATTTTAACCACAGTGCAGTTTTCATTACTTCAATATAGTTTGTAAACCACTTAAAAAAGGAAACAAAATAATATACTCCTTAGTTGTATTGAAGATCAAACCCACAACCGCTAAGTTTACAGACAAACACTATACCAATCCAGCAAACAAGCAGTTCTCTCACTTTACTTTCATTAAAAAACAAATTGAGCATGCACTTATTGCATTTGTAAGAAAGCAAGATCCATATTTATTGTGTTGAAATTTACTTATATAATTGAGAAGAACATTTACAGCAATAAATCAGGTGCTAACATGTTTAGCATTTTATATCCATTCAGTTTAAAAATTCTTTAAATCTTTTTTTTTTTTTGCTAATTTTTTTTTGAAAATCCAATAAAAATAAACTAAATTACAATTAATTAACAAATAGGTAGCTGAATAACGTTGAATTTCTTATTATTCCCTTTTGAGCATATAGTACTAGTTCCTGCTTTGGTATTCTTAGTTATGTCAGAATTTGAATTATTGGGAGCTAATATTGTATGCTCATTTTCACTTTCACATGATCTCTCGTTATAACAAATTCTGAATCACTAAGGGTACCATTTTCATCTCTATTTGAAGAATTGTTATCCATTTCAGAACCAGAATCGCAATCAGATAGTTCCTGCATCAATTTAACTATTTCTTCCTGCGTTAGTCCTCTTCAACGAGCCATTAGTATATAATAAACTCACATAAATATAACAAAATAATTTATTAAAATTTTTTATTATATATAACAAACAAAATGCCTAGCAAAATCTAAAACGTTTTCTCGAACATAAGCTCTTTTATCTGTTCTCATTTCACAAGTAAATGCATTCTGAAAAATTCAAATCACGTGACTGGCAAATGAGAGATTACACAAACACATCATTTCCTTTTCTTTTCTTTATTTAGTTATTTATTTTTGTTTGGCATGTGCAAACAAAAATAATTTACTGCAGAAAAAGTATTTAGACATACTTCTCTCTCACAGGGGTCAAAATGACACCTGCCCATATTTCTAGGTTGCCCATATTTCTTTGCCTTTGTTAAGACTAGAAGTTAAATAGGGTTTTCTTGGAAACTTTATTTTTTTGAAAAGCACAATGATTTAAGAAAAGTCAAGAAAAGAGTAAGATATTAGTGAAAAAATAAAAGAACCATTGAAGAAAAAAGTTTGCTTGGGGTCAAAATGATACCTTCCGTAATTCTAGTGTTAAAAATGTGTTTGATGAATTTCAAGTCAAAATCAGACCATTTTGAAAATCTGAACACCTGTACAAAGTGAAACATTAGTTGAATAGAGCTGAAAAGTAGACGACTTTTATTTTTCAAAGTACAGAAGCAGGTTTTATATTCAAGTCAATTCCTATTTTAGAAATGTATGAGGGAAATAATTCTTTTGTTAGATTTCACAGGCAACTTTTAAAAATCCTATATTTCATTTTTTTACAAAAATATGTTGAGCTGTTTTATCAATCAGTGTACTGCTCTAAATAAAAAAAAAAAAAAAAAAAAAAATTAAAATTTGTTATTCCAAGAAAAGTCAGGGTCATTGAAAACGTTTTTTTCTTTTTTTTTTTTTTTTTAGAAACTCACTTTAACCATCTGACCATTGCTGACAGATATATCCAATTACTGAGCTGTTCTTTTTTTCCATTATACACTGATAATTCAAAACTGTATAATTATGAATTTTTAGCTTCTTTTTAAAGCTTGAAAGTCTTAAATAATAGTCATAATGATTATAATCATGTACATTTTACCATGTTTTTATTAACTTCTATTCTTGTTTGTTTGTTTGTATGTTTGTTTGTTCGGTGCAAATCTTGCAATCGAATTTTAACTAATTTCCCTACTATCTAGACATTTGAAACTTTCACAGTAGCTCAGAACCCGGCGACAACACAATACTTCAAAGTCCAATTTTTTTCGAATTTTTGATTAGTTTTCTTATAATTAATTAAAATATGAAAATAATAGCATCCTAATAGTGTTAAAATAGCCATTAAAATAATAGCTATGATTTAATTGTTGCCAAAAAAATTTTACGAGTTCATTTTCTTTCGACATAAAAATAAATACATTTAATTAAACGTGAACATTAAAAAATCATAAAAAGTTAAATTATGCATCTCACAAAAATGGACGTCATTCTCACTTTAAAAATTTTATGCACATTGATAAGAGCTCTATGATTCATCAGAAAATTTAAAACAGGGTACATAAAAAGTTTTTTTAATCTTATAATTTATTTAATCTGAACTTTAAACAAGCATTATTTTAGTACAATAAAAACAACATTGGAATTTTGCGCTTTTCAAAGGTGATCAGATGGTCAAAGTGCATAAAGAATAGCATAATGAATGATGAAGCATTATGAAGCATAATTTTTTAGAAAAATGTATCGGTGACAATTTCACATCCAAGGGAAGTTTAGACAGAATATTAGCAACTGAGCTTTCACTCATCTGTTGTTTTGTTATATACAGTGAAACTTGAATAATTCGAACTTGTTTAATTCGAAATTCTGGATAATTCGAATTTTTTACTCGGTCCCTTGAATTTTATGTTAAAATAGTGTTAAAAAATCGTGGATAATTCGAATTTTTCATACGATTACCTTTAAATTACAGTAAAATTTGTACAAGATTTTTCTCAGCTAAAGTGCATTATATATTTTAACAGTCTTTCAAAAGAAGGATAAGGAAATACAAGAGAAGGCTATAGCTAGTGCATCAGAAGATATGGTGAATGTACATGAACTTCAAGGTTTTTTTAATTGAAAGTCATGTCTAATGTAGAAGATTCTATTTCTGTATCAAGTTATATGCTATGACACAAAGATTGTACTTAAAGAATAAATCAAAAATATCTGACTATTTTTTAAAAAGCGTTGAATAATTCTGTACTGATAAGTATAAAGGATTTAAGTCCAAAAATGTCGATTTTGAGTTAATTACATAGTCAGACTCAGAAAAAAAGTTCTCTATCAATTGGTATGAAAGATTTAAATCCATGTCATTTAGTCTTTGAGAAAATCCATTGGTAAAAAAAGATTCAAGTCATTAGCATTAGATTTAGCATTAATCTTTGGTATAAAATATTTAATTCCAAATTTTCCCTTTATTAAATGAAGATTGACAATCACTGAATGGTATAAAGGGAATAAATCAACATAATTCCTTTTTCCTAATCGTTTCTTCTGATTAGTGTTTAGTTAGTTTAACATTATTTTTCGTCTCTTGAAAAATCAAGAATATGGACTTAAATCCTTTATACTTATCAGTACAGAATTAAGCTCGTAAAAAATATTGATTTAATATGGGGGAGGGGGGGATGTTTATCTCTTTTTTTGACAAAATAGTATATGTAATTCGAATTTTTGGATATTTAAAATTTTTCTCTGGTCCCTTGAACTTAGAATTACCCAAGTTCTACTGTAGTATGTTTTGGGAGTGGCATTATCCTAGATATTTACTGATCTTCCTATTCTTATGCCCTTGATGCTCTGGAATTATAGGGTAGAGGTGGGGGCTGAGCAAAGCTGGCAGAATAAAAATGAATTTCCTAACAGACCTTGCTGTGTTGTTAGATCATTACAGCTTTTAATTATTCCAATCTTAAAGATGTGATGATGATTAATATTTCATATTTCAGTCTTCACTTTTCTACTTTTTAATTTACTGTTTCTATTTTAATAGTCACAACTTTATTTTATTTTTAAGTATGCACACCAAGCATGTATATATTAAAAATATCTTGCATGTAATTTTCTAATTAGTAGACTGAATATTTTATTGAAATCATAATATCCGTACATTAGATTATTTAAATATATATATATAAGTTAACATTTTTCTAACATTTTTGCCAAGCTTAAAATTTGTCTAAGCATGCCAATTTATTTCAAATCTGTCAAATATTTAAACAAATTTTTTTTTTTAATACAATGCTGAAATATAGATTAATATCATAACATTTATTGCAAAATGAAACTAATTAGACTTTATTTACAATTTTTTATTACAAATCCATTAGAACCATTAGACTTTCCCACTTTACTTCAGAACACGCTGCAGGTTTTCTTCACAAGCAATCGTAGCAGGAAAGTTATTTAATAAATTATGGTAATAATCAGTCAACAATATGGATAAAAATAATCTATTAACAAACATGATTACATAAACGTATCAGCAGCTTTGATGCAAAGCTTTTATGTGTCTCAGGAGATTACTTTTTGTAGTAAAAGTTAGATTACAAAATGTACACTGAAATGGGCGTTCTCCCGTATGTATCCTAAGATGATATTTGAGGTGGGAAGTATTGTCTGTCTCATACGAACAATACCAACACATATGACGTTTTCTACTTGTGTTAAGTTGCACAGCACCCACAGAGTCTTCGTTAAATGTTTCATCTGATATAAAATATATAAAAAGTATTATTTTTTATATTTATACATGTAAAAAGTGAAATACATACAATAAGGAAACAAGTATTATACTTTTTTTTTTTTTTAATTGCTTTTTATTAAGCACATGAATATAGCTTGATTTGTTACAGTACAATAATCAGGATTTGATCTTTAATCCTCTTGGCAAATTTAACTAAACATTTGGCAATGATAAATGATTGTATATGTAATGTCACAATAGCAGAAAACAGATGACTTTTCACACTAAGACTCCTATATGATAAGAGCTGGTGCAGTGTCTGCCATTTTCTAGCCCGCCTGGGAAAGTGTTGGTTGTAGAAAAAGCTAGGTTACCTAATTAGCGTTGTTATCACCTTTAAACTTCTATACAGATCAAGTGAGCTAGAACTTATTATTATGAAACAAACAAGTTGGCAATTTTAAGAACATCGCCAACATTCTCAAAACTGCAACCCTTCACGTTAAATAAATGTAATTTTAAAGTTAATTAAAAAAAATTTTAAAACAATAACTTAGAAAAACAGTACATTCATATTAAATTTGTCAAACAACTTGGAAAATAAAATAAGTTGAAAATAAGGGAAATCTTGCGCTACAAAGTTGTGCTCCTGCTCCGGGTATCCACGAATTACATCTGCAATTTACAATTCACCTTTTCCTTCTTTCTGGATTAGAAGAAAATATAAACAGGCGGTGCCTTTTCTGGAGTTATTCGTGCAAGTTATTGCTGAAAAACTACCAATAATAAATCGTCAGCTGGTCTTGTGGGCTAGAAAATGGCGGATGCATCAACCTATCAATGTAGGAGTTCTATTTCACACTACTGCTAAGTTGTCTTTCATTTGTAAAGTCTAAGAAAAGTGCACAAATTATATGTGGAATAAGAAGTAACTATTATATGTGGAACTTAAACAATGAATGAAATCTCTTTTTTTTTTTTTTTTTAAATAAGAGAAGTTATGAAAACTATAAGAAGTCTTAATTAAATATGCTATGGAATTGTACAAAAACGTTTTTGTAAATTATCGTGACCTACATCAATTCTTAAAAATTTTTTAAATAAAATATCAATTATGTGTTTGCAGATTTTCAATTTATTTTTAAATAGTTTTTAAGTTACAGTTAAATAAAAAAATAAATAGCAATATAGCAGATTTTATAATATGTTGCAGTTATTTCACCTGTACATAAAAAATATACTAAAATCCGTAATATTTTTTTGTACTGAACAAAGAGAATATGGTTGATTTTAAACCATGTTTTAAAAATACAATTTGTTATTTTTCAACAACTTCATCATCTTGAAACTTTTTCGTCACCAATAATTGTATCAAGTTTAAATAAATGCATAATAGAATCCTCTTATAAAATGTGTCAGAATTAATATTTTGTTTGCACACACACACATTAAAAAAGAAAAAAAAAAAGAAAAGAAAAAGAAGAAGAGAGAAAGAAATAGAGAAGAAGAAACTGAAGAAAAGAAGGGTGATTTTTTTATTTTAATAATGGTTAAAAAACAAAATATGAAATACAAAAATAATATTTTAGAAGATAAGAATATCAGTGATAAATATGTTTACTACATGTCAATATTAAAAACACACATGTATTCAACACAGTAATTTATCTAAACCATTTTATTAAACCTTTCTTATTATTACATACAGAAATAAATATATCTTCAAGAAAAGAGATTTACTTAAAAAATCAAGAACTGATAAAATTCAATGAAATTAACTCACAGTACTTAGAAACAAATATCTTTTTGGAAGCATATCAGAAATTTTCTCTCAACAACAAAATGGAAACATATTGTGTAACAGAAGAATTTGTCATTTTCAGAGAAGTATTTTAGTGAAATATTTATTTAGAAAAATGAATGAAGCACTTAATAAAAACTAAACTTGAAATTCAATATCTACAGGGATAAAATGTCCATTCTGAATTCCCAAATTTTGAATTTAATTATCAATAAAATACATTCATAAAACATGATCTGCATAATATTTAACATTTTAACAGTACATTGGAGGCATAGATAACTGTATAGGATTTTTTTTTTTTTCTTTTATCATAGTTTTTACTCGCTAAAACTGAAGGAAACAGTAAAAAAAATCACTATGTCAATCATTTTAGCAAAACTCAAATTTTTAATTTGAGTTTGCTTGAAAATATGAAATCTGATATCCTAGTGTTGATTATAAAAACCATATTCAACAATTATTTTTTACTTTAACCCTCTGACTGCCGTTGAAAAACGTAATATTGTATTTTTGTTTTCACTGTGTAGTTTCAGATTATATTAAAACGACCTTTATTTTAACTTGAAATTAAAATTATAAGTATGCACATGAAGATAAGTCTTATCATATTCATACAGTCAAGTATCGATAATCATTTGAAAACAGACATACTGAAATTACCAATTCTTCCAGATTATAGGTGTTTCGAAAATTTATCAAAATCGTCGATCAGTCACTACATTCAAAGAAATATTTCTTAAAAAACTGTATTAAAAAATGTATACAACACTAATGTATACCCTATTAAAAACATAAATAATTAAAATAATATTTGAAATAAGGTTGGGGAACATTTTTACTCCAGCAAAAGCAGAGTCTGTGTGTTGCTGCTGCATTGAAGCATGCTAACAACATAATTTGATCCTTATACTCTTTTATTTCTGAGTAAGATGATTTGCTTTCACATGCTAAATATATTTTGGCAAACATTTTAGAAAAATTAAATCAATCTATAAATCAGTAAAATTAATGAAAATCCATAATTTTTACTGATGATCCATAAAAAATGACAAATATGCTGTTTCAAGGTGATGTGAGTACCCTGTTGAGTATTACGATTTACGAGCAGAGGAAAAAGGAAAGAGAAAAAAGTCTTAAGTGCCAGATTATAGGTTTTAGGATTATTGATGCTTCACTGTACTTCAAAAAACAAGTTCAAAATCCATAATTAAATACTTTTGAATTAGTGTATTGAGGAGAAAACAACTGTTCAGTGGACAGATATATCCATCAGCGAGAGACAGATGGTTAAAGCAATATTTATAAGAGTGAATCTAAAATATAATACAAAATTGTTAGGGGCAGTGGAAGGGGTGAAAGTGAAACCATGTCAAAAAGAAGAAGAAAAGGGTTCATAGGCAAAAAAAGTGGATATAGAATGTTAAGGTTGTCAGGTTCCCTCTTCCCATGTTATCCTATGAGATTTTCGTTGCTTTGTTTTACAAGGATACCTCATTCAAAAATAAAGTTTCTCAAATTCTGTTTTTTGGATATTACTCTTTTTAATAGGTCACCTTTTATTTAGAGAGTAATTTTTTGAAAAAATTAATTTAATTATTTTACTTCAAAGAGTAAATTTAGGACTCTTAATTTTGGATCTCTAAACGAAATATTTAAATTAATTTTTCAAAGAGTAATTCTGAGAAAGTTCATTTTTGAATGAGATATTTTTATATAAAACGAGGCGACAAAAATCCCGTAGTATATAACATGGAAAGGGAAAAATAGGGAACTATCTGACTAATGTACAGCCGTAAATAAATATATGGTGAAGGAATTTTTTGTTTACTTATGAGAAAGAATATATTTAGTTCAGTATATTAAAATAAAGGTTTCTTTTTTTTTGTAAAACCTTCATTATTTTACCAAGAAAAACTTAGGTGATGGGCAGAAATGAAGGTCATTTTTAGATTCAGCATCCTCAATAACAAAGTTTACCATAAAAACTTCATGCAACTGAATTTTTATTTTTCTCTCTATTTTTTAGATCTGTGTAATCTAGTAAATTATAAAACTATGAATCTAGTAAATATTAAAACTGTGACTGATAATTTTTATTCTGTCAAAAGATTTGTTTCATCTCATCCTATTAAATAATAAAGTATTTCAAGCATATTACGAGAGTTGAAAAGAATCTGAAATATTTTACAGAAGAATTTATGCATATTATAATGAGATATATAATTCAAAAATTAATATGTTTTACATTTTTATTGTAACATTGATGAGAAAATGAAAAAGCTAGGGATATGGAAATACAGAAATAAAATCTTGCTTAATCTTTTTTTAAAATCATATAAGAAATTAAGATTACTTAATAAATGATAAATTAATAGAAATGTTAATTAAATCAGGTGTAATATTGCATCATTCTTCAGGTAACCTAAAATAAATAAATAAAGGAATAATTAATATGAAAATAAAGTATTACATATATGAATAAAAAGTGTAAATTTCCCCATAATATCTAGACAAGTATGTAAATAAGTATGTAATAATAATAAAATTGATTATAGCATAGAATTTCAGGATATAGAATAGTTCTGCAACTGCAAACGATGCTGACTAGATCTAATAGAACTTTTTTTTAATTTTTTGAGCACATCTTGTGAATTGTCCACATACCAAATTTTGTAATCCATTCATCTGTTTCAGGTACAGGGTGCTGTTTATAGCAGAAGTTTAATCAACCAGATTCAGGGTGACTCACAAGGGAAGTGTGAATCAGTAAAATTGCTATTGAAATCAAACCAAGCTTAAATCAACCCTCATGGGGGTGACATATGACCCCCTAATAGTTTTAATTTCTATAAAAAACCAACAAAACATGCATCGTAGTAAGAATGGGTGGTGCCGTGGTAGCATGCTTGAGTTGTGATACGGAGGTCCTGACATCGAGTCCCGCAAAGGCGTTTGGTATTTCATTTTTTTATTTCAACTAAAATATTTATTTTTTTTATATTTTTAGTTAAATTATTCTTTTAAGAGAAAATATTAATTATATATTAAAAAAAAATCAGTGCAGACAATTTAATATTTTCTTAAAATTTTTAACCAATTTATTTATTAAATTAAAAGAAATTAATAATTTAATGGGAAATACTTTTACATTACATATAGATAAAATTTTGTTAATGATTTGGGCTACTGTTTTATGTAAATTTTTTATTACTATTTTTTATCGGCGTCATTAATAGCAAGAGTTAATCGTCTGACGTCTGCTCTCAATTGAGTTATTATTCGTGCAACTTTTTGCATGAAAAATCCTGAATGAACAACAGCTGTTGCTTAACTATTCAACGCCACATTTTCAAATATTTCATTAAACAACTGTCAAATTTGGTGGTGCCAGAAGAATTGACAATAAAATTGAACACAATGACAGATTTTCTCAAAATGATTTCACTAATTTATAATTAGTTTACATCTCAAAAAATTCAAAATCTGGGTAAATATGAATTTTACAAATCTAGTAATCTCGACAAAAAGCCAAATATTTAACAAAATGCTCATGATGAACAATAATTGATGATAAACAAAATTGTAATTCAAATAATTGTGATCAATCAAATTATATTTCTTTTTTTCATTGTGAAAAACACTTATAACCATCAGTGTGATGATTTTTCTACACCATGATTTTTCTACTTTTAATCACAATTGTTATAAATTAGAAACTATATTCATAGCTTTAAACATGATTTTCATTTTTATAAATAAATAAATAAAAATATATCTTTCTTAAATTCATGGTCAATACCTTATTATTAATCGGAATACTAAAAAAAAAAAAAAAAAAAAAAAAAAAAAATCTTCTTAATATAATAAATATTTTTTCTTAAATTAATTTAATTAAAAATGTAAAAAAATACAAAACGAACTTGTGGGGACTCAATCTCAGGAAACAAAATAGCACATCTGTGTCATAAGTCAAACACACTACCACTACACCACCTGTTTTTACTACGATCCATGTTTTGTTGGTTTTTATAGAAATAACTAAAACTATTAGGGTGTCATATCTCACCCCATGGGTGTTGTTGCAGCAAATTTGCACTCTACCCTATGTTTTCAACCATGCCCTTTAATTTAAGCTTGGTTTGGTGTCAATAGCAATTTTATTGATTCATGCTTCCCTCGTCAGCAGTTGAGCATTCGCATGGTGATATCAAACACGAAATGCCCGTTTTCAATTCCTAGCTTTTTTTTCACATAGTTGGTATTTAAAAAAAAAAAAAAAAAAAAAAAAAAAAAAAAAATCCAATTTCTCTAAAAGAAATATTCATAGTTGATGAATCAATGAATAATATTTATAGAATTTGTTTGAGCAAATACAGTAGCAGCAGTAGTCTATATGCAAAGCTTACTCAATTCTGTAGTTTCAATTGTACTACATTATGAAATTGAGTTTGCAAAAAAAATAATTGATGCTATGACATTTAAAAATTATGTTTAAAATGTAGGAACAGACAGAAAAACAATCTTTCAACAGAAAGGCAAATGCCAATAGTTTGTAGCCATGCTTTCATCCAAAGTTTAAATTGAATTTACTAGGAAACTCTTCTAAACGCTTAAAACTGATTTTCTTGAAATAAAAAAATACTAGCATAAGATTTGATCAAGAATAATAATTATCTAGAAATATTAGGTGCTGAGTCACAGTAGAAAAATCATAAAAAAATTACTAAAAATGATTTCATGTCTACAAGATCATTAATTACTCTACTTGGCAATTCTAAGATAGAGATTTTCATACATGGTTACTAAGGAGATCTGTTTTATTTATTTCAATGTTAATTTTAATTAATCAAATATTGTATTAAAATTTCATTTTACTTTTATTATTTGCAAATTAATGTGAATGCACATGCTGGTTAAATTTATCATTAGGTAAAATTACATCTGAAATTTAATTTGCATTATTTTAAATCTATGTATTATTGAAGTTACATAAAATAAATGAAAATTTTATATATAATTTAATGATGTGGCATCGCATTTTAAGAATTAAAATTGCTCAATATATTTAAGAGCAGACAATATCTAATCTCATCGACAGTCAAGGCCATATTATTCAATAGGAAAAATTGTTTTCACAATTAATTATTGTCTAATATATATATTTGTTTCAGAAAATAGAAAATATATAACCATTAAATTAGTATACATTTTTAAAAAATTGATTTTTCACACTTTTAATACAGTTGAACCTTTCTGTAGTAAACTCGAGATATAGTGAACTCTTGGTTATAATGAACTTTTTCAGCGGTCCAACTGAATACCTATTTTATTAGTAAATAAAGTTTGGTTACAGTGAACCTCCGGATACAGTCGACTTTTTTTTTTTTTTTTTTATGTCTGAAGATGGTTCACTATAATAGGGTTTGACTGTATTTTATTTTTGAGTTAAATTATGTGCATTTTTCACATTTCATTAGCTACAAAATAAAATATTAAAAATGTGAAAAATAAATTTTTTGAAAACGAGTACTAATATAATGGTTCTGAATTTTCTGAATGTGAATATGAAATTTAAAAGAATATTAAGTGATGAATAATTGTGGAAACAAATTTTCCTAATGAATAGCATGGGCCTGACACTTGCCCCTTGGTATAGATGAATGAGGGATAATATAATACGGCAAGGCTTTTTCATATTTAGCATTCAAAACATGAAATGTAACTTTTTTCTGACTGAATAGCTGAAACTTTGCCAGTAAATTAATTACAGAGTAAACAAATTTCTGTAATTTTTTTTTTCATGTCAATCAGAAATTTAGCATTTTAAAAAAGTTTCCTCCTCTTTCAAGTTTCCCCCTCTTTCATTGAAAGAGTTTTAAAATTAGACCTCAATTATTGTATACACTAAAAGGCAATGGAAAGAAACATATACCAGGAAGATTACATTAGATAACAAACATAAGTTTCATTAAAATTATTTTTATCAATCTCTTCTGACATAACAATTCCATTTGCACAATAAGTAAAAGAAATGTAAGTATAATATAAAACAAACAATAATCACTGTTTTTCCATATAATGTTTCACAGAATGTCTAACCAAACTTCCTTTCGTAGAAAAAGAAGAATTGCATAGCTGACATTGATAAGGCCGTTCATTAGTATGAATATACAAGTGTTTTTTAAGATGAGTAGAATACATCGTTTTGTAAGTACAAAAATTACAATAATGGACTTTTCTTGGCTTTAGGGATAAAAGATCATAGCTGACTTTCAGATTAGTACCTAATGGGAAAAAAATAAAATAAAATGAAATGTAGACAAAATCTAATGAGTTATTAATTTAAATGATAACCATGAAAATTAGAAAATCATTAACTTTTAAAGAATATATATTCAGAAATATTATAAACAAATATACTTCGACATCAATATCAAGCACACTGATAACAATAAAATTCAAACTACATTGTATAGGAAATCTAATAGCAGTATAAAAATTATCAATAACGAAAGTAAAACACCTTATAAATATAAAATTAATTCCATCCAAGCATATGTTAACAGAGCCATTATCATTTGTTCTGATCACCGAACTCTCCAAAATGAATTCAAATTTATTAAAGAGGATGAAGCTAGGTACCCCAAAAACATTGTCAAGAAACTTTACAATAAAAGGATTAATGTATACCTTATTGCCAAAAAATTACTCCTAAATTTACATCATGGAGTCTAATAAAATTTAAAATATCAGTTAATTTGAAGTGATAAAGATTCAGTTGGCCAACTTGAAACCTCCGGCATATACAAAATTCCATTTACTAAATCAGATAAAATCAAAAGATGTTACATAGGAATGTCTAAACGAAAAATAAAACACAGAATTAAAGAACATATAGCCAGCATTAAATTAAAAAAAGTTACCACTGCCCTAGCTAAAACTGCCCATGATAAGGATTTTGACCTTAACTTCAGATGTGTCATGAAAATTGCAGAGTATGAAAATCCTACCTATGCTTCCCATCACAAAACTATTGAAATGATCCATAATTTAGATCATGCAATGGCAATGAACCAAAGTCTAATATTAACCATATTTTTTGCTGCCTATTGGTGGATAGATATCTAAACAAAAAATTAAAAACAGAATAAAAGAACATATAGCAGAAATTAAATTTAATAAAACTATCAATGCCATAGCTAAAACTGTCCATGATTAGGATTTTGACCTTAACTTTAGATGTGTCATGAAAATCCTACCTATGTTTTCCATTGCAAAACTATTGAAATGATCCATAATTTAGATTCATGCAATGGCAATGAACCAAAAGGTAATATTGACCGTATGTTTTATCATATATTGGAAGATTGACCATGAAGAACAAGACAACATAACTCTGCTAGGGAAACTCCAACCATGAAGGTGACCACTGATGATGCTGTGGGTCCCTCAGTGAAAGTTACTATGAATGAAGCCTGAAATATGGTTTCTTAAATTAAATTTTTTTTCTCTTTTGGTTTTCATGTATGCATAATGCATAGCGTATATACGTGCGTATTAATAATTACTGTGATATGGAATTTCATACATTATTGTATATTTTATGATTTTAATTTTTTATTTGCGATTGGTTATAATTTTGTAACTTTTAAATGAAACTTCTATAAAAAATTGTAATTTATGATAATTTTATTTGTTTTCAATGCATTCTTACCATTGTATTTAGTGATTTGTTTAGTTTGTTGAAAATTACATAGGCAGTGAAGGGTTACTACTCGGGACATGATGTGAAATGTTGCCAACTTAGCAACTTTTAGAAATGTTGCCAAGGATCACACTGGACGAAAATTTCCCCAAACTAAACAAATATATGTATGAATCATGGTATGTATTTGCGTGTCAGCAAGCTTAAATCATTTAACACATAAAAAGGTTAATGATTTATTATTATTACAACAATTATAATATCCAATATACACCATGAGTGAGATGAATGTGAATCAGAATAAAAAAATATTTCCAAAAGTTACAAACTTTGAAAAACTTCTTTTTAATTCTCATGATCTCTAGCAGCTATATGCTAGGGATGGCCATGATCCCTCCCTAAATTTTAAAGTTTGATCTAAATTGTTTATAACGTTCATAATTTTTAGGGGGAAAAAATTACATATATTTTTTAAAATATTTCAGAGAAAACGTTTCATGAAAATGTCTTTCCCCTTCGTAGATGTTTTCTCGCAGGTGCTAGTCTTAATTATCCTTTCAAAGTTCATTATAAACATAAAATATCTTTGAAAGTAAATTGTTTCAAATGACATAAATGTTTATTATTATTATTTTATTATTGATTTTAGAGAAAATAACATCTCATATATCATTATATCAAATCTTTATTTTGGAGATAACTACAAAATCATTAAAAATAAAATGTGCAAGAAAATTTTCTATGCTTGAAATATCCTTAAAATAAGGATAAGAAGAGTTGGGGGGGGGGGGGGGAGAGTATTTTCACATCAACAAAAAATTTAAAAAGAATAAATGAGTAGATATTTACATAAAGTTTTCAATTTAATGAAATTTAAAAAAATGCAAAACTCATAAAGTAATATAGAAACCATTAAGTATAAACAAAGTAAACTTCAAAGACAATTACTGATAATTGATATATATATTATATATACATATTAGTGTAAAAATAAAGCGAAAACATTCTTTTATATACATCTCACATGATGCAATAGATTAACATAAACATTTAAAAAAATCAAGTTAATCTCATGCTTAGGTGTGAACAAATCAAGACTTAAATTTTTCACTTACATTCTGTTCAATAATTTAGAAAAAAAGAAAGTAGCTTTAAAAGGTAACATAAAATAAATATGAAGAGTAAAATCAAAATTAATAATTAAAGAAATTTTTCTAAAATTAATAATCCCAATAAGTCTGTAACAAACTTCAAACAGCCTTTTCCTTATATTTCATAGTGTCATGACTATGATGAACATTTAACTCCCATGAGAATTTTTTGATATTTCAATTTACAGAAAAAGAATTTAAATCAATATCGGCAAATCTGAAATAATTTTATAATTGCTTTATAAATAATAATTTCTTTTGAAATCTTTAATAACTTACTTTTAATTGAGGAGCAAACATTCAAACCATGTTTTCTCCTTCGAATACAATTTTTCAGAAAACACGAAAAACTAATGAATAAATTAATTAAAAAATAACTAAACTGAAACCCTAATTATTGTTTGTTTAGATGTACTACTACTAATTATTAGGAAGATATATACACATACTATTTTATGTTGAGTTCAAAGAAAAATCACAGTTTGAATATACTCCCCAATCAGATTTTTATTTATTTATTATTATCTATTATTTACATAATAGATTGTTGAAAAGTTTAAAAGTGATGTTCAAGAGTTTATATTTTTATTTTTTAGCAGGTATTCCAGAGTTGAATGACCAACTGTTCTTGCTTTTGCATTTGTTTAAGACCTTATTAAAAATCGACATAAAGGGCACATTTTAGATGCACGCGAGTACAAAATCCAGACACTCATTTTAAAATTCAGTCATAAGTAGGCTTACACTAAATATTTTTTAACTTGTTTTGCTTGTTACTAATGTATAATTAAATGTTGATGGACATATACAAACGTTTTGCATCATTTATCTTCAGTTT
Source organism: Salticus scenicus (assembly GCA_963930645.1). Taxonomy (NCBI): domain Eukaryota; kingdom Metazoa; phylum Arthropoda; class Arachnida; order Araneae; family Salticidae; genus Salticus; species Salticus scenicus. The sequence goes on from OZ005655.1 coordinate 301,038,098, forward strand.
GAAGACTGCTTTCTCCTAAACATATATAAATTAGACTCCCTTAGAAAGATTTTGCATAGTGAGAAATATATATCCTTTGACCCATATCCCATAAACAGATAATAATTGGTCAAACAAGTAATAACAACACTACTTTTGGTAGCTGTAAGTATATGCTAAAATTTTTAAGAAATTATTCATTTGATAACTAATATATGGCATAGATTTGATATCTGTCGACCCTGCAAATTTTGCATTTGGCAATAAAAAATGTAATACAAAAGTATACATGCCAGGTGTATATTTTCATTTTGTATACTGTGTAAAATATTGTTTCATATGGATTGCTCTCTTAATATATATTATTAAAATAATCATGGTTTTTGAAAGGTATTAAATATGCTTGCCAGATAACTAGGCAATCTTTTTTCTTTTTCACAAAGAGCAACAATATCAAATTTGTTCCAAGGGGGATGGGAGTTTCAAACTTTAGTAAATAAAAGTGGGTGGGGAAAGTTCTGCAAGCTACTACATAATATATAATAATACTGCCCTAGTTTGTAGTTCCTTATTTAATAATGTATCATTTCCTTATTTTTTCCTTTAAAGAAAGATAGGTTTTTTAAACATCCCTCTCTTATACCTATAATTTTGACAATATCCATGTGTTCACAAATTTAAAGACAGAAATTAAAAGTTAACTTTTTTGAGTTATTTTCCATCTAATCATTAGAATAATACCCACACCAAGACAAAATTGTACTGTTCTTTGATAGTAGTATTTCAGGGATCTGTTCTTAGAAAAATCTAGGTTCATTAAAGGACCCTTCACAAAATTTTTCCTTTGATAAATCTGTTTCATTTCAAAAACTAATCTTCCATGGCACGAACAGGCCACTTAAATAATTGGATGTGCTTTGCTGTATTTACCTATAAAAGTTGACATTCAACTTCTAATTTATAAAAGGTTTCTACATGCAAGTTCAGCTCTGTAAAAGTGAACAGTCATTGTCTAAAATGGAACCTTGTCATTTTATTTTAGAAAGTTACATTTTTCACAAAAAGCTAAATCCTAGCCTAAAAGTTCGGAAGAACTGTTTTCACATTAAATTTAGATTCACAAAATTACATGTAGAAATTTTCACAATTTCATAGAAAACAGGACCGTGTTTGAAAAATCTGGACAGACTTGTGTATTCGTAATCTACTATCATTAAAGCAATTATAAATCCCTAATTTTTTTTTTTAATGCTTCAGTTTTACTTATACATTTATGGATTAAACTATAAAAAATTTAATATCTGAAATACTGTCATTTTTTTTAATTACGATAATTTGCTAATAATCAACCAAAGGATGAAATGTCACGCAAATTATCAAACAATATTTTGAAAATTAACGAGCCAACCACGACTTGTCTTTTTAATTAAAGTAAAATCTTTATTCTTTCTCTATTGAGATGTTAACAAAATATAAAAACACCAATACACATAATAGTGAGCACATTTAATAAAAACATTTGCCCGTGTCTACATTCTGATCTATTTGTTTAAATCAATAATAAAATATTTTTAAGAAATTACGCTAGCACACAAACAAAAGACAAATTACAAGCACAAGCATTGTTTATATTTACACACACACATGTAGGCAAAGTTGCCAGATTTTTAAACCGAACTTATGACTACTTAAACCATTGAGTAGTGATAAAAGTAGGTAGACTGTGAACATCACTACACTGTAAAAAAATAACTATTACCAGCTGCAAGAAACTCTCTGTGATTGGAGAAAATAATGATTTTCTTCAATCACAGAGAGTTTCTTGCAGCTGGTAATAGTTATTTTTTTACAGTGTACGGTTTTTGCGCCTTCTTTTGGCGTAATCGCTTTCTTGGCAACTGGTTCTTAGAATTTTCCATGTTTTAAATGGTTTGATGAAAACCTATTTTCAAGGAGGTTGAATATGCCTACTTTGGTGGAAGTGGAATGTCGTTTTGTAGAATGAATTGGTTTCTTTGTGAATTGGTGGGGTGTGATGTTCGGGAACAAAAAAGGTTACTAGTCCGGGTCTACTTTAATATCTAGTCGATGACTCGAACTTTGGAGGAGAGACATTGTGTTTAAATGCTTCTACTTGCTTTTACTTTACTAGAACTCCTATATTCCTATCATATTAGAAGACACCTATAAGCTGGGATTGCGGTGCCTCGCTCAACACTATCTTACGCACAAACTCTGTCTTAACATGTAAACAAAACGCAAGTCGTATTGCAGTGCCTCACTATCTTACGACAACCTTAGAGCTATCTAAGTCGAATCGTAACTGGATGCGCGCGCAATCACAACATAACTCGCTCTGCGTCTCCCATTGGCTGGCTTCTTTCTCTTACGAGGACTTACGCTTGAGGCACCGCAATACCAAGTTAAAATCGTTCTTAACCACGCCCATTCTACGAAAGTTCGTAAGATTTAAGATCAGACTTAAGAACGAGGCATCGCAATCCCAGCCATAGTATCTGGTAATATAGGGCCCTAGTTTTTACATTTATTCAAATGACGACATTGGTGGTATGTATATGGCTGGTTCCGCCTACTCTTAGGCTGGGGGTGAGTCCAGGCTCTGGAACACTTCGACCGAGTCATTTGATTCACGACCGGTCGAAATCAGAGGCTGGACGACTCCGATCCTTTTATTGGGCCAAAATCCGTGCTGCCATCTGTAGGCTTAGTTTGAAATTAGCTGTAGAATATTATAAAGTTAAATTAATTAAAGAAAATTTTAATTCATTATTTAAAAATGTAATTTAACTATGAATAATTAAAAAAGATAGATGCATAACAATTTTTTTTTCTGCATAGTTGGGTACATATACACTGAAATACAATAATATTAATTATATAATTATTTTTTGAAAATTATTTAAATAAAAATATAATAACAATAAAATTTTAATTTTAGAAATTTTTCAAGCAAAATTTTTTTATTATTATTTCCCTCAATTATGCATTATTTTATTTTAAGGATACACTATAAACAATTTTAAGTTTTATTTTATGGATTTACTAGCAGGCTTTGCCCGCTTCGCTGGACATTAAACTTAAATGAGTTGTCAAAATGCCATATCTTTATTAATAACCTAAGTTCTCGATGTGATTGGTAGAGGTTTTCTCGCTCCCAATGTGAAGAGTCTGGGTCCCCACTGTCTTCGGCACAACTTACCCACTTCTTACTTCCCAACCCTCAGCGGGTGAGTTCGAAGTTTTGCAAAATCCCACTAATGTACATAATGCGTATACTTAATCAATATCCACACACCAAAATTCGCCATTCTAAGATAATTCAAAGCGATTTCAAACGGAAAAACATGTTTTTTACATGTTTATTCTCCGACTCCGAGAAGGAAGGGGGGGGGGATTTCGAATTTCGTGAAATGCAGTTACAATAAGTGCCGGATGCATACAAACAATTTACGCACCAAATTTCGTGACCACAGAAGTCTGTAATAGACAGAGTAATAGAAGTCTGTAATAGAAGAGTGTTAATAGACAGTATTATAAATAAATAAATACAAAAAGCTCAGCTTAAGTATCGGAACTCTTTGGTGACTTTAAATATTTTAAGCCATTTTTGCGATGAACTGGATTGGCTATCTCAATTGTGCAATTAAAGATCTTGGCGAGAAACGTCCGAGCTACTTGGGTGCCGAATTTCAAATTTTGCCAAAGGGATCCAGTACTAAAGCTGTTCCATATCGAATCTGGGTTGAAAACGGAAAAAGGGTAAAATAAATTAGAAATATCAGACCTATATTTATAAATTTGATACCGAATGAAAGGGGCGATTTTGCTGAATCCAGGGGTTCAAACAGTTTTTCGATGCAACAATTAGATTTTTAAAAAATAACTAAAGTATAAAATTTAAGTGGCAACGGAAAAACGGATAAAGGGAAAAATAAATTAGAAATATCAGACCTATCGTTACAAATTCAGTACCAAATGAAAGAGGTGATTTTTCTGAATCCTGGGGTGTAAACAGTTTTTCGATACGACAATTAGATTTTTTTAAATTAACTAAAGTATGAAACTTAGATGGCAATACTTCATTTCAATCTTTTCATAATTTGTAGTGCGAATCACGCGAATACAAAAGTCTTTAACTTAAAAAATTATTTTTATATTTTATTTTTCCATTCAAAGCATTTTAGTGAAAAAATATTTATGGCGCATGCGCACGCGCTTTTTACACACAATTTAAACACTAATCATAATTTTGAAAATTTCTATAGATATAATTTCAAGTTGGGTGAAGACCTAAGTTTCTGCCAAGCGCCGTTGAATTCCGTCCAGCCGTTCTCGAGTGATGCCCGGACAAACGTGTTTTAGTCTTTTACCCCCTAGGGGGGAACGGGGGGGAATTTCTGAAAAGTTGATAGATATAATTTTAAGTTAGGTGAAGACCTAAATTCCTGCCAAGTGCCGTTGAATTCCGCCCAGTCGTTCTTGAGTGATGCCCGGACAAAAAAAATTGACATTCGGACACGATGACACACACACAGACACACACACACAGGGAAAATTTTCTGAAGCCATTTTCGGCTTTCATGGGGTGTGAAACGTGAAGATATCGCAAAATTTTTTGATTCCGACAAATTTACAGACAAAAGTCTGATTTTATTAATATAGATTATCAAGCTAATTTTTGATAAATATTTTTAAGTTGGAATGCTGGAATTTAAAACAAATATTTAGCATTAAAATATTCGATATAAATAAGAAGTAAGTTCAAGTTTTATTATGATTTAAGGTAAGAAATATAAAACTATTACACATTGCAAAAAATTATTAAATTTAAATTTAAATCAATGATTAAAAAAAAAAAAAAAAAAAGATTTTTATAACAGTTTTTTAAAATATTCATTTTATTCAAATCTTCATTAAATTGGTTTGTTAAATTCAATTAATTCTGATTTCAATCAATAATATTTTAAATGCTTAATATATTTATGATTTTTTATCATTATTATTATTATTTAAATACAAATTAAATGTTGATGTTTAAATATTGTTAATTATTTTTATGTTTGAATGCTGAAATTTAATGCAAATATTTAGTATTCAAGCATAAAAATCATTTTTATGTTTGAATACTTTTGAAACATTTAAAAAAAATGTTTCATAAAAATTAACTGATCGATAAATTGTTAGCAGGGAGCATTTTAAAATTTTATTTTATTAAATTTAAATAATATTCAATGAATTTTAATTTGCATTATTGTATAGTTCAATCCATTGCATGCATATATTTATAATTCTACAGTTATTTACAAAAAAAAAATCTTGTTTGCATATTCACGTTTGTAAGTACCGATAGATGGCGTAACCAGAGCAATAACCAATGACCAATCATAGCAATGGATTTGTAAATGGATCAAATGACTCAGAAAAATTTCTTGGGCGATTTGATCCACGACCGGTCAATGGAACACATTACACTGGACGACATTGATCCAGACCGGTCGATGAGACTGGACGCATTGTTCCACGATCCTGGATCGGTCGAGAGCCTGAACCCGCCCTGGGATTGCGGTGCCTCGTTCTTAAGCCTTATCTTAAATATTGCGAACTTTCGTAGATGGGCGTGGTTAAGAACGATCTTAACTTGGTATTGCGGTGCCTCCACTGAGCTGAAGAACAACTGGAGCAAATGCTTCCAATACTTTTACACAGTGTTCGTGCGTGCCAGTTTTTCTGCAATCTTTCGCCGACCTTGTATGGCAAGCAACATTTGTCGGGTCATCTATTACTATTAAAATCTTTAAAGAATTAAAATTTTAAATTGTAATGTCATGTTTAGCATATGGTTGTTCGAACTGACAACCTTTACACAATTTTACTTTGAAATATAAATATATCAAATGCTTTTTGCCATACAACGCTCGAAAGACAAACCTTCAAAAAACGGCACGCGAAAACCGGTCTAGCATTTCCTCCAGTTGTTCTTCAGCTCAGTGGGTGCCTCAAGCGTAAGTCTTCCGCGTGTCCTCATAAAAGAAAGCCAGCCAGCCAATGGGAGACGCAGAGTGAGATATGTTGTGATTGCGCGCGCATCCAGTTACGATTCGACGTAAGACAGCGCTGAGGTTTTCGGAAGATAGTGTGGCACGCAAGTTCACAATACCTACGCAGTTCGTGCAAAGGGATGGAATTCGTCCCGCTGATTGGACGAGAGGATATAGCACAACAGCAAATCAACGATTAGGCTTCGGGATAATACTTTTCTATTTTCTTTCGATCGATGTTTTGTATTTTTATGGTAAATTTCATTAATGAAAGTATTTACAAATGCTTTACGATGATATAAAATATCTGCATTTTAGTAGAAATTGAAATAAGAAAAAAAAAGGGGGGGGGGCGGAGAAGAGCGTCTAATGCTATGTAAATGAATATACTTCAATTTTTAAAGAATTGGCAATTTCAACTTATCCTCAAATTTTGAACCCCTGTCTTAAATACCCCTGACTGTAATATCTACAATTTGTACTAATTAAATTCTAGCAGTCTGTTTTCTTATGACTTTCAGATCGATTTAAAAACGATGAGGTTTTATTGTACAATTCTTTAATCCCCCGCCTCTTTCATCGTTTTCTCATAGCTTGTCCTTTACTTAATTTCAAAAATATTGCTACTTCTACTTCAAAAAATCCTCTTTTACATTTATCATTAACAAGCGTCAAGTAGATAGAAACAAACATGAGCCTAGTGATCTGAAATTTTTGATTATTGTATATGATTTCTTTTGGAAAATAGTATAAATGATAAATCGTGAGTTTTACAGATGAAAAAACACATAGCAAATTAAAATAATAATAATATTACATTTTTACATATTTTAATCTTATTATTTATTCATACAAATTCGGTTTTTAAAAAATCACTACTTTTTAAAGTGGGGTAAGAAAAACGAATAATGTCACTTTATAAATACGAACAAATAGGCAGCAAAATATTTTAATCTGTTTATGAAAATGGTCTATAATATTAAAAATGTATAGTATATCATCGAAAAACATTTGTAAATGCTTTCATTAATAAAATTTGTTGTGCGACGAATTCCATCCGTTTGGGCAAACTGCGTACGTATTGCAGAGATGGAACACGGACGCAGAATTCATACCACTCTCAATGGAAGAAAATTTTCTACTTGTTAAATTAACGATATTATAGGTAGAGAAATTTCTCAAACGGATTCCGGTATGAATTCTGCGCCCGTGTTCCATCCCTGGTATTGTGAACTTGCGTGTGGTACTGCAATACGACTTGCGTTTTGTTTAAATCTTAAGACAGAGTTTGTGCGTAAGATAGTGTTGAGCGAGACACCGCAATCCCAGCCTTAAGCTGAAGTTCCCAGGTTCCCACAGTTTACTTACATAGATTACAGTCGGCAGTAAAAGTATCTGAACATAGCAAAAAATCCTATATAAAAAAAGTACGTTTAATACTGTTTTGTTAAATAAATACTTATCGAATGCGAATCGTGTTCTTAGACTGACTAAGAACAGTATTCGACAAGGATTTATTTAACAAAACTGTATTTTGAGTACTTTTTTTAGATAGGAATTTTTGCTAGTGTTCGGAGACTTTTGTTACCGACTGTACTGTGGAAATAATCTGTGGAAATAATCTGGCCCCTTCGTGGCCGAGGGACTATGTCACCACACTGCTAATCACCTTCGAGCGTAGGATAGCGGGTTCGATTCACGTGCTGGTCCTGGGTGTTTTTCTCTGTCTTCATATGACGAAGATTTACATGCGGACTTCGAGTCAAGCATACAAATCTGATGTATATGTGTTCTCAATACAAATCAATCATTTTCAGATACGAGACCCATTGAATCCTATAGGAATCATAGATATAGCAATAAGACATAGATTGATCATTAGGGGGAAAAAGTGATTCCTTTTTACTCGGAGAAAAATCCACAATATGGCCGTCTTTCTCCGAGTGAATACACACAGATAATTTAGAAAATAAAATTTATGATTAATTTATGTACTAAAGGTGAATGAAAAACTGCAGATACAATTTAAAATTCATTTTTCTTTTTCTTTTATATAGTTATTAATTTAGTTAATATTTAAAGTTAAACTCTTTTTATATACTAAAACTAACGTTCTTTACCTACACAGCTGCTAACCATATTTAAAAGAACTTTGAAAATTCTATATTATTTACTAATACAAAATCTTAAAAAATATCAAACTTTAAAAACGTATTCCATTAAAAATCAAACCAGTTTTTATTTCATAATAATAACAAAGCAACTGATTATAAAAATTATATTTTTCATAATTTAGTCAAATATAATTTACTTTTATGATAACTTATTCATTTCTTTTCATAAATTTATTAGAAGAATTAAAAGACGCAATATTTCGACACTTTGAAAATTCATCAACATTCTATACTATTCTATTACAATTGCCGAGTTTCAATGGTTTCAGTACCACTATATGGGTGATGCCAAAAATTTTTTTCGGCATCGAAAATTTTTGCATAACAATGGGATGATAGATCTATATAAATTACTATATCTGTGATAGGAATAGAGAACAGAATATTAGTAAATATGATAATTTTTGTAGTTTTAATCAAACACAGCCTCCTCGTGATAGAGTAACAGAACATATATTGTAAATTTGAGTGATGCATCTAAAAATAATATATCTGGAAATGTCAAGAGGTTCCTCCTACCGTAATTGATTGTAAAGATAAAAAGACTGCTAATGTAATTGATGGAACTGATAAACATACTACTCCACCAGTAAGACAGCACTCGTCAAAAGAAAAAAGTCTCTCGTTTGAATTATCAGGGAAGGTCTGTGATATCCCAGTAAGATACAAGATGGTACTACGAGTCCGTAGTAAAGCAGAACTGTGTCCTAGGTAACGTGTCGCATGACCAGCGAGAGAGCTGAACGCCGCGGCCACGCGCTCCTAAAAATGTATTAGTGTATGCAATGTCGTTTGAGCTGGCGGTTCTACCGCTATGTAAATATTTGTAATAAATGTTTTCGTGTCTGTCACAACAGCAGCTCCTTTCTTGTAGTTATGATTTAAAATACACTCACAATAATATATTTTATAGCACTTTTTACAGCTTTCCAAAAATTTCAGTAAATAAAAATTTCAAATAATTCTTCACAAGTTTAAAATTATGTAAACCTGTCATCCCCCTCCCCCCTTTTTAAAAAAAATATTGCACAGAGGCATTAAAAAAAAATTAAAAGGCATTTCGATATTGATATTGAAATGCATTATAATTTACATTATTTCAACTACCTCTTTTTCTATAATCAAATTTTTAATTCTTTTACATGAAAATAAGCATTTTTATTTTTTTTTTAGAAAATATTTAAAAATAAAGGATGGTTTGATTATTGTATTTTAGGTATCCCAGGACATATGTAGCCTATGACATTGCAATTTCGCATTTTGGGCCATATTTTTTAGACAAATAGCTTTAATTATTTAAATGTCTTAAACACAGTACTCGTTTGCATAGTAGACTTTCAATGCTAATCGCCAATACTAATAGATCTCTACGCCGTCTAGTAACTTGTTGATTAACTAGATATTTTGATCCGTTTTTTGACCGAAATCCCTATCTCGTTTCCCCTCCTTGGAGGATCAAAACTGTGATGATACGTTTCCGGACCATCCTGAGGAGTGTGTCTCAGACCGTCGCCAATTACCCATAGTGCAGTACTAGTGTGACGTTAATCCCAACCAACTAACTCTCTGCTTTTCTATCTTCTCGGGAATAACACAACTGCCCGCACTACCATCCTTGCCAGATCTGGGGGATTTATTATTTAATAATCATCAATAATTTTAAGAAATAATGTTTGATACATGTGATTGATTATCAGTCTTTAAAGTTATAAAGACGACGCTACAATTAAGAATTATTGGTGATTATTGAATAAAAATCCCCCAAATCTGACAACACTGTCGTTTACATTAATATTTTGTTTGCGGGTCACATAAAATTATTTTCTTTTATGTAAAACAAGCCCCGCCTTCAGATGTTCCTCTAAGAAAATACCATAGCCTCCTAAACTAGATGCCTGTCGCGTGGCTCAGAAACTTGGCAACAGTTGAAGCGGTAGACAGCGCCACCTGGTACAGATTGCGTGACTTTTTTATTCAACAGCGACCAAAAATTTTCAAAAGTGGGATATGATATACATAAAAGGCGAATAGAATCAAAGAAACGTCGATTATGAATATCACATATTACTTCTTAAAATTATTGGTGACAGTTGAATAGAAAAATCCTGCAATCTGTACCAGGTGGCGCTGTCTACCGCTTCAACTGTTGCCAAGCTTCCGAGCCACGCGACAGGCATCTAGTTTAGGAGGATATGGTAGAATTCCTGCGTGTTATTTAACCCGTTAGTAGCAAGAAATTAAAACTTCTTCACACACCGTAAATTTTAAAACAGCACAACCGGTTTCGAAAGGACGTAGCCTTTCTTCATCAGGTGCAAACACGTGCAACTGCCTTGGAGGCAAAAGCAAGACGAAAAATGAATTTATTGAAATATATATATGAATGAATTTGAATTTATTTTTGGTAACCCGTTAGTAGTCGCTAGTTGGTCGATTTGCCGCTCATACTTCAGATTTTCCAGATTTTTTAATTCAATAGCCACCAAAAATGTTTAGAAATGGCATTTGATATTCAAAAATGCGATTAAAATCGATTTAACGTCGATCACATCGCTTCTTAAAATTATTGGTGACAGTTAAATAAAAAGTTCTCAATCTGTAATAGGTGGCGCTGTCGATAACGACTATTAACGGGTTAAATTTAAATTTTCTTCCCAAATTATTCAGAAAACAGTCACTCTTACCACTCCTTGAAACTTATCAAACTTGTTTAAACTTTTCAAGTAGCAAAACCTCAAAATAAAATATTTGAATTTCCTGCAATTATTTATTTTGCAATAACACTGCTAACAGACAAACACAGAGATCAGCAATTAAAAATACCCCTACGATCCTGTCTTATTTTTTTTTTTTTTTTTTTTTCCTGAAAAACAAGTCAGTGAAGGTTTATTATAGAAATTTTTGTAAGTGTTTGTGGCAGTTTTATCTGCCATTTTTAACAAAATGACCGATATCTTAAGTACAGCCATTTCAAATCAGGCTACCACTTGTAAATTTATCATCAGAATAACTTTTGAAATACTGAATCAGTTCAAGTTGGACAATGAACTTATCACACAAATATCTTGGATGAATTTTGTTCCAACATTTACCTAGTTTCCAATTTGCAGCCACTTCAAATCAGGCTGCTACTTGAAAATGTGCCACCACGATAACTTTTAGAATACTAAACTGGTTCAAATTAAAGTTGGGGAGTGAACTTAATACAATTCAAATATCTTGGATAAGTTTGCTAGGCAACTTGCTCCACCATTTTGTTTCCAAGTGGCAACCGCTTAAAATTTTTTTATTACAATAACTTTTGTAATACGGAATCAGTTTGAATCACATTTGCACAGCTGACATATCATTCAAATATCTTTGATAAGTTCACTGGTCATCTCAGTCCTTTTGTTTCTAAATGGTGGCCACTTGAAAATTATCACAGTAACTTTTGAACCGATTTGCTTAACACTCCATATATACATAGCCATCATTAATAAATCCACCAAATTCATTAATAAATTGTACCTGCCATTTTGTAAAAAATGATGGCAACTTGATAAGAAAAGATAAATCAACCTAACCTTCCTATGAGCCGGAAGGACTTGTTTTAATTTTTTGATCAATAACCTCTAAAAAGTAATGATATCAGTACAAAAACCCTTAACGGGTTAAAAGTTGTGACGCAGCTACTTTATCACTATAAGAATTTGAAATATGGGTCTTAAAAATAATGATATCAAATTTTAAGTGACGCTTTTCTATTAGTTAAAATATACATAGATTTTCTTATTTGATCATTTGCTTTTTTCTTTTATTTATATTTACAGTGCAAACATAATATTTTTAACTTCAAGATAAGACAGATATATAAAATATACTCACTGATGCTTTTTCATTTGCATTTTAATTTCAAAATAACAGTTTTAAGAGGAATGATATAAAAATTCCAGTCACGCCTTGATGTCATTTTAAAAGATTTGTTTTTAGATTCCATTAAAATTACCTTTGTTTTGTCTAATAAAGTATATTTACACATTGAAACAGTGCTATTAATTTTGAAATATACTGTCAAATAATCACACTTTCACTGAGTTCGCATTATAAATTAAAATTATTTATTTCAATAAATCGATTTGTCTTTTGCGTCACGCTATCCAAAACTGCAAGTAAAATTTGTGCAAATGTTTTCTTTGCATCACACTATTTCTTTGCACAAATTCTCACTTAGTTGGGTACTATGATACAAAGTAACATTTGCATATATTTTACTCACAGTTTTGGATAGCGTGACGCAAAAGACAAATCGATTTATTGAAATAAATAATTTTAATTTATAATGCAAACTCAGTGAAAGTGTGATTATTTGACAGTATATTTCAAAATTAATAGCACTGTTTCAATGTGTAAATATACTTTATTAGACAAAACAAAGGTAATTTTAATGGAATCTAAAAACAAATCTTTTAAAATGACATCAAGGCGTGACTGGAATTTTTATATCATTCCTCTTAAAACTGTTATTTTGAAATTAAAATGCAAATGAAAAAGCATCAGTGAGTATATTTTATATATCTGTCTTATCTTGAAGTTAAAAATATTATGTTTGCACTGTAAATATAAATAAAAGAAAAAAGCAAATGATCAAATAAGAAAATCTATGTATATTTTAACTAATAGAAAAGCGTCACTTAAAATTTGATATCATTATTTTTAAGACCCATATTTCAAATTCTTATAGTGATAAAGTAGCTGCGTCACAACTTTTAACCCGTTAAGGGTTTTTGTACTGATAGAGTTTTACACAGAACCATTGTAGAAATCATTTGCAGCGTAAATGATTTTTTTTTTTCTTTCGAAAATCACCATTATAAAGACATTTCTTTACTGATTGATTTTTCACTACTGATGTTTCAGGAAAAAACTATAAACAATGTCTTATCGTCTTTTTCTGAAAAACAAATCAGTGAAGGTTTATAGTAATTTTTGTAAGTGTTTGTGGCAGTTTTCCTTAATTAAATAAGGTTAAAAATTCTATAAAGGGACATTGGTATCGAAAAGTTGGAACAGTTGACAGCTATAGAGTTTTACACAGGATCGCTGTAAAAATCATTTGCAGAGCAAATAATTTTTTTTTTTTTTTTAAATCATCATTATAAAGATATTTCTTTACCGACTGATTTTTCCGAATTGATGTTTCAGAAAAAGACTATAAAAAAATAAGTTTTATTGTCTTTTTCTGAAAAACAAATCAGTAAATGCTTGTATTTATAAGTGTTTACTGCAGTTTTGTTTAAATAAAAATGGTAAAAGTTTCTATAAAGAAATACTGGTATCGAAAAATTCGAACGGTTCGCAACTACGGAGTTTTACTCAGAATCATTGTAAAAAATTATTTGGAAAATACCCCTAAGAAAATGTGTTATGTTACCCATGGATAGCAAAAGAAGGAGGGATGTACAGCTTTACCTTGTTCTTAGATGGGATGAAATGAACAAAAATGTATATTTAGATAAATATTTCATATTAACTTAATTTTATTTTAATTTAATTATTTTCCTTTTAATTTGACTATTTTTTATTAAGTAGAATATATTTAAACTCATTATTCTTTTAAAGTTTCACGTACACACACTTTCGTATTTTTAAAAGTAAACCCTGCCTGCTGCCGTTTCTTTGAAACATTATCATAAGTAAAATATTTATTATTTTACTTATAATAATAGAAATAATTATTCTCCCTCTAAATTTTTTAAAATGATTTAAGAAATCGTACTAACTGAATTAATTTTCAGCGATTAAATTTACAGTGAAGAAATAACTGGAGTTATAGCATGTAAAAATTATAACGATACATTTTTATTATAGTAATTTCTACATTTCCTGCAACTGCAAATGCTTTACACAATATATTTATTATGTACATTTATTTTATTTATTTATTTTTTATTTTAATAGATAAAAATTCAATTAAAAAATAAATGAAAAGACAATTAATATTATTTATTTCAATGAATTATTAAATAGGATAAGAAAATAATTATAAAAGAAAACTTTTAAAGAAATAATGAAATCAGGGAATTTAAGCTATTATTATTATTATTTCTTTTATCATTATTCTTTAATTTAAAAGTAAATTTTGTAATAATTTATCAGGAAATTTAAGTATAATATAGTAATATCAATATAAATCCCAGTTTCAATTATTTCAATTTAGCAATATATTTAATTTTCTAATTATAGAACTTTATAGGAAATTAAAATGATTAGTTTGATTCATGCAGATCAAACTTCAAAACTTTGAAAACAAGAGCTAAAAACTCAAAATGTTTCTTCATAGAAGCATTGTAAAAATATCATTAACAATATTACATATCAACCAAATATGCAGAGAAAAGCAACCATGCTTATTTATATATAGAAAAAATATATTAAAACTCATTATTGCAATTTTATTTATATGAATAATTAATAAGAGCAATCTATTTATTTAATTTTTTGGTACACGTACCACGAACAGAAATTCATTGATATTAATCAAAATCAAAATTACTTTTAAAATTCAAAATCTCCTAAAACTCGTCAGCTTAAAAATTCTGCAAATATTTTAAATTTCAATCGGAAATTGGAATATTCAGCAACCACAAAGCTCGAAGTCTCCGCCCTTTTTCCCGGGCACATTCAGAAATGAAATATTTTTAGCTTCCGTGCCACTACTATATTTATATAGAAATATTTACTGTGTCTTTGCATAAAGTATCATGATTAAATAGGTTAGAGATTATTGCATAAAAACCGTTATAGCAAAAATGGCTGAAATTTCTCATCAATGAGAATATTCTGAAAAAAAAAGGCGGAGACTTCGAGCTCTATACTACCATTTCAAATATGATTTCGATTGGTACAATCCATTGTTGAGCAACCACCTATTATAAATTCTTTGTGAAATAGTATTATTTATTTTATATAAGGAGAAAGCGCACATTTACATTGTCATATGGCGAACCAAATACCTAAATTCGAAATGTAAGAATTAGCTCATGATACAGTCAGAGTAATATTTCTTTTAACAGAAGACATCTGATAGTGTTTTTCACTAAATGAAGGTAAGAAATATGTATTGTTTTTGGCTTTTCCGGAAGATGATAGGACAGGATGGGGCAACTATCCATTATCTTCGCGATTAAATAGTCGTGCACATCATATGCAATTAGTATTATGAGATCATTTATTTATTTATTTAATAGATTTTTCCAGTTTAAGTTTTTGGTGTGAATTCTAAATATATTTAGGAAGAAAATAATCTTGTGTGTCACTGATACAGCTTTTTCAAAACTGTACATTTTAACACTATAGAGATAAATTGCAGATTAAGTCGTAAAGATCAATAACTTTAGATGATAAAGTTCAATCTACTTCAAAAATAAACTAAAATAGGTTTAGGAACAGTTTTCCTTGACATATAATGCTGTGTGTTCAGGGCTGTAGCGAACGATAAACTTTGGGGGGCCAAAGTGTTAAATTAGCCGACTCAACAATTGATCAAACCCGACTAATACCAATATTCCCTCCCTCCTCTCCCCTAAAAATTATGATATTTACTAATTTTACTACCATTATAGGCATGCCGTAGGTAATGTAAACATTCCATTCAGTCAAAAAATTTTATATCAAGTTTTCTTCTAGCTTATATGTTTTAAAGTGTCCTAAGTATATATATATGTATATATATATTTCATAAGTATGTATTTGTGTTGTGTATGAGTGTGTGGGGAATCTTATGTTAATTATTCTTCCAAAACTAAACAGAAAACAACAAAACTTAAGACATGTCCGGTGCACAGATGAGTTTGGCAACTTTTGGAGAAAATTGGAAAACAGTATGCCGGATAGGACCACAATTTAACTTCAGCTGGCTCTCTAAAACGACTCTAATGATCTTCGATGTCCTTTCGTATGGATTAGTTGGTCATAGAAATTTGCCACTGGTTGTAGGCATCTTGTTTTTGTGGGTCAAATTTCGGTCTTAAAAGCTCTAAAGAAAAAGATATTTTTTTTAACTCGCCGTATTAACTTCCTTTTAAGTACTAGGTTCGTGTCCCACTTCAGGTATGGTTTTTTTGTTCGTAGTAGGTCAAAATTCTTTTTTAATAATCTCATAGGTCCCAAGTATCCTAAGTCTCTCTCTATATATATTTCATAAGTATGTATTTGTGTTGTGAATGAGTGTGTGGGGAATCTTATGTTTATTATTCTTCCAAAACTAAATAGAAAACAACAAAACTTAAGACATCTCCTCCGGTGCACAGATAAGTCTGGCAATTTTTCGTGAAAATTGGAAAACCGTATGTCGGATAGGACCACAATTTAACTTCAGCTGGCTCTCAAAAACGACTCTAATGATCTTCGATGCCCTTTCGTATGGATTAGTTGGTCATAGAAATTTGCCACTGGTTGTAGGCATCTTGTTTTTGTGGGTCAAATTTCGGTCTTAAAAGCTCTAAAGAAAAAGATATTTTTTTAAACTCGCCGTATTAACTTCCTTTTAAGTACTAGGTTCGTGTCCCACTTCAGGTATGGTTTTTTTGTTCGTAGTAGTTCAAAATTCTTTTTTAATAATCTCATAGGTCCCAAGTATCCTAAGTCTCTCTCTATATATATTTCATAAGTATTGTTTGTTTTCGTTAGCTGTGACCCTGCTCACCTATGCGCATGCGTGAGGTCTGCATTGATTTTGTTAAAATAGGGTAGAAGCGTAGAAGATGAGAGAATGTTTACATTTTACGAGTGAGAGATAAGTTGCGGTTTCTTTTTTCTTTTTTTTTCTTTTCAGGACATTATTGAATTTTGAGGCGATACTTCTTCGTTATATTCGTATAAAGGCAAAATGCTGATTTTCCCCCCTTGTAATTTTTAAATAAGTGTAGAAGATCAGTTTTATTCTTCGATGCAAAATAAAATCCGTAAACTTAAAAGTAAATGCCTGTTTTCTTTCTTCTTCTTCTTTTTTTTATTTTTTTCAGTTAAAATTATTTTTATTTGCTTACTTGATCTCTAAATTCGTACTATATCTGTCATACCTGAACACTTGTTTCATGCACTGATTATAGTAGTAAATTAATTAAAAATGACTTAAATTAGGTAAAATTTACATAATTCATTAATAAAAGAAGAGAAAAAGAACAACGTTTACAGTAGACTTTACCTGTAGTAAAAGTAATATATTTTTTTCTTTTAAATTATACTGCTAAAATAAAAATACCATATTTTTGGATCTCTATTTTACAGAAATTTACAGAAAATCGTATTTAAATCAAATCATTAGATTTTTTTATCATGATTATTTTACACCTTTTATTTTTCGCGCATATTGTCATATAAATTACATTAAATAAAATATTGTTAATTAAAATTAAAAATTAAACTTTAAATTCGCGTAAAAAGGTAAAATAAATATTGAAGACTCATAAAAAGAAAACGAACACGTGTAGAACGAAAAGCGCATTTGGCTAAGTGCCCATCTCATTCAACGCATCACCCCTTTTCCGAGTAGGATCGTTCCGCGAGAGGTAGACATGGTTTACGAAAACGGACAGTATGTATTTGTGTTGTGAATGAGTGTGTGGGGAATCTTATGTTTATTATTCTTCCAAAACTAAATCGAAAACAACAAAACTTAAGACATCTCCTCCGGTGCACAGATAAGTCTGGCAATTTTTCGTGAAAATTGGAAAACCGTATGTCGGATAGGACCACAATTTAACTTCAGCTGGCTCTCAAAAACGACTCTAATGATCTTCGATACCCTTTCGTATGGATTAGTTGGTCATAGAAAACTGTCACTGGTTGTAGGTAGGGTGCCTATATTACTAAGAACTAAGAGTGACGACAGTTATCACTGCGCAAACTCTGTGGATGAAATTTTGGGTTGCTTTACGTGAGCTAAGAGTAGGGTTGATTCTTCCTTTTATCCTACTCTGTCGAGAAAAGCGTTAAATTTGGCAGATTATTTTGTTTTCTTAGAAGTTATGAAGGAGAAAAATATTCAAAATTCATTCAAATTCCATTGAAACCAAGCTTTTTTTTTTTTTTTTTTTTCATTCATTTTTTTGTTTTTGTTTTATCAAATAACACGAAAACAGCAGTCTTCATTTGTTAAATTCAATAAAGAGAAGTTGTTCTGAATACAAATTTATGACTTTTAACATTTTTGTTTAAAAATAAAAGAATAAATTGATCATCTATAGTTGTTTAAAGGATTTTGAATTTGAATTTTACTATTCTTAATGTTCAAGATTTAGCTAATTAAAAAAAAAAAAAAAAAAAAAAAAGGAAAAAAAGAAATTTTTTTGAAAACTTCTAATAATTCAATTAGGTAAGTGTTTTTCTATTGGAATAAATTAAAATTGGTTGAATGTGTTTCTGCTAAGAAAGCAAAACTTCTACAATAAGTGGTTTATTGTTAAATAATTATTTTATGCTATTTAACATATTAATTAAATATGTATACAACTTAATTTTGCGTTTTTTTCCCTCTTTCTTTCTATCTATGTATAAATGTACAGTAGAAATGAACAAAGTATTTCTTTTGAAATTTAAGTGTTCAGACAAAAACAACTGCTCAGTATAATTCTATTAATCATCTTTAGCAATCACCAGGCTCTAATTTCTTTATATCTTACTGCGTGTGTTTATTTCTCGGAAAGCAATCTCTCTAACAAATTTTAAAGGTTAGGCTAGGACAGAATTGTTTGGGAGAAAAAAAAAAAAAAAAATATATATATATATATATATTTAATAAATAAAAGCACCACAAAACTGGCGTTGTAAAAAATATTACGTACAAACTTTGAATAAACACCATAAAATGCAATAAACTCGCAACAATTGTTTCGGGTCGAAAAAACACACGACCCTTCATCAGGTGAATAAAGTAAGCACAAGTGCTACAGTCAAAGCGGCAACGCACCAAAAGTTTGTAAGTAATATATATATATATATATATATATATATATATATATATATATATATATGTAAATAATATGTACACTGCTCGACATTGAAAATGAAACACCAAGAAGGAATGATAATAACGGAATGAAGTTTTTTACATGATGAAGGTAAGGGATATTACTTTTGGCATTTCAGGAAGATAATTGGACAGGACAACCGTCCATCATCTTTGTTAAACAAAAACACATCATATGCAAATGAGACGTAACCATTTATTTATTAATTCAATAGATTTTTCTTGTTTAGGTTTTTGGTGTGAATTATAAATATATTTCCGGGGAACAATTATCTGGTGTTTCACTGACACAACATTTTCTTACCCTGCGTTTCAATATTACAGCATAGCCTCCTAAACTAGATGCCTTCCGCGTGGCTCGGAAACTTAGCAACAGTTCAAGTAGAGAGGAGTTCAAGTAGAAGGAGACTAGACATTGGCGCGCCGACTTTTTTACGAAATCCTCCATTTTAGTGCCAGTTGCTCCATTTCTTACCATTACGCTGAGAAGAAATTTCGATTATTTTAGGTCATATCTAGAGGAGAACTTATTTATTACATTTTTACTTTGTTGGGAAATAAATTACTTTAAGTTTGAAATATTTTTAAAAGATAAAAATGCATTATTATTTATTTTATATCATGTTTTAAATATTGTGAATTCTCTTATTGCATGCTGTTTTACGTATTTATTTCATTACATATTAAGATAATTACATTATTTATCTGCTAGCTATTAGTTTTTAAGTTCTGTTTTGCAAGATATTTAATATGTTAGATCTCAATGTATTTTTCTGATATATTTTAAACCACATATTTAAAATAACTGTATTACATAATAATAATAATAATAATAATAAAACAAATATTTTTTGGTTATTTACTAGTTCGCAAAACGTATCAGTTTTCTCAAAATAAATTGATAAAAATAAAGAAAATAAGGTCTATACTCTATTTGCTAGCATATAAAATATAAATTTCTTTTAAATAATACATTTTATAAATAATACTTAAATAAGTTATTATTTTTATTTACATAACATAAAAAAAATAAAATAATAATAATAATAAATAAAATAAAAGTCAATGGAATAAGCTAATACAAATAAAATAAATAAAAACATTTTTAAATTTCTAAACATATTAGTTAATATTTTTACAAATTGTTATTAATTAAATTTTTATTTTTAATTATTTGTTAATATTTTTACAAAAATAAATAACTACGTCATTATTAATAATAATGCGTAATTGAAATGAATAAAATAGGTATTTTTAGCTTGTAAAAATATTACACAAATATTTTTATAAAATAATAAAAAATAATTTCCGTTCTTCTGCCATAGTTTTACATTTATTCATGAATTACTTGACAAAAACTAAGATTACGATATTTTTGTAAAAAAATTTCTAACTTATTATATATAGAATGTATGTTTTCAGAAAAAATAAGGTAGAATTACTTTTACAACCAACGTATTTTGCTTAATATAGAAAAATATAATAAAAAATTCCTCTGTTTTCCGATCGGAGTTGAAAAAGTAACCATATCTTATCCAAAGTTAAAACAAAATTCGTTTTTCTTCAAATTCTTTTTTTCTAAGACAAGAAAAATTACATATTTATATTCGACATTGCATTCTGCACAAATTTAGTACAATTGTCTTTCATTTATGTTGCATAGTAAAGTGTCAATCGCGAAGAAAAAAAAAAAAAAAAAAAAAAAAAGCATTACTTTCTACGGAGATCGCTTGGAATTGGCACTAAAATGGCCGACTTTCTTTCAAGACTTTAAGTTCAAGCGGTAGACAGCGCAACCTGGTACAGATTATACGACTTTTTTATTCAAATGTCACCAATAATTTCAAGAAGCGGTATATAATATATATAATGGACGTTTCATCCATGATATTCGCCTTTTATGTATATAAAAATCCCTCTTTTAAAAATTTTTGGTGTCTGTTGCGTAACAAAGTCGCGCAATCTGTATCAGGTGGCGCTGTCTACCGCTTGAACTGTTGCCAAGTTTCCGAGGCACACGGAAGGCATCTAGTTTAGGAGGCTATGACTATAGAGATACTTTGCAAATTAACGGCCCTCTTCACTTACCGTCGCCGGAAGCACGAGCCAATGTTATTCTATAGAAAAATTTTCCTTACAAATAACTTATTAACTAATACATATTTTTAAATTCTGTTTTCACATTCAGAAAATTCCCAGCTGTTAAATGGACGGACCTTTTTTTAAAAAATGTATTTTTTAAATTTTTAATATTTTATTTTGAAATTGCAAAATGAAAAAATTTCACATATTGAAAATTCGTATTCTGTAGCTTCAAAATGAAATATAAAAAATTAAAAAAATATTTTTTTAAAAAAGGTCCGTCCATTTAACAGCTGGAAATTTTCAGAATGTGAAAACAGAATTTAAAAATATGTATTAGTTAATAAGTTATTTGTAAATAAAAATTTCCCACAGAATAACATTAGCTTCGGTTTTCGGCGGCGACGAGTGAAGCCGGCACTTAAGACGTAAAGAGCAATAACTTTAGATAATAAAGTTCAATCCACTTCAAAAATAAACTAAAACAGGTTTAGGAACAGTTTTTCTTGACATATAATCCTGAGTGTGCAGGGCTGTAGCGAACGATACATTTTGGGAAACGAAAGTGTTAAATTAGCCGACTCAACAAGGGCTCAAACCCAACTATTATCAATACTCCCTCCCTCCTCTCCCCTTAAAAAACTATGATATTTATTAATTTTTCTTCCATTATATGCAGGCCGTGGGTAATGTAAACATTCCATTCAGTCAAAAATTTTTATATCAAGTTTTCTTCTGACTTATATGTTTAGCAGTGTCCTATATGTATATATATATATATATTTCATAAGTATGTATTTTTGTTGTGCATGAGTGTGTGGGGAATCTTATGTTTATTATTCTTCGAAAACTAAACATAAAACAAAAAAACTTAAGACATTTCCGGCGCACAGATGAGTTTGGCAACTTTTGGTGAACATTGAAAAACCGTAAGTGGGATAGGACCATAATTTAACTTCAGCTGACTAGGCATCTTGTTTTTGTGGGTCAATTTTCGGTGTTTAAAGCTCTAAAGATTTTTTTTTTTTTAAACTCGCTGTATTAACTTCCTTTAAAGTACTAGGTTCGTGTCCCACTTCAGGTATGGTTGTTCATACTAGTTCGATATTCATCTTTAATCATCTCATTGGTCCCATTCTGATAAGTTCAGAATAAAATAGTAGTTCTATTTTTCAGTTTCAAAAATTTCAGCAGAATTAAAAGGCAGTTGGAAAGTAATGAAACATGTTATCGATGAATAAGTGGACGGACGTGCTTTTTATCGACATTCGGAGTTCAATGTATAAACGAAATGATAGCCAAACACATATTCTGTAGGATTATACATAACGGGTTGGAATCCCGATTGAGGCATGGATGTTCGCCATGGTTCGGAATATCTTTTGTACTATAAGTAATTGGTTTTAATGTATAACAAAAGGACCATACAGGGACAGATACACCAAATCAAAATCAAAGTAATCGGCCTATTTTCAGTTTCAGAAATTTTAATAGTAGATTTGATGTTAAAAAGAGTTTTGTTTAAAGACCAAATCTTTTTTCTGTCGGCCAAATTGCAATTGAAAAAATTCATCAGAAATAAAGACCAATTTGAAAACATTCAGTTGAGTTATCTCTCAGCAGATTGACAGGATTGCTTTAATTGGGCTTTGAAGCCGAATTTAAAAAGCGATTTTTCCTTGTCAGTCGATTTAGAGTTCGACAACTTTCACCAGAAATAAAAGTCGTGAGAATAATGAATCGGGATAGACCGACTGCAATATTTTAAATTTAGCTTTGGAGATAAATAAACTTTAGCTTTAGACACACACGCACACACACAGACACTCGCACAAAAAAAGTCCGGTGATCAAACAGTTTTCCAGTCGATCTATTTGCAGTTTTGATGGCCTTTATTTCTTAGGTAAACTGGAAAAATGGGATCTCTTAATTAGACAACTAGAGTGCGTTTACTGAGCTTTAAAGTTTAAAGTAAAACGAAATTCGTCCGATAGCTCGGTTGTCGGGGAAAAAAAAAAAAAAAAAAAGCGTATAGATTAAATAAAAATAAGTGATTTCAGCTCCAGCATTCTGAGATTCCAAACACCAATCGATGTATCAAAAAAGTTTTTCAAATGCTAAATAGGCCGACTATCATATTCGGCTTATTTTCATTTTTAATTTCCATCAGAATTCAACTCCAACTATATACAGGGACTCCAACATCCTAATTAATATTTCGTAGTGTTGTTAGTCACGCCCTTTTTTACACACCAGTAAATTTTTACGGTAATAGTCTCCAAATTCAATTACGATTAAATAAGAAGAAAAATACTCTAAAATGATACTGGTGTGAAAAAGAAGTCAGGGCTAACAATACTACGGAATATTAATTAGTATGTTGGAGTCTCTCTCTCTATATAAATCATTCGGCTTTTTGATAGTAAGCCGACTGGAGTGCCTTTAATTGAGCTTTAGAGTAAAAATACACCACAGATTCGTTCTCTGGATATAAACTGTTTTAGCTGACTTATTTACAGTTTGAAATGTAATATATCTCAAATGATAACACAAAAAAGTCGACTGAAAAAAATAAAAACAAAATAAAGTACAGTAATTTGATTCTGTCGATAGTCCGACTGGAGTACTTTCATCAACTTTTGGCCAATTACACTGCAAATGATTTTTAGAATGACTCTGTGTAAAACTCTATAGTTGCCAATTTTTCGATACCATTGTCTCTTTTTAGAAACGTTTAAAGTATTTAATCAACGAAAACTGCCACAAACACTTACAAAAATTTCTATAATAAACCTTCACTGAATTGTTTTTCAAAAAAGAAAACCAATAAGACGGTGTCGTAGGGGTAGTTTTAATCTCTGATCTTTGTGTTTGTCTATTAGTAGCATAATTTAAAAATAAATAATTGCAGGAAATACAAATGTTTTATTTCTGAAAAATTCTGTAATGGGACACTGGTTTCGAAAAGTTGGAACGGTTGACAGCTGTAGAGTTGTACACAGAATCATTGAAAAAATTATTTCTGGAGTAATTTTTTTTTTTTTTCGAAAATTATCATTATAAAGATATTTCTTTACTGATTGATTTTTTCGAATTCATGTTACGGAAAAAGACTATATACAAATAAATCATATTGTCTTTTGCTGAAAAACAAAACAGTAAATATTTATAGTAATATTTATGTGTTTACATCAGTTTTGTTTAAATAAATATGGTAAAAATTTCTATAAACAAATACTGGTATCGAAAAATTGGAACGATTCGCAGTTACGGAGTATCATTGTAAAGGAATATTTGGAAAATACCCCTATGACAATGTAGTATATTACCCACGGATAACAAAAGAAGGAGGGGCGTACAGCTTTACCTTGTTCTTAGATGGGATGAAATTAACAAATATGTATATTTAGATATATATTTCTTATTAACTAAATTTTATTTTAATTTAATTATTTACTTATTTAATTGTATTTATTTCTCTATTTTTTATTACGTAGAACGAACTTAAACTCATCGTTTTTTTAAAGATTCATGTACACTCACTTTCGTATTTTTAAAAGGAAGCCCCGCCTGTTGCCGTTTCTTTGAAACTTTGTTATAATATTTATTATTTAACTTATAATAATGGAAAGAATTACTCTCCTCCTCCATTTTTTAAAACGATTTAAGAAATCATACTAACTGAATAAATTTTCTGCCATTAAAATTTCAGTGAAGAAATAACTGGAATTATAGCATATAAAAAAAATAAAGAAAAAAAGAAATATGTATATATATATATATATTATAGCAATTTCTACATTTCCTGCAGCTGCATTTTCATGCACATTTCCTTTGACAATATAATTATTATGTACATTTTATTTATTTATTTATTTATTTATTTATTTTAGTAGATAAAAATTAAACTGAAAAGTAAAAGAAAAGACAATTAACATTATTTATATCAATGAGTTATAAAATAGGGTAAGAAAATGATTATAAAAGAAAACTTTTAAAGAAATAATGAAATTATTTCCTTTATCATTATTCTCTAATTTAAAAATAAATTTTGTAATAATATATCAAGAAGGTTCAGTATAATCTAGTAGTATTAATATAAATCCCAGATTCAATTATTGTAATATAGCAATATATTTAATTTTCTAATTATAGAATTTTATAGAAATTAAAATGGTAAGTTTGATTCATGCAGATTAAACTGCAAAACTTTGAAAATAAGAGCTAAAAACTCAAGATGTTTCTTCATAGAAGCATTGTATTTATATGTAAAAATATGATTAACCATATTCCATATCATTCAAATATGCAGAGAAATGCAACCATGCTTGTTTTTATATATAAAAGAATATATCAAAACTCATTTTTTCTATCTTATTTATATGAATAATTAATAAGAGCAAATTGTTTATTTAATTTTTGGTACATGTACCACGAACTCAAATTCATCAATATTAATCAAAAACAGAATTACTTCTAAAATTGGAGATTTCCAGAAATTCTTCAGCCTAAAAATTCTATAAATATTTAAAATTTCAGTAGGAAATTGGAATATTCCATTATATTAACACAAAGCTCGAGGTCTCCGCCCTTTTTTCAGGTCACTTTCCGAAATAAAAAATTTTTAACTTCCCTGCCCCCACTATATTTATATAGAAATATTTACTACGTCTTTAAAGTGTCATGATTAAATTGGTAGGTATTATTGTCTAAAAATAATGGTAGCTAAAATGGCTGGAATTTCTCATGAATGAGAATATACTGAAAAAAAAAGAAAAAAGGCGGAGACTTAGAGCTCTATACCACCATTTCAAGTATGATTTCGATTGGTGCAGTCTTGCTGAGCAACCACCCATTATGAATTCTTTGTGAAAAAGAACTATTTATTTTTTAAAAGGAGAACACACACATAATTTACATTGTCATATGGCCAATCAAAGATCTAAATTAGAAATGTACGAGTTAGCTGATGATACGGTCAGTTCAGTGTAATATTTCTATTAATAGGACAGGAGACCTCTGATAGTTTTCTTTACAAAATGAAGGTAAGGGATATTGTTTATGACATTTCAAGAAGACAGTTGGACAGGACAAGACAACCGTCCATTACCTTTTTTATCAAATCTAGTTGAAAATATTATACAACCCAGGCACATTTATTTATATACTCGATAATTGATTTTTTTTTTTTGGGTTTTTGGTGTGAATTATAAATATATTGAAGAGGAAAAATAATCTGTTGTGTCAGAGAACATTTTCTTACCCTGCGTTTCAATACTATAGAGATAAATTGCAGATTAACTTGTTAACGCTCGCCTTTTTAAAATATTGTTCAACATAAACCCTGCCTATGGGCGTTTCATCTGAATGTCGCATTATTTTACTAAAAGTTTTATGCTTGAATTTTTATTTTACAAAAGGATGATACATGTAATACTGCTGTTACTAAACCGATGTATTTAAATGTATAGCACATATCATACATATATGCAAATATTGTGTTTGTTTCTTAAGAACAATATAACACACTAGCCTTCAAAGTTACGCCTGTAGGAGGAGTTAAAAATACACTAGCGATCTCAAAATAGATCACTGAGTGGTAACGGGTTAACTCGTAAGATCAATAACTTTAGATAATAAAGTTCAATCTACTTCAAAAATAAACTAAAATAGGTTTAGGAACAGTTTTCCTTGACATATAATGCTGTGTGCGCAGGGCTGTAGCGAACGATAAATTTTAGGGGGGCCAAAGTGTTAAGTTAGCCGACTCAACAATGGCTCATGAAACCCGAATATTCTCAATACACCCTCTCTCCTCTCCCCCCCCCCCCGAAAAAAAAAAAAAAAAAAAAAAAAAAAAACTGTGATATTTACTAATTTTACTTCCATTATACGCTTGCCGTAGGTAATGTAAACATTCCATTCAATCATAAATTTTTATGTCAAGCTTTCTTCTGACATATATTTAAAAGTGTCCTAAGTCTAATTTTTTTTTATATAAGTATGTATTTGTGCTGTGTATGGGTGTGTGTGGAATTTTATGTTCATTATTCTTCCAAAACTAAAGAGAAAACAACAAAACTTAAGACATTTCCGGTGCACAGATGGGTTTGGCAACTTTTGGTGAAAATTGGAAAAGCGTAAGTGGGATAGGACCATAATTTAACTTCAGCTGGCTCTCAAAAACGGTCTAATGATCTTCGATGTCCTTTCAGATGTATTAGTTGGTCATAGAAAACTGCAGTTGGTTGTAGGCATCTTGTTTTTTGGGCCAATTTTCGGTCGTAAAAGCTCTAAAATTTTCTTCAAACTTGCCGTATTAACTTCCTGTTAAGTATCAGGCTCGTGTCCTACTTCAGGTATGGATGTTCGTAGTAGTTCGAAATTCATTTTTAATCATCTCATAGGTCCCATTCTGATAAGTTCAGAATAAAATAGTAGTTCTATTTTTCATTTTCAAAAATTTCAACAGAATTAAAAGCCAGTAGGAATGTAATGAAATATGATATCGATGAATAAGTCGACTGACGTGTTTTTTATCGACACTCGGAGTCCAATGTATAAACGACATGAAAGCCAAACACATATTCTGTAGGATTATACATAACGGGTTCGAATCCCGATTGAGGCATTAATATTCGCCATGGTTCGGAATATCTTTTATACCATAAGTAATTGGTTTTAATGTATAACAAAAGGACCATTCAGTGACAGATAAACCAAATAAAAACCAAATTAATCGGCCTATTTTCAGTTTCAGAAATTTTAATAGAGTTAAACGCCAAGAGAGAAAAAATAGTTGGATTATCTGCCAATAAACCGACTGGAATGCTTCTATTGAATTTCTTAAATTTGAAGTTTAAAAAAAAAAATGTTTAAAGACTAAATCTTTTTTCAGTTGGCCAGTGTGCAATTGAAAAAAAAAAAATCGTCAGAAATAAAGGCCAATTTGAAAACATTCAGTTGAGTTATCTCTCAGTAGATTGAAAGGATTGCTTTAATTGACTTTGGAGCCGAATTTAAAAAGCGATTTTTCATTGTCAGCCGAATTAGAGTTTGTCAACTTTCACCAGAAATAAAAGTCGTGAAAAAAATGAATCGGGATAGGTCGACTGCAATATTTTTAATTTAGCTTTGGAGAAAACACACTTTAGCTCTAGACACACTGTTAGCTTTCGACACACACGTGCAAACGCAGACACACGCACACACACACACACACACACAAAAAAAAAAAAAAAAAAAAAAAAAAAATCCGGTGATTTAACAGTTTTCTAGACGATCTATTTGCAGCTTTGTTTGCCTTTATTTCTTAGGCCAACTGGAAAAATGGGATCTCTTAATTAGAGAACTAGAGTACGTTTATTGAACCTTAAAGCTGAAAGTAAAACGAAAGTCGTCCGTGAACCAAATTGATAGGTCGTTGTCGAAAATAAATAAATAAATAAAGCGTACAGATTAAATAAAAATAAGTGATTTCAGCTCCAGCATTCTGAGATTCCAAACACCAATCAATGTATCGAAAAAGTTTTTCAAATGCTAAATAGGCCGACTAATATATTCGGTTTATTTTCATTTTTAATTTCCATCAGAATTCAACGCCAACTATATACAGGGACTCCAACATCCTAATTAATATTTCGTAGTGTTGTTAGTCACGCCCTTTTTTACACACCAGTAAATTTTTACGGTAATAGTTTCCAAATTCAATTACGATTAAATAAGAAGAAAAATACTCTAAAATTATACTGGTGTGAAAAAGAAGGCAGGGCTAACAATACTACGAAATATTAATTAGTATGTTGGAGTCTCTCTCTCTATATAAATCATTCGGCTTTTTGATAGTAAGCCGACTGGAGTGTCTTTAATTGAGCTTTAGAGTACAAATATACCACAGATTCGTTCTCTGGATATAAACTGTTTTAGCTGACTTATTTACAGTTTGAAATGTAATATATCTCAAATGATAACACAAAAAAGTCGACTGAAAAAAATAAAAACAAAATACAGTAATTTGATTCTGTCGATAGTCCGACTGGAGAACTTTCATCAACTTTTGGCCAATTACACTGCAAATGATTTTTAGAATGATTCTGTGTAAAACTCTGTAGCTGTCAACTCTTTCACCTTTTCAACACAGCTTTCAATACAGCGTCACCTTTTCAATACAGCATCTCTTTTTAGAAACGCTTACCTTATTTAATCAAGGAAAACTGCCACTTACAAAAATTTCTATATTAAACCTCCACTGAATTATTTTTTAGGAAAAAAAAAAAAAAAAAAAAAAACAAGAAAACCAATAAGACCAATCGTAGGGGTAGTTTTTATGGCTGATCTTTGTGTTTGTCTACTAGCAGCATAATTTAGCATAATTTACCAGCAGCAGGAAATACAAATGTTTTATTTCTGAAAAATTCTATAAAGGGACACTGGTTTCGAAAAATTGGAACGGTTGACAGCCATAGAGAGTTGTACACAGAATCATTGAAAAAATTATTTCTAGAGTAAAAAAAAATTTTTTTTCGAAAATCATCATTAAAAAGATATTTCTTTACCGACTGATTTTTCCGAATTGATGTTTCAGAAAAAGACTATAAAAAAATTAAATCTTATTGTTTTTTTCTGAAAAACAAATCAATAAATATTTATAGTAATATTTATAAGTGTTTACAGCAGTTTATGTTTAAATAAATATGGTAAAAATTTCTATAAACAAATACTGGTACCGGAAAATTGGAATAGTTCGCAGCTACGGAGTATCATTGTATAAAAGTATTTGGAAAATACCTTTACGACAATGTGTTATGTTACCCATGGATAGCAAAAGAAGGAGGGACGTACAGCTTTACCTTGTTCTTAGATGGGATAAAATTAACAAATATGTATAGTATTTATATATATATTTCTTAGTAACTAAATTTGATTTTAATTTAATTATTTTAATTTTAATTTGTCTCTTTTTTCTTACGTAGAATGTACTTAAACTCATTGTTCTATTAAAGTTTTACGTACACACACTTTCGTATTTTTAAAAGTAAACCCCGCCTGTTGCCGTTTCTTTGAAACATTGTTATATGTAAAATATTTATTATTTAACATATAATAATGGAAATAATTACTCTCCTCCTCCATTTTTTAAACGATTTAAGAAATCGTACTAACTGAATCAATTTTCAGCCATTAAAATTACAGTGAAGAAATAACTGGAATTATAGCATACTTGCCAACATACTAATTAATATTCCGTAGTATTGTTAGCCCCGCCTTCTTTTTTACACCAGTATCTTTTTAGAGTATTTTTATTCTTGTTTAAACGTAATTGCATTTGTAGAATATTACTGTAAAAATTTACTGGTGTGAAAAAAAGGGTGGGACTAACAACACCACGGGATATTAAGATGTTGGCAAGTAAGTTATAGTATGTAAAAAAACATAAAAAATATTTTTATTACAGTAATTTCTACATTTCCTGCAGCTACATTTTCTTTTACATTTCCTTACAAAATATATTTATTATGTACATTTTTTTAATTCTTTATTTTTTATTTTAATAGATAGAAATTCAATTAAAAAATAAATGAACAGACAATTAACATTATTTATTTCAATGAATTATTAAATGGGATAAGAAAATAATTATAAAATAAAGCTTTTAAAGAAATAATGAAATCAGGGAATTTAAGCAAATATTATAATTTCTTTTATCATTATTCTTTAATTTAAAATAAAATTTTGTAATAATTTTTCATTAAAGTTCAGTATAATCTAGTAATATTAATATAAATCCCAGATTCAATTATATTAATTTAGCAAAATATTTAATTTTACTAATTCAGACCTGCCAACCTAATCCGGCAAATTGTTTGTACCGCCCCTTTTTCTACACCACTTAATTTTTAGAGTAATTCTCCTCAAATATATTTACGATGAATTAAGAAAACAAATACTCTAAAAATTAAGTGGTGTAGAAAAATGGGCGGTACAAACAATTTGCCGGATTAGGTTGGCAGCTCTGCTAATTATAGAAATTTACAGAAAATTAAAATGATTAGTTTGATTCATGCATGTTAAACTTCAAAACTTCGAAAACAAGAGCTAAAAACTCAAAATGTTTCTTCATTGTTATATGTTGAGAAGCATTGTAAAAGTATGATTAACAATCACAGTTTCCAACTTTTATAATTTATTCACGAGCATTTTGAACCCCGCCTTCTTTTCGCACCAGAAATTTTATAGATTATTTCTCTTTAATTTGTGAAAACGATTAAATAAGAAAAAATCATTTTTTAAAGAAAACTGTTAAAGAAATAATGAAATTATTTCCTTTATCATTATTGTCTAATTTAAAAATAAATTTTGTAATAATTTATCAAGAAGGTTCAGTATAATCTAGCAATATTAATATAAATCCCAGATTCAATTATTTTAATCTAGCAATATATTTAATTTTCTAATTATAGAACTTTATAGAAATTAAAATGGTAAGTTTGATTCATACAGATTAAACTGCAAAACTTTGAAAATAAGAGCTAAAATCTCAAAATGTTTCTTCATAGAAGCATTGTAAAAATATGATTAACCATATTCCATATCAATCAAATATGCAGAGAAAAGCAACCATGCTTGTTTTTATATAGAAAAAATATAGTAAAACTCATTTTTGCTATCTTATTTATATGAATAATTATTAAGAGAAATTTGTTTATTTAATTTTTGGTACATGTACCCCGAACAAAAATTCATCAATATTAATCAAAATCAGAATTACTTTTAAAATTGGAGATTTCCTAAAACTCGTCAGCCTAAAAATTCTATAAATATTTAAAATTTCAGTAGGAAATTGGAATATTCCATTAACACAAAGCTCGAGGTATCCGCCCTTTTTTCAGGTCACTTTCCGAAATGAAAAATTTTTAACTTCCGTGCCACCACTATATTTATATAGAAATATTTACTACGTCTTTAAAGTGTCATGATTAAATTGGTTAGATATTAATGTCTAAAAATAATGGTAGCTAAAGTGGCTGGAATTTCTCATCAATGAGAATATACTGAAGAAAAAAAAAAAAAAGGCGGAGACTTAGAGCTCCATACTACCATTTCAAGTATGATTTCGATTGTGCAATCCATTTATTTATTTATTTTTTAAGAAGAAAGCACACATTTAAATCCGGTTTCCACTTGAGCTCATTCGGCGGCTTCTATTCAGAATCCTTTGATGTGGTCACCCGAGATCACCCGAGCTCAAAACACTCGAACGAGGCTGGTTCTAACCCCCTGCTGAGATAATTGAGGGGCCGGGAGTAGATATCTTTGTCAATTTTGCATGCTTTCCTTTGAGGTAACTGCGCAATCTGATAAAAAAGGGCTACAACTGATGACAAGACAGTTGGCTCTTTGTGTCGGAAGCGTGATTAATGACGTTTTGAGCGTTGATCTTGAGCTCAAGTGGATACCGGCCTTTACATTGTCATATGGCCAATCAAAGATCTAAATTAGAAATGTATGAGTTAGCTCATGATACGGTCAGGTCAGTGTAATATTTCTATTAACAGGATAACAGGAGATATCTGATAGTGTTTTTTTTTAACAAAATTAAGATAAGGACATTGTGATTGTTCTTGGCATTTCAAGAAGACAATTGGACCGGACAACCGTCCATCATCTTCGTTATCAAAGCCACTCATAATATAGTGAATACATAAAAGAATTTATTTATATACTCAATAGATTTTTTTTGTTTAGGCTTTTGGTGTGAATTATAAATATATTGAAGAGGGAAAAATAATCTGGTGTGTCAGATACAACATTTTCTTACCCTGCGTTTCAATACTAGAGTGATAAATTACAGATTAATTTGTTAACGCTCGCCTTTTTAAGTATTGTTCAACGTAAACCCTGCCTATGGGCGTTTCATCTAAATGTTGCATTATTTTACTAAAGGTTTTCGTGCTTTAATTTTTATTTTACAAAAGGATGATACATGTAATAATGCTGTTACTAAATCGATGCATTTAAATGTATAGCACATATCATACATAAATGCAAATATTGTGTTTGTTTCTTAAAAACAATATAACACAATAACCTTCAAAATTACGCCTGTAGGAGGAGTTAAAAATACACTAGCGATCTAAAAATAGATCACTTGGTGGTAACGGGTTAAGTCGTAAGATCAATAATTTTAGATAATAAAGTTCAATCTACTTAAAAAATAAACTAAAATAGGTTTAGGAACAGTTTTCCTTGACATATAATGCTGTGTGTGCAGGGAAAATGTTTATACTAATATTTATAAGTGTTTACAACAGTTTCATTTAAATAAATAAGGTAAAAATTTCTATAAAGAAATACTTGTATCGAAAAATTGGAAAGGTTTGCAGCTACGGCGTTGTACTCAGTATCATTGTAAAAATTTATTTGGAAAATACCCCTACGACAATGTGTTATGTTACCCACGGATAGCAAAAGAAGGAGGGACGCACAGCTTTTCCTTGTTCTTAGATGGGATGAAATGAACAAAAATGTA
Organism: Salticus scenicus; assembly: GCA_963930645.1. Lineage (NCBI taxonomy): Eukaryota > Metazoa > Arthropoda > Arachnida > Araneae > Salticidae > Salticus > Salticus scenicus. The sequence goes on from OZ005655.1 coordinate 301,071,932, forward strand.
TATTTAGATAAATATTTCATGTTAACTTAATTTTATTTTATTTTAATTATTTTTATTTTTATTTGACTATTTTTTATTAAGTAGAATATATTTAAACTCATTGTTTTTTAAAGTTTCACGTACACACACTTTCGTATTTTTAAAAGTAAACCCTGCCTGCTGCCGTTTCTTTGAAACATTATAATAAGTAAAATATTTATTATTTTACTTATAATAATAGAAATAATTATTCTCTCTCTAAATTTTTTAAAATGATTTAAGAAATCATTCTAACTGAATTAATTTCCAGCCATTAAAATTACAAGGAAGATTTAACTGGAGCTATCACCACGGAAGATCCGTGGCTATCACATGCAAAAATAAATAAAGATATGTTTTTATTATAGTAATTTCTACATTTTCTGCAGCTGCAAATTTCTAACACAATATATTTATTACGTGTATTTATTTATTTTATTTACTTTAATAGATAAAAATTAAATTTAAAAAAAAAAAAAAATGAAAAGACAATTAACATTATTTATTTCAATGAATTATTAAATTGGGCAAGAAATTAATTATAAAAGAAAACTTTTAAAGAAGTAATGAAATAAGGGAATTTAAGCAAATAGTATTATTTCTTTTATCATTATTCTTTAATTTAAAAGTAAATTTTATTTTGTAATAATTTATCCTGAAAGTTCAGTACAATCTAGTAATATTAATATAAATCCCAGATTCAATTATTTTAATTTAGCAATATATTTAATTTTCTAATTATAGAACTTTATAGGAAGTTATAATGATTAGTTTGATTCATGCAGATTAAATTTCAAAACTTTGAAAATAAGAGCTAAAAACTCAAAATGTTTCTTCATAGAAGCATTGTAAAAATATGATTAACAAAATTCCATATAAAAAAATATGCAGAGAAAAGCAACCATGCTTATTTATATATAGAAAAAAAAATGTATTAAAACTCATTGTTGCAGTCTATAATATTAAAACACAAAACACTTTTGTAAGACCAAAATCGTACGATCTGGGCATGCGCGAGAAAATTTTGAACCAATTGGGAAAGGGAATATTTCTTTCTCTTTATGCAGTGCAATATGAATACCGATGATAAAGATCGAGCAGATGACATTAATATTTCATATGTCTATGGCTGACGCCGAATTAAATTTCATTAATAAAAATAATTCACACGATTAATTCCTTGATTCATACTTTCCAAGGAAGTATATTATAAACAAAACAATTCGCGAATACTTATCGGTTACATTTATCTATAATCGGTTACCGGTTACCGCCATATGCATTTTCGCCGAAAATGTTTTACACAGGATGTGGCGCCATCTGTTCCCATGTAAACATATTATGCCGTATTCCTAATATTATTTTTTTCCATTTCTTAAAAGAAAAAAAAAAAATTTTAAAATTAACGAATTGTCAGAGTTTATTGTTCTTTAAAAGTTAACTTTTATTAGTTGAAAACGTTGTTTAGAAATGATGGAGATAGATATTTAAAATCAAAGGAGGTTTTATTTTATTTTATTTATTTATTTTATTTTTTATTTTTTACTCTAATTATTAATCTCTGATACATCATTTCGACACCATATTACAGTAAAAATACTTTTAAAAGAATAACATTAAAATATTAATGTTTTATATGAGTAAAAATTTACATAGTATAATTTATTATTAAAAATTTAATGAGCAAATTAATTCGCTAAAGTATTAAATTCATTCATATTTATTTATTTATTTTTAACAGTATACTTTTGTTGAAATATACTATTTTCATAGAATAAAGTGTTAGAATACTATTCCAGTAAAAACAAATTTTAACTTCATTTCGATTTGCAGTTTATTTTTAGAATATAATGAATTAATACTTTGGATTAAATCCAAGTGGTTTTACAAATATGGGAAGGAAAAATCAGAATAAAAACTATTATTTTACACTTAAAATGCACTTATTGCCTTGGCAAATTAAAATTAATGATATATTTTACAAGTTAATGAAATCTTTATCTTTCATGTATGTCTTTTATTAAAAAAAAAAAAAAAAAAAAAAAAAAAAAAAAAAACTGTGTCCTGTTATCGTTGATAATAATTTAATATAATTATAATCTGTTATTAAATCTTCGTATTCATTCATTTTGCGTGAAAAGCAACGAATAAATTTCACAGTAAACATAAAACGAGTGCAGTTCTATAGATTACTAGTCGATTTGGTGTGACAGGGAGGAATTCTGTTGTGGGATTAATTTACATGCTTGATGCTTTGATAAGTATTATCACAAATATTGGTACTTTCTCATTAAGAAATATTGATTCTTTCGATAATTTATATAAATTCTGCCTTTCTTTTAATTACTCCAATATTCTTTTGGTCATATTTAGAGTAAAAGTAGGAAAACCTTGATATTTTATTTTTATTGTATGGAGCTTAAATTTTATACATTGAAATTTCATGAAATTTATCCCTCCAACCAAAAGAAAATTGATTCAAGCAGGGTTTTTTAAATCGGTTAAGAGTAATGCGAAAAATTAAAGCAAGGGCGTTTTAAACTTTATGGCGTGAAAAGATTTTAGTTGAACATCATCCGTCAAATTTTGAGGGGTATTAACTAGTTTTATTTATATGAATAATTAATAAGAGCAATTTATTTGTTTAATTTTTGGTACATTTACCAGAACAGATATTCATCGATATTAATCAAAATCAGAATACTTTTAAAATTCAAAATATCCTAAAACTCGCCAGTCTAAAAATTCTGCAAATATTTTAAATTTCAGTTGGAAATTGGAATATTCCACAACCACAAAGCTCGAAGTCTCCGCCCTTTTTTCCGGGCACATTCAGAAATAAAAAATTTTTTATCTTCTGTGCCACTACTATATTTATATAGAAATATTTACTGTGTCTTTATATAAAGTATCATCATTAAATAGTTTAGAGATTATTGCATAAAAATAGTGGTAGCAAAAATGGCTGAAATTTCTCATCAATGGGAATATTCTGAAAAAAAAAAAAAAAAGGCGGAGACTTCGAGCTCTGTACTACCATTTTAAGTATGATTTCGATTGGTGCAATCCAATGCTGAGCAACCACCCATTATGAATTTTTTGTGAAAAAGTACTATTTATTTATTTATTTTTTAAAAGGATAAAGCGCACATTTACATTGTCATATGACCAATCAAATATCTAAATTAGAAATGCAATAGTTAGCTCGAATTCTCCGCCCTTTTTTCAGGGCACATTCAGAAATGAAAAAGTTTTAGCTTCCGTACCACTACTATATTTATATAAAAATATTTACTGTGTCTTATATAAAGTATCATGATTTTAAACAGTTTAGAGATTATTGCATAAAAATCATGATAGCAAATATGGCTGAAATTTCTCATGAATTAGAGTATTCTAAAAAAAAAAAAAAGGCGGAGCTGACGGTATGACAAAGGCGGTGTAACATTTACATTGTAATATGGCCAATCAAATATCTAAATTAGAAATGCAATAGTTAGCTCGAATTCTCCGCCCTATTTTCAGGGCACATTCAGAAATGAAAAAGTTTTAGCTTCCGTACCGTACCACTACTATATTTATATAAAAATATTTACTGTGTCTTTATATAAAGTACCATGATTTTAAACAGGTTAGAGATTATTGCATAAAAATCGTGATAGCAAAAATGGCTGAAATTTCTCATGAATTAGAGTATTCTGAAAAAAAAGAAAAAAGGCGGAGCTCTATACTACCATTTCAAAAGGTTCTAAGTAAATCAGATGGATGGGACTATTTTTTCTCGAGTTTAGAGAAAGCGTTTGTAAATGAAAATGTTAACGACGAATTTAAACCTAAAGTTTTACTTTGCTTATTAGGGGATAAAGTAACTAATCTGTTAGCTAATATTGAAGAAAAGGAATTGAATAACTATGAATCCTTGAAAAAATAAATGTTACAAGAGTATGAAGCTTCTCCAAAATTATGTTTTGAAAATTTTCGTAGGGCAAAACGTAATCCTGATGAGAATTTTTCTCAATTCGCGTCCAGCTTAACCTCAATGTGGCTGTATTTACTGCAAGGCCAGGAGGGTAAGTGGTTTTGAGTCGCTGAATCAGCTCATTGTATCGGATAAAATGTTTCAAACATTAGATGCAGAAACTGCAATCCACATAGGAGTTCTTCAAGGAGAAGATTGGTTCAAGCCAAAGGACTTAGGTAAGCATCGTGATGTATTTTATGCATCTAAGGGTAAGTCCTATGATGGGTCTGTAAGAGCCAAAGGGATGGATTTTGATAAAAAGGGGTATCATTCTAATTTGGGTAAACCGCAGTTTAGTGAAAAAAGGTCCGATTTCAACAATTTTTCCCCAAGAAAAATTTCGAAAAATCAAAGCTCACAGAAATTAAAAACCAACTTGCTTAACATGTGGGTTCGACAAACATTTCAGACGGGATTGTCCAAAAAATAAAGGGTCAGATACTAGGAGGCTTAATATTAACAAAGTTTCTGCAGAGGGTACAGACTCAAAGGAAGAAACTGTATCGGCCAGGGTAGACTTACTAGGGGAAGTCATCCTTAGGCGAGCTATTGAGGATAAATTATGCAAACTAAAAAAGACATCTATCAGTGTAGATGGTAAATTAGTTGATGCATTAGTGGATTCGGGAACAGAAATTACGGTTGTCAAAAGAGAACTAGTTCCGGGAATTTCGGTCGAAGGTGCTTCTACAATTTTCTTGAAGGGTATTTTTGGTCCGGCGGTGAAATGTCCATTAGTTTACGTTTCATTACTGATAAACCGCGAAAGGAAGATCCCTGGCGTCATCTGCGCATGGGTAAAAAGAGCTGGTCCATTTATACAATAGGAATGTTTGTAGTACTTAGGGATGTGTTTGTTTATGGGTATGAAAAAATTATAAACTCACTGATTGCATTTCTTTTCCTTCTTTGAACTGATTCTTGAATATCTGATTACATAAATATTTTACGATTAATTAAAAGAAAGAAAAACTGATAATATTACAAAGGGATAGTTTTAGATTTCAGTATAAATATTACTCAGTTAAAAATAAAAATAAAAGCTTTGTCAGTATTTTGAAACTTTTGAAGTGTGTAACATTAATTTAAAAAATATGTCAATTATTATTTACAAACTAGTATAGAACCCCGTCAAAGATGACGGAATGGGAAATCAATTAAGGTAGTGAATCAATGAATGCTTTGCCAGCTTCGCTGGTCACTATATTTAAAGGGGACTAATGTGCAAGTTGTACCTGACGGGACTAATGTGAAAGTTTTACCTCACTGGATTAATGTGCAAGTTGCACCGAACGAAGAAACTATTTAAAATGACACTATTTAAAATTGGATGTTGCTTTAAATATTTGACACTTACTTTCATTTTAATATTTATTATCAAAATTCTTGAAGAAATAATTAAAATTCTTCAAACAATAACTTCTCCTTCCAAAGCTTCCTTATCGCAAAACTTAATGACATTATGTACAATTCGCTTCGGTTCACTACGGATAGGTTTAATCCGAGAACTCATACCATATGTATGATCCATTTGTTCCAATATAAACAAACTGTTATACAGAAAGAAATAAAGGAAAACAAAGCAGGAGTATTAATGATTCTACTCATAACAGAAGAAACAAGAATAATAGAAAAATGTCCCGTCTCTCTTTCTTCTTCCTTTGCTGTGTATCCCAGAGAGTGAGTGGAATCGTCCTGGCACTTTGCCAACGAGGTATCAATCATCCGCGGGCGAATAGTAGGTCTTGCTACTGGTGGCCAGGTTAACGTGGTGCATCAGCAAATGTTGTGTGCTTTGGCATTGTTTTGGTGGAAGACGTGTTACTTCCACCGGATGTTTTGAACATGTTGGGAGGAGCCCGGAATGAAGGAATTTCACTGGCTCAGAACTCTCAGGACCTGAGGGGTGACTCAGGAAATTTAGATGGAACGACGGAAGTTTCATCTGGGACACAGTCAGAAAAATCACGGGACAATTTTATTTTTGAGGAATCTCAAAGGGAAATTTCTTCATGTGGAAATGAAGTTGGAACGGTAAATGCTAAGGATGGTGAGGCAATCACTGAGCCAAATAAGGGAAGTATGGTAGCTGATACTTTTCGCTCTGAGCAAGAGCAGTGTACCGATTTAGCAGTAGCTTGGAAGCATGCTAAGGAAGGTAAGGGTAATTACTATGAGGTAGATGGTTACTTATTTCATAGGGACAAAATACTCGGGGAGAGCATTGGGCAACTTTTACTACCAGAATGTAGGCAAAGGAGGTACTAAAACTTGCTCGTACCTCAGTGTTTAGAAGCCATATGGGTCCTAGAAAAACTCTAGAGAAGATCAAATACTCATTCTTCTGGGAAGGTATGAGGGCTGACGTAAAAAAATATTGTAGTTCATGTAAAGAGTGTCAACTCACTCAAGCAGTTAGAACGAATGACCGAACGCCAATCACGTCGGTAGCGAGACCGGAATTACCATTTCAGGTGGTAAATATAGATGTGATAGGTCCGATTGATCCCCCAAGCTCGAAGGGACATAAATATATATTGTGTATGGTCGACCAACATACTAGGTGGGGCGAAGCCATACCATTAACCAGTCTAAATGCAAAGACAACTTGTGAGGCGTTGTTAAGCATTTTTTCGAGGACCGGAATACCGAATGTTATCGTGTCTGATAACGGGACAAACTTCATAGCTGAACTGACTAAAGAGTTCGAGAAACGTATAGGGAGCAGTCAAAGATTCTCTACCCAAGGATATCCACAATCGAACGGATTGGTGGAGAGATTCAATAGAACACTGAAAAACATGTTACATATTGTAATAAGGGGAGAAGGTAGAGGGTGGCATTTGCAAATTCCTTATGTGTTGTGGGCGTACAGAGAAATACCCCATTCAACTACGGGTGTGTCTCCATTTCAGTTACTGTATGGTAGGCAACCACAAGGTTCTTTGTCAATCTTAAAATCTACTTGGACCGGGAAACATAATAATAAACAGTTAGGTACTACTCCTGTTGCCAAATATTTAGAAGATTTAAAATTAAAACTTGAGAAAGCTGCGGAGCAAGCCAAACTTGTTTTGGCAGTACAACAGGAAAAAACACCTTACTACCACAATTTGAGATCGTCTAACAAAGTATTCAATGTTGGGAATCAGGTGATAGTTTTAACACTCGATTCGACAAATAAATTATTTTCCAGATGGCAGGGTCCTGCAACTATTGTTGAAAAACGTAATCCTCATTCTTTTATAGTGAAATTGCCAGATGGTGCGACCAAGCATATTCATCAAAATAAATTAAAACATTATATAGCTAGTTCGAATTCTGTAAATATCATTTTTGAGGAAGAAAAAGAATTCGGTCATGTTGAAACTTTACCTACCGCTACCAAGGAATCTAAATTCTTTGAAATTCTTGATAGTCTTAAAGTTGAACATTTAAACTGAGTGGAAAACTCTTAGAAATTTAATTGTAAAATTTAAACATATCTTTACTAAACCTGTTCAACCAACCTCGGTGGGCACTCATAAAATTGAATTATTACCAAATGCAATTCGGAAAAAACCCCATTGTTAAAGTGTTCCCATTGCATATAGAAAGGAAGTTGAACGTCAGGTTCAAGAATTGTTAGATCTAGATTTAATAGAACCATCAGAATCTGAAATAGTTCATCCAATTGTTTGCGTTGCGAAAAAAGATTCTTCCGTAAGAATGTGTATCGATTTCGGGGCTTTAAATGCGGTAACTAAAGTTCCGGTTTTTCCCATGAAAGATATGCAAGAGTTAATTTTCACTGCAGGATCAGCCCATTGGTTTACCAGTTTAGATCTTTTAAAGGGGTACTGGCAAATTAAAATGGATAAGGAAAGTAAACCATTAACAGCATTTACCACTCACAATGCCGTGTACCAGTGGAAGACAATGCCTTTTGGTCTAGCAGGGGCATCGGGTACTTTTCAACGAGAAATGAACCGTACCTTAATAGCTCATTCAGATTATACACAGACATACATGGATGATGTTGTCATCTTCTCTAGGTCTTTTGAAGAACATTTGGCCCATTTAGAGTTGATTCTAACCGAGTTATATAAATTAGGTTTCTCGGTGAGATTGGATAAATGTTCCTTTGCGTCACGGAAAATAAAATATTTGGGTCACGTGATAGGGGGAGGTAGGCATGGTCCTGAAGAAGATAAGATATCAGCTATTAGAAAGCTAAGCCGGTCACTAAAAAGGATGTCAAGTCTGTTTTGGGACTGATGGGTTTCTATCGCACTTATATACCGAATTATGCGGAAATATCTTCTCCACTCTCGGAGCTGACCAAGAAAAATAAATCAAACATAGTCAGTTGGGGTGAGGCCAAACAAAAATCTTTTGATAAATTAAAAGAGTTATTGTGTGAGGTAACTAGCCTGGCTACCCCTGATGAAAACTTGCCATTCCAAGTTCATTGCGATGCATCTGACTATGGTGTAGGATGTTGTTTAACCCAACAAGATGCTGATGGATCTTATCGCCCAATAGCGCTCGCAAGCCAAAAATTCAATACGACGCAGAAAAATTGGGCAAGCATTGAAAAAGAAGTATGGGCAGTTTTATTCGGACTGAACAAATTTTATAAGTGGATTTATGGGGCTAAGTTAGAGATCATTTCTGATCATAATCCACTTAAGTACTTAAATCAGACTACTCCTAAGAGTCCCAAGTTAACCCGTTGGGCTCTAGCTCTTCAAAGATGGAATCATTCCATCACTCATAGACCAGGTGTCCAGCACAGAGGGGCAGACACTCTGTCAAGGCTGGAATGATAGTTTACTTGCATTATTATTATTATTATTATTATTATTTAATAACATATATACATATAATCAAATTAAAATTATATAGTGTATTGAATAATATTTTGAAAGTATATGTTTTGTAATAGCAGTTATATATATATAGTTTATTGAAAAGTATTTTGAAAGTATATGTTTTGTAATAGCATTTATATATATATGTGTGTTTTGTTTTTAAAAGTGATAAAATCAGCCACTGTGGGCTAATTTTAGTGTAAGGTGCGCCAAATATGGCAAACCTGCGCCGCCACAAATAAGAATGGCAACCCAGCTCTCGGGACGAGAAGCACATCTCTATAGACGATGTCTGGAGTTTGGTGGATGAAGAGCTATAGTTTTGAAACGAAATTTAATCCAATATTATAACTTTTTATCATTGTACATACTTTAAATTAATTATGTAATCCATCTGTGACGTGTTCCATTATAGAAATTTTAATAAACAACTTGGGACTAATTATGACTTTATCATTTTTTGTCTCTCACTACTCACTCAGAATTTCACGTCCAAGATGTGTCCATTTACATACTACTAAAGCTGAATCAATTTATTCATATTTCATGAATAACAAAAGCATTATTACCTTTTAAATTCCGAAATTATTATTATTAACACAGGTAACACTCACAAACTAATAAAGTTTTCGCTGCATAAAGATCTGAGACAAAATAAATAAAAAATAAATAAATAAAAATAAATTTAATTAAATAAATAAAGACAAGAAGATAAAATAAAAAAATCATTTAGATTAGAATACTTTCCTGTCAAATATTATATACTTATCACAGACGTTAATCTTTGAATTGCATTATTATTATCACTATTCTGCATCATAAAATTATATATTCTGTTTATATTTGTAATTTAAATGATCACTTTTGACTGATAAACTTTAAATGAGTGAGACACACTGAGTAAACTTTAAATGAGTATGACTACAAATTTTATAAAATTTTTATTCAGTGTCTCTGTAATTCTAGAATGGTTTTCAACTAAAAGTAAATAATCGAAATTCTATAACTTCATACCGTATTTTTATTTTTTCAAATTGTTTTATTTCTCAACAAATAATAATAATAATTAAGGAAAATTAAGATCTCTTTAGAAGGAAACATAAATAATTGATGTACACCCCCACTACTAAATAATTAAAATAATAGCCATTGAATCTGTGTATAAAACAGATTTTTTAACATCCTGTTTCATTTTCGCTAGGTAAGATGACTTGAAATAAGTAATTCCCAATAGTTATGATGAAATCTTTCAGAGCAACTGAAAACATCTTACGTCTTTATTTTAGGGATGGGTAAAAGAATGAAGAACGGTTCATCAGAACTGTTCTCGATGAAAAACCGAAAGAGCTGTTCACTTTCGCCAAGAAGAACCGTTCACTTTTGCCATTTCCTGTTCACTTTTGCCAAAAAGAACTATTCACTTTCGCCAATGCAACAGTGAATACTTATCTCTCACTTGTGTATGATTGCTTCACATGATGCTGGTTTTAATCGGGGAAGAAAGGTTGCCAGGCAACCAGCCTTTATTAGTATTAACTATGGAGTTCTAGGAAAAAAAAAAGAATATCACTTGATTGGCGAGACGGCGATAGAAAATCTGTTCATTTAAAAATGAGGCAGAAACCAGTCGAGTTTGCGGAACAAGTCGGAACAGGAGAACTGTTCTTGAACAGAATGAGCAGATGAACAGCTCAGATGATCTGGAGCAACTGGAGAACTGTGGGAACCTCAGAAAAGTGGAGTTCTTGGGAGCAGGTGAAGAACAGTTCAGAAAAGGAGGATAGTATTTCCTTCTTGCGGGATAGAACGAAAACGTGCAAAGCGTCGCGTTGGTAATTGAAGGAAAATGTTTGCACTTATTCGCGCGATAATCAAAGCAGATGGCTTTCCATAAGTACTGATTTACTTGTGTATATTATGCGAGGGATTATTTATTTGTTTTAGGAAATTGTTCTGAAATTTCGTGTTAGAAAAAACATAACGTGAGAAAAGGGATATATCAATGAAATAAGATTTAAAATATCGTTATCCTGTTGTTAAAGAAATATCAATATTCTACGATGTATTAATATTTAATCCAGCTCTTTTTCTGGAAAATAAATTTTTAACTGCATAGAAGTGGAGGAGAATATTATTTTGTTATTTGTTTTCTTTTGTATAAAAATAGAAATACTATTTTGATTTGAAGCTCGAATTTTATTTTATTTCACGTTCTTGTGTCGGGCAGTGGACCGAAATAAATAATTTTTTTTCTAAATTTAATTTTGAGGTTTTTGAATTTTCTACATTTAAAGAAGTTTAATTTATCAATTATTATACAAATTACATTAATATTCTTATTGTCATAAACAAAAAGTTATTTGAATAAATATGTTTAATCTAGTAAAAATAGATTCAATTCATTTTTTACAATATAATTTGATTTGATGAAAATATTTCAAAACGCGTTGTTCGTTTAACTATAAATGAAGAAGCTATATTTAATGTATCGAAACACTCTTCATTTTATTTTATTCTCATGAAGACAGTTTTTAAGCAACGAAACGCGTTTCAATTTTGTTTTATCTGATGATGACAGATTTATTATATTGAAACGTATTTCAATTTCATTCGGTGATGATACATTGAATTTATAGTTTTAGGTTTATACGATAAATACAGGTTGCATCCTTTTAATTATATATATATATATATATACATATATATATATGTATATATATATATATATATATATATATATATAGAGAGAGAGAGAGAGAGAGAGAGAGAGAATAATGAAAATGCGTCTCAGTTCGATCAGATTATAATAGATGAAGTCTATTGTAGTAATTTTATCTATGTTGTAATTTTATAATCGATTTTATGTATTGCTTATCTGATGAAGATAGATTTAATGCTCTGAAATGCATTTCATTTCATGCTTATTTGATGGGTACATATCTTATTGCATCGGAACAAGTTTCAATTTTATTTGATGAAAAAGTTTAATCTATCGTTTTAGTTTTTATATGTTGAAGATAAATTTAATGCACCGTTTTCGTTTGATGTGACGAAGGTCATTATCATTTTAAATTTTGGAAAGTGTAAAAAAATCATGCCGATGTTAAATTTTGGAATGTAAATAAATAACGAATTCTTTATAAATTAAAACTTAATTTAGGGACACTTTTTATTTTTCTTTAATGTCTATTGACCTATATAAAAACATACGGTAACTGTGTTGCGTTCCCTAGCAACGGTTACTATATTCATTTCTTTAAAATTTCTTTGCAGTTTATTTTGAACCATAGTTTTAATATATTTTTTAACTTATTGCCAATTATTTTGATAATATAATTAATTTTCAATGTTAAATAATGGGAAAAATTCATTTTTCCATTTCTTTTGCACGTTTTCACTCATTTAAATTTTTAATATTTATTTTTTATTTATGTATATTTTTTTCGTGTTGCCAAGTAAAAAAAAAAAAAAAAAAAAAAAGAAAAAAAAAACGCTTTTAAGTAGTTTTTTTTTTTTTACAGTAATAATAGACAGCTCACATATCAAGTTTGATGCTTATACGCTTTAGATGCTGAGATATAACCTTTCCGTACACGGAGGAAATTACAGTTTAAAAGATTCGTCTGCCAGCCGATATATACCTATTTTGACATACATAGTTTTTCATAAGAGCGCTTTCAAGTATTAAGTTTTGTGAAATTTTATACTATAGAAGCTGACAATTTTTTTCCGGAAATGGGGGCAATCACATTATATCAATGTTGCTTGTTTGGTGATATAAAACAGAGTTTGATTGTCACCAATTTAAGTCAAGATACAACAAAATATAAATTTTTAAGTTATGTGTATTAGTTCTTGATCTAGAGCTGCCATAAACTTTTTGTCAGGCACAGAGATGAACGGAGATTTTATTTTATTTTATTTTATTTATTTATGTATTTATTTTTGTGGTCAAATAGCGTTTAAGACATTTTAAAACGTGTAAATACGTCGGAAGTCGAAATTTTATACGAATCCAACACATTCATAAATGAATATAACTGAAAGTAAACATTCCTGATACACTCTGTCGTATAAATATGTATATAAGTATTTAGCTTGCTAAAATAAAAAATAAATAAATAAAATAAAATAAATGTTTTAACGGTTTATTTAATTAAAGTAAAAAAAAAAAAAAGAGAGAGAGAGAGATTTTCGAACGGTCATTTTTGTTTATGCCCATATGTATAGATAAATAGATAGAAGACCGATTGAATTTAAGGGCGTACACTACTGTCTTTTCATGATGGATAATTTCCATACTCAAAAGTTATGCTATGTTTATATTATGTTTACAGTCAAGATTATAATATTATATTTTTTATAAATTTTAATGCACATGCTTATTTAATTTTTAAAACAAAAGTTACACACGTTTTTGTTTCCATTTTTCCTCAGAAATTAAAAATAGATTTTAGAAAATTTTAAATTAATAAAGAAATTTATAAAATTATTTTCAATTTAAATAACAATATATACTGAAAAATCAATTTCCTAACTCCGTGTTTGAATTCTAGATATCAAATGTTTAAAATGTGTTTTAGCCTTCTATAAAACGAAATAAATTAAAATCTACATCTTTGTTTACATTTAGAGTCTGTTTACACTTGTAGTCTTTGTTTACATTTAGAGTCTGCTTACATTTGTAGTCTTTGTTTACATTTGCAGTCTTTGTTTACATTTAGAGTGTTTAGATTTGAAGTCTTTGTTTACAATTTTAAACTTTGTTTACATTTAGAGTGTTTGTTTACATTTATAGTCTTTGTTTACACGTAGAGTTTCTGTTTACACCTAGAGTTTTTGTTTACATTTGTAGTCTTTGTTTACATTTAGAATTTTTGTTTTATTTGTTGCCTTTGTTGTCATCTTATTTGCTGTCATTTAGAGTCTTTGTTTACATTTAGAGTCTCATTTTACATTTGTAGTCTTTGTTTACATTTATAGTCTGTTTACATTTCGAGTCTGTTTACATTTGTAGTCTTTGTTTACGTATAGAGTCTTTGTTTCCATTTAGAGTCTTTGTTTACGTTTGTAGTCTTTGTTTCCATTTAGAGTCTTTGTTTATGTTTGTAGTCTTTGTTTACATTTGTAGTCATTGTTTCCATTTAGAGACTTTGTTCATGTTTGTAGTCTTTGTTTACTTTTGTAGTCTTTGTTTCCATTTAGAGTCTTTGTTTACGCTTGTAGTCTTTGTTTCCATTTAGAGTCTTTGTTTATGTTTGTAGTCTTTGTTTACATTTGTAGTCATTGTTTCCATTTAGAGACTTTGTTCATGTTTGTAGTCTTTGTTTACTTATGTAGTCTTTGTTTACATTTAGAGTCTTTATTTATTATTGTAGTCTTTGCTTACATTTGAAGTCTTTGTTTACATTTAGAGTTTTTGTTTACAGTCAGAGCCTGTTTAATTTTGTACTCCTTGTTTACATTTGTAGTTTTTGTTTTTATATACAGTCTGTTTTTATTTGTAGTCTTTGTTTACATTTAGAATCTTTGTTTACATTTGTAGTTTTTGTTTATAATTGTACTCTTTGTTTACATTTCTACTCTTTGTTTACATTTGTAGTTTTTGTTTATAATTGTACTCTTTGTTTATAATTGTACTCTTTGTTTACATTTCTACTCTTTGTTTACATTTCTACTCTTTGTTTACAATTGTAATCTGTTTACATTTAGAGTCTGTTTATGTTTGTAGATTTTGTTTACATTTAGAGTATTTTTTTACATTGGTAGTCTTTGTTTACATTTGCAGTCTTTGTTTACATTTAGAGTCAGTTTACATTTGTAATCTTTGTTTATATTTGTAGTCTGTTCCCTTTTAGAGTCTTTGTTTACATTTGTAGTCTTTGTTTACACTTGTTGTCTTGGTTTACGTTTAGAGTCTGTTTACATTTGCAGTCTTTGTTTATATTTTTAGTCTTTGCTTACATATAGAAATTTTGTTTACATTTGTAGTCTTTGTTTACGTATAGAGTCTTTGTTTACACTTAGTGTTTTGTTTACATTTAGTGTCTTTGTTTACATTTTTAGTCTTTGTTTACATTTAGAGTCTTTGTTTACATTTAGTGTCTGTATACATTTGTACTCTTTCTTTACATTTGTAGCCTTTGTTGACATTTAGAGTCTTTGTTTATATTTGTACTTTGTTTACATTTGTAGTCTTTGTTTAAATTTTTAGTCCTTGCTTACATTTAGAGTCTTTGTTTACATTTGTAGTCTTTATTTATACTTAGAGTTTTGTTTACATTTAGAGTCTTTGATTATATTTGTAGTCTTTGTTTAAATTTAGAGCCTTTGTTTCTGTTTAGAGCCTTTGTGTCTGTATACAAATGTACTCTCTGTTTTCATTTGTAGTCTTTGTTTACATTTAGAGTGTTCACATTTGTCCCTTTGTCTACATTTGTACTATTTGTTTTTATTTGTAGTCTATGTCTACATTTGTACTATTTGTTTTTATTTGTAGTCTATGTTTACATTTGTAATCTTTGTTTACATTTGTAGTCTTTAATTACATTTAGAGTCATTGTTTACAGTTAGAGTCTTTGTGTACATTTGTACTCTTTGTTTACGTTTAGAAACTTTGTTTATACTTGTACTCTTTGTTTACATTTGCAGTCTTTGTTTACATTTAGTGTCTTTGTTTACATTTGTAGTCTTTGTTTACATTTAGGGTCTTTGTTTACACTTAGAGTTTTGTTTAAATTTAGAAACTTTGTTTATTTTTGTAGTCTTTGTTCACAATTAGAGCCTTTGTTTACATTTAGCGTATGTTTACATTTTTACTCTTTGTTTACATTTGTAGTCTTTGTTTTCATTTGTACTCTTTGTTTTTATTTGTAGTCTTTGTTTACATTTGTAGTCTTTGTTTTTATTTGTAGTCTAATTACATTTAGAGTCTTTGTTACATTTGTACTCTTTGTTGACATTTAGAGTCTATGTTTACATTTTGAGTCTTAACATTTGCGCTCTTTGTTTACATTTGTACCCTTTGTTTACATTTATAGTCTGCTTACAATTAGATTATTTCTTTCGAAGTGGTTAGAGCTACGGCAGCCGTAACTTTAATGGGCTTACGGCAGTTTTTTAACTCATGCGCAAGAGGATGCGGTCTGACTTTCACTTTCAGAGAACGAATCACTTTTTGAATGATTCTCTCTACGGCAAACGGAAGCCTTGGAGATAAATAATGAACAAGGACACGTGTTTTACTGTTTTCTCATATTAGTTTCATTATCTCGTTATTATTTATATTATAATGTCGCAAAGTTTTGCGTGATACAATTATTTGCAAAAAAATGCCGCGTAATTTCAGTTTGAGGGAAAACATTTCTATTCTCATTTAAGGAATATTCCTTTTGAAAATGTCAGGACTGTAAATCTGACTTTCTAGATTGAAAAAAAAAAAAAAAAAAAAAAAGAAAGAAATAGCATTGAGAAAAAGATACCAAGCTTTTTTTATTTTCCGAAATTCGTCAAAGAAAAGTGACATAAAATTTATGTACTATGATTGTCTTTGAAGTGGAATATATAGTCCTTTAGAAAATAGACATAGACATTTGAAAGAATTGCAATTGGGATGTATAAAAATAGGACACACTTGCCCAGCATTTATGAGTGTATCATCAGAAACATAACGAAACTACTGAAATAAAAGTGAATTACCAGACTGTCCATGTAGTATATGAAAAAGAAGTTGGTGAACATCCCTGTCAACTGATGAAAGATTAAATCTTGCCTCACTATTAAGTGCTGGTATAGCCATGTTAAAAATATTAGAGGGGATTAAAGAGAAGCACTCACCAATCAAGAGATAGTTATACAGTGTGGAAAGACCTTCAAAATATTAAAAGTGCTTTCCATGTTGATAGGTCAATTTTTCATAAAGATGATACTGCTTTAGTCAATTTATTAGTGAAAAAAAAAAAAAAAGAGAATAAGTATGATCCAATCCTCATTTATAAACCTGTTGGAGAATTATTGCAAGACTTTCCAAATACTAATTAAAATGAATTCCTTTTAGGAATTATGAAGGAAGTTCAAGAAAAATTATTGGAATTATACAACATATATGTACAATGATAGATTCGACTCACTGGCTTAATCATTATGGGTTTCAGCTAACTAAGGTAATGGTGAACGATGAAAATCATGAAGGATTGCCAGTTGACATTTTTTTTTCTACAAGGACTGCCATTGAAAGGTTTCTACCATTTTTCTTTGCAATTACAAAATTTATTCCTGATATGAAAACTACCATTCTCATTTCTGATGACACTGATGCATATTATAATGCGTGGTAAGTTGTGTTTCAAGATAACTGTAAATATATGCTCATGCCATCAGTTATAAAAAATTGGGAAGGGAAAGTGTCATATGATGTCTGCTGTAAATATTTTTCAAGTCAAATTAAAATTTCCAGTTGCAATTTCTAAAAGTCATTTTAATATCACTAACGAAGACTGATTCTGAGTAAAACAATATCTTCTGAACTATGCATCAAAATTTTTTAAATACAATTTATATATATTTATTTTTCTCATACGTTATATCAGTATGTGCACAGAGATATGTATTGGTTTCATAGGTTATATGTATGTATGATTCATCTTGATTTTGAAATATGAACTATCTTCTATAAATCAAAATGTTTTATTAGACATTAGGAATTCACACAGTTTTGATAAAGTTTAACCCTCGCTTTCCCAAGATAGGGTTATTTTGACCCCATTTAGAAGTTGAAATTTAGTTAATCCCGCCTCATTCAAAAAGTGCGCTAATTCACCAAAGAAAGCAAACGTAACTAGTAGAATGATGCAACTTCTAAACCATACAAAAAGGCGCGGTGCTGGTGATTTTCGCCAAACGTGCCAAGTGGCTCCTGAAAGCAATTTTCCTGCAGTAATGCCTTGATCTTGCGAAAACAAGGGTTAAAGAAATACGAAAATATACTTTGTTCACCATTTCACACTTGCAGTACCTTAAAATTTTAAGAAAGTATCCCAATATTCAATAAAAAAAATTACCAAACTGTCAAATAACAGGTGCAAAAGTTTTTAGAGAGAAATCTCCCAGATCAGTTTTATCAGCCATTGGTTACTTCCTGTGTCCATTTACCATGCGCTGCACACCTCCTAGGCATCAAATTTGACGACCAGAAATAATTTTATATTCGTCAAATGCAATAATTTAGCTGCATTTGATGACTAACGACAGCTAATTTTGAACGCTGCATGCCATGTGGTGAGAAACTAGAACTTAAATGTAAATTCAAAGGTGAAAGAAAGTGCCAATAAAGAAGAGAAGCTATCAAAGAACAGATAAATACAATTTTTTCAGAAATTGTAACTTTTACAAGCAAATATGTAACTTTTTACAAGCAAATGAATGACTTTATTAGCAGCTTTAGTGTTTATTGGAAAAAATCATTGGAACAGCTTTACTATACGGCACCCATTGCTTATTGCCGTTGCCGAAGTTTTGATCACGTGGTATGATATTGTTTTGATTCGTTTTGTGAGTCGGTACTGCGAATAGTTTCACAACGTCGTGAATCGAATCAAAATGTTATGAAACAATACTTTTCATTATTATGAAACATTTTTTTTATGTTTCACTATGTTTTCTGCTGTTTGCTCGCTTCGCGAGCATTAAAACAAAAAAAAAAAAATCACTGGACGCCCCTAATTCGTGGAGCATGAATCAGTAAAAGCATGAAAATTCATAGAACAGCGGTCACTAGGTTTTCTGCTGTTTGCTCGCTTCGCGAGCATTAAAAACCAAAAAAAAACATCACTGGACGCCCCTAATTCGTGGAGCATGAATCAGTAAAAGCGTGAAAATCATCACTGGACGCCCCTAATTCGTGGAGCATGAATCAGTAAAAGCGTGAAAATCATCACTGGACGCCCCTAATTCGTGGAGCATGAATCAGTAAAAGCTTGAAAATTCATGGAGCCGCGGTCACTATGTTTTCTGCTGTTTGCTCGCTTCGCGAGCATTTAAAAAAAAAAAAAAAAAACATCACTGGATACCCCTAATTAGCGATGCATGAATCAGTAAATGTTACGTTTCGATACAACAGAAAAAAGTATCGATACTCTGATTCGGGTCTCGAATCACCATCATATCACGCGATCAAAACATCGGCAACGGCAATAAGCAATGGGTGCCGTATAGTAAAGCTTAGCCAAATCATTGACTATTTTCTGAACATTTACTTAAAACGACCTCAAAAATGGGCTTACTATTGCTATAGAACTGTACTAGACATAAACACAAATATGAAATTGGAGTGCTGGCATTGCCAACTAAAATACGAGGAGAGTGGTGGTACCATTATAAAAAGACTAGACAAAGCTATCATCAGTTGGGTGCCAAATGGCATCTAACATTGTTTTCTTAGTTATCATGAAGTTGTACTAAGGTGCCATTTTAAAATTTGTATTTACACATAAAAACACATGCATAAATATAATTACTTAAGATACTAATCCTTTATCTTGTTAGTTTTTCCCATTTTAAAAATGTGCTACACTGATATTTTGACAAGAACGCTAGAAATTTCATTCTACTACTTTATTGCTAGTACCTTTATTTTCATTGCAGATTATTGCACATTACTGATTTCAGTGAAATACTTATCTGTTTCTGTAAGTTATCAAGTTAAAATACTGATTATTATAAATTTAATAATTACTATCTTAGTACGTAATTTTTGTTTTGTTTAATAATGTTTAAAAAAAAGAAAGAAAGAAACCTGAAATAGTAAACAACCTTCTGCTATCAATAATATATATAATTTAGTATTTTGTTTAAGTGTACTATGCTTATGCTAGGTTAAACAGATTTATAAGTTTACTATTGCTTCTATGGCAACTCTAGACTTGGTTGATAAACAAATGAGGTGCATTTTGTGTTGATGTTTATTTTAGTGCATTAACTATTTTGAATGTATGTCTATAATTTAATATAGTTTAATTTTAATAATTAATAGAAATATTAAGTTTCAAATACTGCAATAAAAAAACATTGGGTAAGAAAGAATATTTCTGTGGAAGTTTATTTCATTTTAAACCATGTGTTATATTCAGTTATTAGGCTGATCTTTTTACAGTGATAAAATAAATTTTCTTATTTCATCAAAGAGTATTGTTTATTTTATTATTACTGTTATTTGTTTTTTTTTTATTTCAGTTTATTGCTGTTTTTAATTACAGTTTGTCTAATACTAATTATAAGATTAAGAAACTGCTCAAAAAAGATGCATGAGTTTGGCTAGGCCTAATTTAATATGATATATATGCTGTTTGTTTGTAGTACTGCTATTTATTATTTTCTACAAATATAAATGTAGAATCTTAATTACAAAAGAAAAAAAAAATTACTAAATGTTCTTGCCTAACATCCCCCCTTCCCTTCATCTGCTATTTTTGCATTATTTTAATGTTTAGGAGCATTTATAATTGCTTGAACTAAAAAAATGTTAATAAAAAGATAAAATAAACTGAATAATACAGTCCTCGTAGGCAGTTTTTGACAACTTGTTGAAATGGCCTATTTGTAAAGATTGGGCTTGTTGACACGGTGATGGTTATGTTTTTACTAATTTTAAACGTTTGATTAAGAAACAGTTATTGAGTAATGCACTGATGCAGAAAATGTTCAGACCTTGGAAATTTCTCCCAAAATACAATCCAAATTTCCTTCAATAACATGAAAATGTATTTTGTAATACAAAGCCATATATTCTACATAATAAGCATTTAAAAGAATAAGAATACACTATAACATAAAAATATAATTGTTAGTTTATATTACAAGCATTACAAAGTAACAATTTGTTATTTTAGACTTTCAATATTCTTTTAGTAGAAAATAAAAACTTAAATTTCTCCAGTCACTCGAAATTTCCTCCGAACCTCATTTGGGCATTCGGACATATTCTGCATCCCTAAAGTAATATATAAATAAAGGTAGAGCTTATCAAATTTTAAAATATTTACTAGGGTGCCTAGATAAAAGAAAGTAACGTCAATTCTGTTATAGAAGCTCATTGGTCAAGACTAGAGCCCTCGATTTAAATTGAGGGCTCTAGTCAAGACAGACTATCAGCCGCCCGAGGCGATTTTGGAAGAAGCTCCTTAGGAAAAAACCATCTTTATCTCCAGATATTAAAAAAAAAAATTGAAATTTATTTCTTCATAAATATGTTAAAAATGACTGACTGCAATATCTGAAAACATTTTTGACAGAATAATGTTGACTATTAATTTGTTTTATTTAGTTTATTAATTGACGTGATAGACAGATTCTTTTTTCTAGCATGTTTCATGTCTTTTAAATTGATAAATATTTAAAAAATACTCCATGATTATTGTTATAACTCATTTGTATTCATCTTATTTATTAAATATTTTGCTTTTTTCCAATTTTTGTGCTATTTTTAACTCAAAAATTAATGATTTTATTATTAAATGAAAGTGGAAAGTTTTGGCGATATTTAATATGGTATTTGGCGAGATTCTTCACCAATGATTTGACGTGTTGATATTTATAGGAAGCTAAAAGCTTGATAAATGTGCATATTTGTGTATATTATGTAATTATATACAAGAGTGTGTTTTTTTAACGAATACATAAAGAGTTATATATTTATTATGGTATCTGACTAAATACAAAATAATGTTTAAACAGGTTTCTATAATCAATAAAATTAAGAATATTTATTTACAATTTTGAAAATAAGAAATAAATATTTAAATCATTGATTTTGTTTTTTGAAAATGTGAAGTCTTGAATATGCAGAAATTTATGAATAATATTATTCAAATATTTCATAGAAGCCTTTTATCTTTAACTGTTTGTTAAAATTTATATTTTGAAGGAGAAAATATTAAACTGAAACAAGTACTAGAATAGTGTTGATAAAATGTGAATATGGTTTAATAAAAAATATAGTTTAAAATTTAAGCAAATATTTATTTAAAAACAAAATGAAAGAAACAGTCAATTATTGTTATTATTACCATTACTTGATTAAAAAAAATAAATAAATAAATTTAAATAAAATTAATTCAGTTTACAAAACGTTAAATCTACATAATTAAATTTTCTAGATAGAATGTATATGGTAGTCATTAAAATGCCTTAATTTTTGTAATTTAGGAATTTTCGTTTAATAAATTCTTGGTTTAAGGTTCTTTTTGATGAATTATTTTTCAATTATAGTTAAAAAAAAAAAAAAAAAAAAATCCTCCTTGCATAATGGATATTTAGGAATATCTTTTGTAATATAAGAACACAATATATAAATATATATATATGTATATTGTATATATATATGTAAAGAGAGATATGATAGACATGTTTTTCACAGAACATTATCAGCAATGTACTAAGATTTCTGCAGAGAATAATTTACTTTTATTTTTTTCTATATTCATAAAAAGGACGTACTGGACTCAGAAACATTTCTGAATTGAGGCTTTTGATGGATTTACGCATTTTGAGAAGTTCTTTACCATGTGACCACTTTTAAAAAATATCTTTATTTTTATGTGTGCGTTACAAAAATTTTGTTGGAGCTCTACATCAAGATTTAATGAGCGTCAAATGTTTATAGCTAAACATTTTTTTTTTTTTTTTTTTGAATCGCCACTTTCTTAAAATCAATCACTACATGGTGAGTAATGATTATTACAGTGCCGACAAAAAAAAAAAAAAAAAAAAAAGTTTACACTTGAGCGGTGTAAAAAAAAAAAAAAAAAAAAAAAAAATACTTTACATGTCAGTTGCCGTTCCCGCCATAAAAATGTGTCGAACTCTAGTGATGATACATGGTGTTAGTCGGTCACTATTTTGTCATCCCATCTTTACATTTTATTGACTTCAGCCATTTAGTCACGGATCTCTGGCTACATCAATCACAGAGATTCCCTTCTCTGGCAGAGTCAAGGTATAAGATTTCACTTCCATTTTAAGCTTAATCTGACCCATTGTGTGGTATAGGAATACCACAATTTTTTAAATGTATGTAGGTTATCAAATTTCTAACAAATAAACAAAATACTGGCTGGGGGGAGCAAAGAGCGTATAGTCTTAATCTAAAAGTCCATGAGCCGAACTGAGTGTTGACAGGATAAGGAAAGGTCATCTGTGATCGACTAATGTCGTATGTTATCACTGGAGTTCAACACATTTTTATGGCGGAAATGGCAACTGACATGTAAAGTTTTTTTTTTTTTTTTTTTTTTTGCCGCTCAAGTGTAAACATTTTTTGGCCGGTACTATAATCTTGACCTTTAAGGAGATGCAATAATTACCCTTGCCAACAGCTAAACACAGGGGTGTTTTTTATAGGAAAGTTTCTTTATTAAATTACTCTTAACTTAATTTTTTTTTTAATTGTTACTGTTTTATTTCTTGAGCTAAAAACGCACTTAGTTCAATTTTAGGTGGGTAGGGTCCCCTTTAAGGGTGCGCCCTCACCCTTAAACGGGAGAAAAAGGAAATTTCATAAAATCCCCTTATAGTGCGTGTTGGGAACGCATAACCAGCCCGCACATTAAAAATCGCCTAACAAGGAAACATTCAAAAGGTGTCATCTTCAAAAAGTATTGAAAAAAATATATGCTATTCTACTCTTCATAAAACACCAGAAAATGAAAAAATTATCGGCTGAAATTAATTACAGCGACCACAAAAAATTATCAAAATTAAGCATATTTGGCGATTTCACACTGCTAGGCGATTACTTTTGAGTACTTGGCGGAAAAGCAAAACACGGTTCTGTTCGTACACGGCAGTCTCGGTGCTAGCAAACGTATCGCCTAACAGCGCTAAATCACCAAATATGCTTAATTTTGATAATTTTTTGTGGTCACTGTAATTAATTTCAGCCGATATTTTTTTCATTTTCTGGTGTTTCATGAAGAGTAGAATAACATATATTTTTTTCAATACTTTTTGAAGATGACATCTTTTGAATGTTTCCTTGTCAGTAAAAACAATTGTTTTTTTCCTTTAAGCACTGCAAATTTTAATATTATAGTTGTTATTAATATAAAAAATAAAATTATAGACTTTCCACTTGTGATTCAGTTAGTAAAACTGCTAAGTATTGAAAAGTTGGTAAAAATGCTAATATTAATGAATATAGTGACAGAAACTTACCGTTAGTGTTAGCGATGAATTAATTATAATTAATTATTTTCTTCGTTTACAGAATGAACATGAGCATCGAAGATGCTAGAATTAGTGAGAAAGAAAAAGGGAAATGAAATTTACGCAGAAGTTAAAGTTGAAATTAATTTAAGGATCAGAGGCTGTTTATACACAAAAAATATTTAACAAATACAAAAATTATAAAATATTCATAATTTCAAAATTCCAGTTTTGGGGAATTTTCAAAATTTCCAATTTTGTCTTAAATTCCTAGGAAAAAAACCCGGGTGTTTTGGAAGCCTTGCATCTCTAGTCTAGTGTAATAAGCAACAAGTAATATCCCTAACAACACATTTATACACAGTACATTCTCGGGAGATTCTGATGTTTTTTTGTGGTAGGTGGTAGGTCACTCGTCTCCTCAACTTGTCACTTCGTGTTTTGTTTCGGTCGCCATGGCTGAGAGCTGTGCAATTCGTGGCAGCTATTCAAGGTTTTTCCTTCAAATTTCTCTTGCCTAGCTTGTGAATTGACTTAAGCAGTTATCACACGGATGATCCTACCCTCTGAACTATATGCTAATACCTCTCCGAATAATCGAGCATCAGGTAGTAGTAGGGTTATTTTGAAGACTGAAATGAATTCAAAAAAGGCGTTAACAATTGGCGACTAATCACTCGCTATTTCATGTTTTAAACGCACTCTGATTTTCTTGTACTCCGATTGGGTGAATATGAGCTAACATCTAGCATAGGAGATTTAGTCAGTCATAAGTTCGTCATTGACAAAGGTAGGAGTGGGAAACTATCATACGATGCGCTTTCAAGAGTTTGTCTCTCGAAAAACCTAATTCAGGTAGTTACAGGAGAAAGTATCTGATACTGCTGATGGTATGAGAGTACGTGTGATACCTGCTTTAGTTTCAGCTTATTTTGTCTGTCAGAGTTCAGGTATTTTGTTTTTCTTTACTCTTCTTTACTTATTTTTCCTGTTGTAAGTTTTGGCTTCTTCGGTTGTCATCCATGCGTGACAACAAAAACAGATGCTCTAATGGCTAATGGGCGCACTGAAACAGAGTCGCCATCTCATATACATTTCTGTAGTATCGTGGCTAACTTAAATGATAAACTGTCAATTGCCTTACAAAACGGCACTGACATCTCACTGGTCATTGCTCCCACAGCAGGCGATTTTCCACTTACCCACCCCCAGCAACTCGAGGAGGAGCTAACTACTAAGCTTGTTCATAAAGACGACATAGACAATATAAAACTAACCCGACAAGGTAAAATTCAGATAACTACCAAATCCACACAAGTAGCTCAGAACGCATTAGGTATACTACTTAGTGTTCCAGTGGAATATTTTATTCAAACCGAAACCGTCACTACACGCTTTCTCTTACATAACATAGATACTTCTGTATCTTATAAGGACATCGCCGAGGAACTTGCGGAACAAGGTCTTTATACGCTTGAAGTTCGCCGATTTGTCCGGAAATCACAGGACGCCGAACTCCCCTCTTTGACTGTTCTTGTAACTTTGTTAGGTACAGTCGGTAACAAAAGTGTCCGAACACTAGCAAAAATTCCTATTAAAAAAAAGTACACTTTATACGGTTTTGTTAAATTAATCCTTATTGAATCCTGTTCTCAGTCAGTCTAAGAACAGTCGATAACGATTTATTTCAACCATACGACTTTCTCTTACCCTGAAATTTAATACTAGAAATACAGGTTCGAGATTAAGAGGTAAGATAACGAGTACTGTTATGTAAACCTATGTTAAACAATTCAAATTAGGCTTCGGAAGAGTTTTATATGATAATTACTTCTGTGTGAGGGGGGCTACCGCTCGCCTCAACCCTCCATTTCATTAATGCACCTACATTTATATAGAATTTAATTCTGTTATTAAAATTAAAAGTTTACTTGCAATTATACAGACAATTATCACATGCAACATTC
Organism: Salticus scenicus; assembly: GCA_963930645.1. NCBI lineage: Eukaryota > Metazoa > Arthropoda > Arachnida > Araneae > Salticidae > Salticus > Salticus scenicus. The sequence goes on from OZ005655.1 coordinate 301,097,989, forward strand.
ATTGAAACTTATCTGATCAAACTTTTCCAGCAACAAACGTATATTAACTTCAAAATACAACATTTGGATCTCCTAAACTTATTCGTTTTTAAGTTACTCTAAGAAAGACAGACAAAGATCAAACAATAAAAAACTTGACTACGGGAATCAGGCAGCCTCAAAACGTGTAACTATAGAAAAAACAAGCGACGAATATTTAGCTTAAAACATACATTTTTTACAATATCTCTATGAGGAATTTATTTCAATTCCCGAACAGCTTTCCTGGAAATGGTGAAATAGTAAAACACATCCACTAACAAAAATAACTAGTGTGTTGTGGCCACCACATGACTTTCTTCTATATTTTCCTATACGAATTCCCTCAGTAAAAATAATTTATTAAAATTATTTCAAAAAATTATCTTCCACGATAATGCAGACGATTTCCATATTAGAGAAGTAGTATAACACTCAAAATTTTAAAAAGTCTAATTTATTCTTAATATTACATTTAAAAAAAAAAATTGGTTAAAAATGAAAAAAATCGATAACTTTATTTTAAATTATCGCAGATCGATGGTTCAACCATTCGTTTTAAAGGTATTGGCGAGCTCTTTTAAAAGATACCCATCATGAAAATTTACTCCCCTCAAGGGGGTGGCGAGACTCCTACATACACAAAATTTTTTACCCATTTGACTATCTCTGTTACAAAAAATATATATTCGTTTCATTTGGTTTAGTGCAGTCTATAGATGTTAATGTTTAACTCTATTTACCTGCAATTTCCCCCATAGATGTAATGTATTTGAATACTTTTCAGTGTCCCTGTACACGAACCATTTGCTTCATCTCAACGAAAAGCTTAGTGTAGCATCCCTATATGATACACATTTAGGATACTGACAAAGAAACATTCAAAAGGGGTCATCTTCAAAAAGTATTGAAAAAAAAAATATATGTGATTCCACTCTTCATAAAACACCAGAAAATGAAAAAATTATCGGTTGAAATTAATTACAGCGACCACAAAAAATTATCAAAATTAAGCATATTTGGCGATTTCACACTGCTAGGGGATTGATTTTGAGTACTTGGCGGAAAAGCAAAACACGGTTCTATTCTCACACGGCAATCTCGGTGCTAGCAAACGTATTGCCTAACAGCGCTAAATCGCCAAATATGCTTATTTTTTATATTTTTTTTTGTTCGCTGTAATTAATTTCAGCCGATAATTTTTTCATTTTCTGGTGTTTTATAAAGAGTAGAATCACATATATTCTTTTAAATACTTTTAAATACTTTTAATTCTTTTGAATACCTTTTGAATGTTCCCTTGTAAGATAGTTTGGAGCAGAGTTGTGCATGAAAACATGATTTTGCCCATCCCCACTCCCCAAGGGAGGATAAGGTGGAATTTTGCAAAATCTACTGTAGTGTGTGTCTTGAGTACGCATAACCAATCGACATATAAAAAAAACGCTGTTCTGAGATAATTTGGAGTAGTGATCCTCTTAAAAGTGTTTTGTGCCCCCCTCCCTGTCTTTGACGGGGGGAGGGGAAATTTTTGTAAGATCCCTTTATAATGCGTGTTTGGAATGCATAAACAACCCACATATAAAAATTAATCTTGCTGAGATAATTTGAAGCAAAGTTATGCTTGGAAACATGTTTTTTGTCCCACCCCCACCCCCAAGGGGCGATAGGACAGAATTTTACAAAATCTCTTTGAAGTATGTGTCTTGAGTATGCATAACCAACTGGCATATCAAAAAATCGCTATCCTGAGATAATTTGGACCACAGTTACTTCTATAAGCGTATTTTTTATCCCCCCCCCCCAACCAAGCCTTAAAAGGGGGGGGGGAGGATGAATTTTCGTAAAACCCCTTTACTGTACGTGTTGGGAAGGCATAAACAACCCACATATACAAATTAATCTTGCTGAGATAATTTGAAGCAAAGTTATACTTGGAAACGGGTTTATTGCCCCTCCCACCCCCAAGGTGGAAAGGGGAGACTTTCACAAAATCCCATTACAATGGGTGTTGGAGACACGTAAGTAAGCCACACACTAAAATTTGTGACCTCAGCACCTATAGATTTCCACGGACGAACTTAGCGCTAAAAGGGGGGTTGAATATACCCCTCGTAACACCCTCCCAAAATCGGAAAAAATCAAAATTGAGTTTTTACAAATACCTTCAAGAAGACACTTGGCGTTTTTTTTTTTTTTTTAATATCTTTGAGCTATTACTGCTAGAATTTTACGCGAAAATCCTTACTTTGCTAAATTTGCGTCCGAAAATCCTTTTTACCCCTCTCTCCCCTTAAAAATCCAAAATTGCAGAAAATGTTTTTTTTTTTTTAAATTCAAGTCTAGTTTCTCCATCTGCAATTTCTCCACCGTGAAGTAATTTGGAGCTGAGTTATGCTTATAAAGGTGTTTTTACCTTCTGCGCCTCCGAAAATCATTTTTATCCCCTCCCCCCCTTAAAAATCCAAAATCACAGAAAATGATTTTTTTTGCTTTTGTATTCAATCTAGTCTCCACATCTGCAATTTCTTCACTGTGAAGTAATTTGGAGCCTAGTTATGCTTATAAATATGTTTTTGCCTTCCGCACCTCCGAAAATCATTTTTACCCCTTCCCCCCTTAAAAATCCAAAATAGCAGAAAATGATTTTTTTTTGTATTCAAGTCTAGTCTCCCCATCTGCAATTTCTTCACCATGAAGTGATTTGGAGCCGAGTAATGCTTATAAAGGTGGATTTTGCCTTCTGCCCCTCAAAGGGGAGGGGGGGGGGGTATTTTGCAAAATCCCGTCTTAGTGAGCGTTAGATTCCTAAAACGAACCTGCTCACCAAAGATTGTGACTCTATCTCCCATAGGATCGCCACGGCCGTGTTAAGTTAGTGATAAGTGAGTTTACTCTTTTATATATATAGATAAACTGGAGTGAATGGTTGATTTTTATACCAACTATGTGAAAAATACCATTACCGGGAATCAAACCCGGGCTCTCCGCTTAACACCAGATGCTGTACCACTGAGCTATCCTGGCTGATAACCAGCTCGGCATTTCTCACATAATACACGTTGGCAAGGTCACCGAGTCAGCAAAAGCAGCTATGTGAGGGAAAAATATTAATCGTAGCATAACTCCAATAGACCACGAAATTTTAATTTGGAAATTTCAATCATCAACCTTGAAAATTGATTTCAGATCAGCAGGAGTGGATGGTTGATTTTTATACCAACTATGTGAAAAATACCATAGCCAGGAATCGAACTGGGGCACTCCGCTAAATAATATTCATTGTCAAGGCGTACCAACTATGTGAAAAATACCAGAGCTGGGAATCGAAGGGCCCAGGTTCGATTCCCGGCTCTGGTATTTTTCACATAGTTGGTATAACAGTCAACAATCCCCTCCAGTTTATCTGAAAGGACTTTTCAAGGTTGATGAATAAAAATCTCCAAATCACTTATATTTTATTAGTAAGGAAAAAAATCTTTTTTGATTTTAGAAAAATTCACACCAGATCCCCACTTGAGTTTGTTACTCACTCTTCTCAAAATTTGTTCCTCTTAATGATACTATTTCTTTATAAGTCAGAAAAAATAAAAAAATAAAAGCATTTCTGATTGAAGAAAAAAATTTCACTCCAGGTCCCATTACTTTCGGCAGTGCAGGCCCATGCACAGTACGTAAGCTTATTTAAATTCAACCTATTAGCTACACTAATTTTTATCTTTCTGAGGATATGGAAAATATGCCTGCTTAAATTTGAAATGTGCATGATAACGCCACCTAACCAACAATGCCGTCCCCGTCGGAGGTTAAATTTAAAATTAAACAGAAGCATTGGCATAAAAGAACCAATTATGAATGCAGATGATTCTCATCTCAGAAAGGTATTATACTGAATATTCAAAGAAAGTGAATTTTTTCTGTGAACATGATATCTTTCTAGTTTACGGGGAAAGTTGAAATATAGAAGTGCCACCTATTGGTAAATTTGCACGCAATTTAATCAGCATAATGTCTCATAATGACCTTTTCATGTATCAAGTTTTGTTTGATTATATGCAATAGAGCAGGAGCTATAGCTTAGCCTTAAATTAAGGAAATTGCCATACAGAAGCACCACCTGTTGAGTGTTTGGCACCAAAAGTTGATGTATGCTAATTTGTGTCAAGGTGGGCATTTCCTTATAAATTTATATGCAATTTTATTCATTAGTTCCTGAGATGTAGCCTTCCCTGAAATTGCAGAAATTAATGAATAGCAGCGGCACCATTTAAGCAATTTCCACCAAAAGCTGATAGATACTAATTTAAGTCAAGGTGCAGAATTTATATATAAATTTATATGGAATTCTGTGCAGTAGTTCCTGAGATGCATTTGCCAA